>JABTTQ020001489.1:0-304149 GCA_016081115.2 Rehmannia glutinosa | reverse complement strand
GCACGCCTCCCATATTGAATCCAACATTATAACCATTGTTACAGAGTTTTGATCGATGCTTAACAAAGTGTCAAGTTGAGGCCTTCAACATAAGCAACATCCGTGATTTCCAATCCATTCTTCGATAGATCATGTGCCTTTGATTTCCCCGAGCTTCATTTCTCCAAATATGACTTTTGCACCTCTAATCTCCTCAATCTTGACATGTTTTTCTTGTTCCTCGCCATATGTCCGGAACAACCACTATCCATGTACCAGTGCCTCGGCACTCACTGCTCCTTGAACCTCGCAATCAAGGAAATTAGTTTTTAGGTACCCATACTTAATCGGTCCCGAGGGGTTAGTGCTATAAGATGATCCAACCAACTTATAGCCAAAGGACTTGACTTCAAGAGGTTGCCATCTATCGCTGACATAATCATAGTGCACATTAGCAAACTCGCTTGGGGTTACTCTGCTCATACAATTGTCTTTTTGTCTCGTATGCCCGGTGTGTGTGTTTTAGCAACTACTTTCTTTAGAATAGCTGTAATATTTCCCGAGTGTAGTGCCTGGGTGAATATGTATGCCGATAATTAATAGCTCTTATCCCTTTGGAATGACCTTTGGCCGAGGTTTAGGTCTTTTCCATTTGTGCTTGTATTCCATCGGGTCTTTGCCGATATTTTACATCGTACAATCATTGGTCGATAGTTTCTACCATTCCCAACATGTGTTTTTCCTCGATTAAACTTCCTGGGTTTTTGGTAACTCGTTTACTCTTCACAGTATTTTCTGCTTGAGTTTGCCGATAACTCTACTGGATTTTTTCTCACTGTCCTTTCAAAGATATTCAATCGCGCTTTTCCTTTATATCCAAGGCCAGCTTGTTTGTGATTGTTCTTAGGGAGTGAATGTGGGTGCAATATTTGGTGTTTTGGGTTTTTGGGATGCTTCATCGCTGAAAATCCTTTTTCCAAAATCACTCTTGAGTTTGACCGCACAAAGGAATCAATCCTATGCCCGTCTTATCTCCACATTCTTTTTGACTCATGATAAGATCATCCAATGATTTGATGCCTTTGTAAATGAGGCAATCACATTTTTGAGATCTTTTTCCTCTTTTCTATAAAGCAGCCTATCTCTCGCTTATCATTTTGGCATACTCACGCCCTTCAAATGTGTTCTCAACAAATGTGACATAGAGTAGTACTCAAATCTTAGTCTGAAGTTTTGACTTTTGAGCTAGCTGTTTTCCTCATTTAGAAGTGTGTGTAAGGATTTAATGTGCTCAAAATCTTTCATCATTTTGCCTAATGAATCATAAAGATCAAATAAGATGATGAAGTGTGTGTATCACAATCACTATCACTTGAATCAATGAGATGAGTTAAGTGTACCTCATCTTCTTGGTCTCGTTGATCTTGTTCTTTAGCCATAAGACGATCATGGCTTCTTCTTCTAATCACTTGAGTAGTCACCTTCACTACTCTCCGAGTTTGCTGCTTCTTTAGACTTAGATGTCTCAGCAGCCAACATGGCTTTCTTCTTCAGATCATGGCTTTTTTTAGACTTATGCTTCAACTACCTATAACTTATATTCTTTAATATAACACTCTTAATTTAGTCTAAAAAATTCTAACATCTTATAATTTAAGCTGGGTTTCCACTAACTCTTAGTATTTGTGGCCCGTAATTTACTTGGTTAAGAATAAAATTAAATATAATAAAAATCTTAAATATAAATACAAGATTATTATAAAGAAATTTGATAATTGAGGTATTTCATACAAAATAAAAGACTAGTACATGATTTACAATAGTCAAAATTTTCGGGGTTTTACACATTTTCAATCCAAAATGCCGATAAATAAAACCATGCTTGCTCTATGTATATGAACACTCAATAAATACTAAAATATATTAAAATCTCATGAATAATGCACTTGTCCCCAACACCCTTAATTGTTAAATTTAATAAGTAACTCTTTGAATTAAATGTTATAATACATCATATCCATAAACCACATGTGCTTATCCTCTTGAATTCCTATACATATTCAACTACTTTTGTCGCACATAGGAAACTCTCAACTGAAATTAATATACGATATAATGAATCTGTAAATAATATATATTTGATTATCATAAAAAATATATATATTAAATAAGATATTTCAAAATAAGTAACTTGTCGTTGTAACATGTGAGGTGGTTTAAAGATGCGTACCGTGCTTGAAATGCGAACACCTGAACACTTAAAGATGAAGATGCCATTATTGGGTAAAAAATATTATTTTATTTTGAAATTTGTGAGTAACATTATATTAAACAAAAATAATGATACGTACAAGAAGAGTGAAAGGCTCTCATACTAATTTTTTTGTTAAGTTGCTCTCATATTTCTTAAGAGGTCCGTAAAAGGATGGTTATTTTCTTTGCATAAGCATAAATGTAATTTACTGTAGGATATATGATATTCAAATAAAAACTACTAATTATTATGGATATATGATCATGATACATTTTTTTTTGTTTACTTATTTCAGACACGATTGACCGACTTTAGTAAATATTAATTTTGAATTGCATTTTACTAAATATAGTTAGTGGTGTAGTTTTGGACAGTGAAAAAAAGGTGATAATATTTCTATTATATTATTTTGAAAAGATTCTTGATGTGTTAACCAAATTCATTTTTATAACAAATGATATTTAACACTTAATATATCCACCAAAATCTTTATTCTGGTTTTACTAAAAATACCAATTGAAAATGGAAAATAATGTCAGGCACCAAACACGTGTGCAACTAAAAATTTGCAATGATCTAGTTATATTTTTAATTGAATTTGAAAAATACTATGCGATTATAATTAGCACGACGTTTAGGAAAAACAATTGAGAAAATATTACTTAAGAGTAAAGATTTATCAGTCTAGAAATTTATTACCTTACAATAAAAGGACAACAATTTGGTCAACGAGATAATTTTTCTAAACTCAGTATACAACTCAAAAAATGGACAACGAACATATTACATTTCAGAAAACATCTTATTGAAATATTTTTTCATTTGACGAGGAATGCCACTTGGATGAGTAATAAATTGACCACTCACATATTTTAACAAAGTTTTTGTCCCTTTTGTACGATTAATATTGAGAGAAGCAAGTAATCAACTGAACATGCGTATTAAATTGTTATATATAAATTAATTGTGTGATTAATTGAATCATTATTATCTTAACAAGATTAAAAGACAAACTGATTATTTTTTTTTTCTCTTTTTACCAAAAGTTCTATTTGAGAAAATGGTACAAAAATATTTGACTACTCAAAATTATTATATATATTTCTTTCATTCCTCGATACTCCACACAATTTCAAACTTAATCATAACTTAAGAAATATTCTTGCGTTTGGTTGAATAATGGAGCTTCATTGTATGGGGATTGAACATGTGATTTATTTTAAATAATGTTATGTTTTTTTATTCTATAGATTTCAAGCAAGCGACTTTATGATTTTTAATCGCATCTTCAGGTTTAGGAGTGACACTGATATTCGAGATGGTTAGGAGGATAATCCAACAAAAATACTTTAGCACTTAAACTTCGTTTAATAAGGGCTTAGAGGTGCTGTTATCGGAAGAAGAGATGAGATTTTTAGTTTTATGACTGCGTTTTTAAAGATCGTATTGCATGTACGTGTAATATATTTCTTTAAGTTCATCTATAAAAGAAAATATATTATTATATTGTATTTCAATCCGAAAATAATTTCTTATATCTTTTGAATATTTTCGCTTTACCTTCTTAATAGGGTGATACTATACATGACACCGTCCTAAGGTGCATATTGAAACGTATAAACCAAAGCAGAAAGAAGGCAGATGCAAAGATACTTACAAACTCAAAAAAAGTTCATCTAATTTGAAGTTCGGTTTTTTACGTATGAAAGTAGAGAAATATTCATATGATACATTTCTATATTTTTTTATATGATTTCAAATCGTTTGATGAGATTTTAAATCTTCCTCACGAAATGCATATTTTTCTATAGGTACGTGGATTGTTAAATTATTATTTTTTTCTAGGTATTGATGCTAATGGTAACATATAGTTGATTAGTTCATTTTTTCCTGAGTTGTCAATATCGCGACCACAATTATTTTATTACAAATGTCATAGGAAAAGTAGTGGTCATTCAACCACCCCCGCAAGATCTCTAAAGGAGAGAAGGTTATGGATATCATTCTTGAGAGTTTAGTGTAAATATATGTTAATTGTATATTTTATTTGGATAGTACATATTTTACATATTCCTTAATTTATAATTATATAAATTAATTAATTTAGATTACTTGATTCGTAGGGACAAGATTTATGTGTACTCTCTGGGGATGAATTCATTGATAAAATACTCTCATATTTGAGTGATGATTATGCTTCGCCTATTATTGTTGCTCTACATTTTTGTTGGTCAAAGAATATAAAGGTTATATTAATATGATTAAGCTTTTTCATTGAAATACTTGAATGTATTATGTATTCTAATGATTAATTAACGTAAGAGGTACATGTTACAAACATTTATAATGTGACTAAGACAATTGTAAATATTTAATAGATTATTAATACATTTGTTAGGAAAATTTATGTATAGATTTTGATGAAACCATGTAAAACTTAGATTAGGAAGTTGACACCCCAATTCAAATGTAATTCAACTTGTAATAGATAGGATTCTATGAGTTTGAGTCAAAGGCACCAAGTTGAATATTACAAGACTCGACTGAAGATTGAAGAAGGAAGACCCAGTTATGAGGCAGTTGAGTGAAGGATAGAGAAATATCAGTAAAGTTGCTAGAAGGCTATTTCTGTTAGCTGATAGACAGTTAAGTCGTTCCTAAAAGATTAGAGCTGACTCAAGAAAGAGGGGTAAAGCAGCTGTCAAGTCAAGTCGACAGTGATGGATCCGTTGCACAAAAGTCAAGAACATTACTAATTAGAGTAATACATCCATGCTACCATATCTAAAGGAATGAACCAATGGGAAGCACTGAGCGTGTGTCGGACTCCGCAAAGCCGCACACTTCATTAAACGAAAAATGTCACCATCACTTGCTGCAGATCAAGAAAAGATAGGCCAACGACCAAGAAATGCGATTTGAAAAATGTGTTTATCTCTTCAATAGACATATTTTCAAACATGCACTATAAAAGGCCGAGGATTCATTTGAGATAAGGTAACAAATGACCCGCATTATCGAAAGCATACAAGCATTCAAGCAAATAACTCCGCAAAATATCTCTCAAGCATTCAAGAAAATCCACAAGCCTAAATTGGAAGGAAATCGATCTAACACACTCAAATGAAGGAAAGACAACTTCATCAGTTGAAGAGGAAAACTTGTTATCAAGAACAAGGGTTTACTCTCCAAGGTTGAAGGAGGTGTAGTGGTTCCGTGATCGAACTGAGTTTTGAACCCGTTGGAGGGCTAAGTGATCAAGTCCAAAGGTTTGAAGGAAGCTGAAGTAGTAGGGCAGCCGTCTTGTGAAGAAGCTGAGTCCCAAGAGCAGCTAGCTGTGTGATCAAAGCTGACTTGGACTGATAACCATTTTGTTACCAAGTCAAGTTACTTAGTGGATTCTGTATGGCTTGGACAAGAGTGGATTAGAGGAATTACCCCATCCTCGAACCACTATAATTGCTTGTGTCCATTTACTTTCAGCACACTTACTTTCTTGCATTATCTTTATATCTGCTGATAGCTAAATTGCTTAAGTCTACTGATAATAACTCTGCTAAAATAAGTGTTGAAAAACGTATTCTAAAACTAAGGGTGAAAGTCTTCCACTGTTAAAGACCAAGTCAACTACTACTTTATAGTGTTAGCTGAAAACAACTAAGTTATACTATCAACATATTTCAATCGAGTCCGTTGAGTGGGTAACTTTGCTATGTAAGCCAATTTGTAGGTCCCAGTGGCAGTGAGTAAGGTTTAGAAGGGGGTTGAATAAACCTTACCAATTTTTCGATTTTAGAACTTTTAAGATTATTACAGAGTTAACTCAAACAGATGTGTCCTTGAGGGACAACTAAGTTGCATATTCAGCAGAGTTAGCCACTCAAACACTGATAGAGTCAAGTTGATAGAATAACTCACTGCTTAACCCGAACTTGAACTTGGTTGTGTTGGTTTTATCAGCAGAAGACTTAACACCCTTTGAATTGTTTTAAGCTTGTTTTAACACTTGATTTTAGCACTTGGTTAATAATCAGTTGGATAGCAAATATGAGTTTATCAACATATATGATGTAAGTATGCAGTAATGTAAATGTGCTGAAAAATAAATGACACAGTTGATTTTTATAGAGGTTCGAAGATGGGGTAATTCTTCTAATCCTCTGTTCTCCAACTTCTGTAGGACTCCATTATGTAATAGATCTGTTTATAAAGTGGTCAACAGTCTAGAGACAACCTTGGTCACACAGCTGGCTTCTCTTCCGACTCAGCTTCTTCACAGGGCCTACTACCTTTGCTACTCTACTTGACTCACTTTCTCAAGCTCTTGGATTTGATCACGAAGCTCTCCAATAACTTGATATGGTTCGACCTGAACCTTCCTACAATCCTCCTTGGAAAGTAGACCCTTTTTGATTCTTCAAAAATTTCCTCTTCAACAGATTTGAAGTTGTCTTTCCTTCACAAACTTGTGTTGGATCGATTTTCTTTGAGTTTGTGCTTGAGGATTAGCTTGAATATACTTGAGAATATTTCAGTTAAGAGCTTGAATATTGCTTGCTTGTTTGTGGTTCAGTTATTTTTCTCAATGAATTTCCTCATCATTTTATAGTGAACTTTTGAAATTTTGCCCGTAGAAGAGATAGGCTAATTTCAAAAGTCACTTTGTGTTCGTTGTCTTGTCTTGTTGCAATCTTGATGTTGACATTTCCTTGTATTTAATGTCTTGCAGACTGCGAAGATTTCGACACTTGTGCGATGCTTCCCATTGGTTTGTCCCTTTGCACACAATTGGAACTAACACTTTATCTTTGACAACTTTAACATGTTACCATTCTCGAGTAACATTCTTGACTTTCATCAACGGATCTCATTCATTGTCTTGACTTGGTCAAGCAATCTTTTATTCCCTAGGTGACTTGAGTTAGCTTCCAATCCTTGGATGACTCATCCTGTCACTTTGTTGGGAAATTTGTTTAATAGATTTTGATGAATGCCATGTAAAACTTAGTGTAGAAAGTTGGCACCCCATTTTCTTTGTAATTTGTATTGTAATATATAGGCTGTATGAGCCGAGTCGAGTTAGCTATGCCTGGATATACAAGAAGTCAATCAAGGATCGGATGAAGACTCACTGTGAAGCAAATGAGTATGGGAAGGAGGAAAAGACCGTAACTCGAGTGAAGGAGTATCGGCTATGATACGGCTATGTGAAGTGTCACCAAGTCAACTCAAGATAGCCAAGTCTCAAGTTGAAGTGACAGATGAGTCATCAAATGATTGGGAGCCGACTCAAGTCACCTGGGAAGTTAAGGAACTCGATCAAGTCAAGACAAAAT
Source organism: Rehmannia glutinosa (assembly GCA_016081115.2). NCBI lineage: Eukaryota > Viridiplantae > Streptophyta > Magnoliopsida > Lamiales > Orobanchaceae > Rehmannia > Rehmannia glutinosa. Next base: position 296,580 of record JABTTQ020001489.1, on the reverse strand, counting down.
CGAAAAGAATCCGTTGCACAAAAGTCAAGAATATTACCTAAACAAGTAATACTTCCATGTCGAAATGTCTTAAAGTGCTCGACCCCGGAAGCGTGCAAAAGGAATAAACCAATGGAAAGCATCGCACCTTGTGTCGACTCAAAAGTCAATGTTCATTTAATACGAGGAAATGTCAATATCAAGGACTGCAACAAGACAAGCCAACGAACACAAGTGACTTTTAAAATCAGCCTATCTCTTCAACTTGCAGATTTTTGAAAGTTCACTATAAAAGGCTGAGGAATCACTTTGAGAGGAGGTTACCTGAACCACGAACATTCAAGCTATTATTCGAGCTGTAACCTGCAAAAATATTATCAAGTTATTCAAGCAAATCCTCAAGCCTAAACTTCGAAGGAAATTGATCCAACACCCAGCTATGAAGGAAAGACAACTTCAAACTATTGAAGAGGAAACTTTTGAAGAATCAAAAGGGGTCTACATTCTAAGGAGGACTGTAGAAAGGTTCAAGCTCGAACCAGTCTCAAGTTATTGGAGGGCTTCGTGATCAAATCCAAGAAGCTTGAGCAAGTGAGTCGAGTAGCAAAAAACACCGCCGCCTGAAGAAGCTAAGTGGTACGAGAAGCCAGCTGTGTGACCAAGGCATCTCCAGACTGAGTCCCAAAGGTTCAAGTCAGCTGTGTGATCAAGACTTGTATCTGGACTGATAACCACTTTGTACTCTGATCAATACTTGGTGGATTCCTCTAGGAGTTGGAGATGAGGGGAGTAGAAGAATTACCCCATCTTCGAACCTCTATAAAATTTATTGTGTCATTTACATTTCAACATTTAATTTCTGCATATCATTTTATGTCTGCTGATAATTTGCTATCCAACTGATAATTAACAAAGTGTTAAAACCAAGTGTTACAACAAACTTAACTCAAATTCAAGGGTGTTAAGTCTTCCGCTGAAAATCTCATCACAACCAAGTTAAGGTTTAGACTAAACAACTAAGTTATTCTATCAACAGCTCAATCGAGTCTGTTGAGTGGCTAACTCTGCTGGTTAACTAACTTAGCTGTCCATCAAGGACATAGATGTGTATTTAACTCTGTAATATTTTAAAAGGACTAAATTCGAAAAGTTGGTAAGTTTTATTCAACCCCCCCTTCTAAACCTTACTCACACCCCTTGGGACCTACAAGTGGTATCAGAGCGGTTGGTTCATTGAGCTTTCCGCACTGGTTACTGAACTAGATCTCCAATCTTTCAAAGAAACTTTTAACACTTGTTCTTTCAAAAGGCCATTTTTAAAACAGCAAAGTTATTATCATGGAAGCAAATTTGACACGCATTTCAATGTTCACCATTGAAGAATTTGATGACTGGAAAATACGTATGCAGGCTCATCTATCAGCTTTACATGATGAGATGTGGATAGTGATAGAGAATGGGCCACCGCAAATAATGAAAGTAAGCACACCGCAAGGAGAGTTCTTTGCGGTGAGGAAGAGGAGGTCACTCTTCCTAGACCAAATATGGTTGAAAAGCCAAGAGCCGAGTGGACAAATGATGATAGAAAAGATACAACCTTGACAATGTGGCCAAGGATATACTTTACAAGACTTTGACAAAGCCATGTTCAACAAAGTCAAATTTTGCAAGACAAACAAAGAAATCGGATAAATTAACCTTCATTTGTGAAGGATCTCGAGCAAATTAAGGAAAACAAATTATCTTTGTTGTTCAAAAATTTGAAAACTTTAAAATGCTTGCGTGAAACAATGGACCAGCTGGATGCTAGATTCACTGAAATTACAAATGAGCTCTCAGCACTTGGGAAAGAATACACACATAAGGAAATGTGTATGAAAATACTAAGGAGCCTCCCAGCTGAGTGGGAAATGAAGACCATGGCTCTAAGGCACTCGATGGACCTATCAAAAACATCCAATCATGAACTATTCTCAGACCTCAAAGCTTATGAGTTTGAGCTGAGAAGAAAGGATCAAGAGGAGATAGCTGTACCCAAAACAACTGCACTCATAGTCAAGGAAGGAAAGAGAGCTGAGACCAAAGAAATCATAGACCAGGAGGAAATTGCCTTAATGGTTAAAATATTCAACAAGAACTACAAAAGAAACAAAGGTGAATCCTCCAGAAGGCATTCAGCTCCCTCCAAGTCAAGGGAAGATATGCCACCAAAGAGAGCTGAGTATCAAAAGGCCGAATATCAAAGAGCTGACAACCCAAGAAATGAGAGAGCTGATCAAAAAGTTGAAAACTTGTGTTGGAATTGCAGACAACCAGGACACTTTGCTATTGACTGTCCATATCATTTAGTCAATAAATACAGGAATGAAGAAGAAAGAAAAGTCTTCAGAGAAAGAAGGCAAGAAAAGAAAAGAGCAATGTTGGCTGTTGAGACTGCTGATACATCTAAGTCAAAAGAAGCAGCAGACTCAGAGAGTAGTGAAGCTGACTACTCAAGTGACTCTGAAGAAGAAGCTTTAATTTGTCTAATGGCTAAAGAACAAGATCAACCTGACCAAGAAGATGAGGTACACTCTAACTCATCTCATTCAGATTCTGGTGATAGTGATTGTGACACACACACTTCATCACCCACTGATCTTTATGATTCATTAGGCAAAATGATGAAAGACTTTGAGCACATTAAATCCTTACACTCACTATTAAATGAGGAAAACAGCCAACTCAAAAGCCAAAACTCACAGCTAACTAAGGAGCTGAGTACTCTAAGTCACATAGCTGATGAGAACAAAGAGATGAAGGCTAAAAATGCTAAATTAACAACAGAGATAGTTGCTAGAGAAAAGAGAGAAAATGATCTCAAAAATGTGATTGCTTAATTCACAAAGGCATCTAAATCATTGGATGACCTTATCATGAGCCAAAGAAATGTGGAGACAAGACAGGCATAGGATTCAATTCCTTTGTACATAGTCAAACTCCAAGAGTGATCTTGGAAAAAGGATCTTCAAGTAATGAAGCATCTCAAAAATCCAAAACACCAAATGTTGCACACAAATTCATTCCAAAGCACAATCACAAACAAACTGGCCTTGGATATAAAGGAAAAGGAAAACAACCAGTTGAGTATCTTTGAGAGGACAAAGAGAAGAAATCCAAAGAGAGTTCCTCAAAGAAAAATCCAACAGAAGTGCTCTGTGAAGAAGAAACAGAGCTACCAAAATCCCTGGAAGTTCTATCGAGGAACACAAATGATGGGAATGGTAGAAACTACCCAAGTCAAGCCGATTGGAATAATGTGAAATATCGGCCAAGACCTATGGAATACATGCCAAAATGGCAAAGACCTAGAACTCAAGAAAGGTCATTCTAAAGGCAAAGAACTATCATCGACACATATGCACCCAAGCACTACACTCGAGATATCACCATTACCCAAAGAAGGCAATTGCTAAAACACATACACAGCATACTGCATTTAAAAGAGACAAATCAGTATGAACCCAAAGCCCCCAAGCAATTTGACAAAGTGAATTATAATTATGGCACAAATAGATGGCAACCTCTTAGAGTCAAATCATTTGGCTACAGGTTGGTTGGATCATCTTACAACACTAACCCCTCGTAACCCGGACAAGTATGGGTACCTAAAACTAATTTCTTGATTGCAGGTTCAAGGAACAACTGAGTGCCAAGGAACCTGGTACATGGATAGTGGCTGTTCCAGACACATGATAGGAAACAAGAAAATTTTGACAAAATTCAAGGAGATTAGAGGCGCAAAAGTCATATTTGGAGGAAATGAAGCTCCAGGGGAAATAAGAGGCACTGGATCCATCAAGAAAAATGGATTAGAGATCACATATGTTGCATACGTTGAAGGCCTCAACTTCAACTTGTTAAACATCAGCCAACTCTGTGAGAAGGGCTATAATGTTGGATTCAATATGGGAGTATGCCAAATCAAAGACACTGAATCAAATGAAGTAGTGTTGCAAGGATCCAGACAAAAGAACATGTATGTGATAGATTGGTCGACTGCCACACCAAGCACTTGTCTGCTAGCAAAAAGTATAGCCGAATCAAGTTGGCTGTGGCATAAGAAGCTGAGTCACCTGAATTTCAAGACAATTAACAAGCTTGCAAGGAGTAATCTTGTAGAAGGATTACCAGACTCAGTGTACAAGAAAGAAAATATTTGCGATGCATGCCAGATGGGAAAGTAGATCAAATCATCATTCAAAGAGAAGTCTAGTCCATCCTCAACAAGAATTTTGCATCTATTGCATATGGATCTATTTGGTCCAGTTGAGCCAGCCAACATAAGTGGAAAGAAATACACTCTAGTAGTGGTGGATGATTATTCAAGATATACATGGACAATCTTCATGTGTAAAAAGAAGGAAACTTTGCGTAAGTTACCCCAAATGATGAAAAGAGTTCAAAATGAGAAGAGTCAAACCATCATAAAGATAAGATCTGATAGAGGAACCGAGTTTGTCAATGGAATAATAACTCGCATATTGTGTTAAAAATGGTATTGCTCACGAATTATCTGCGAAGCAAGGACTCCACAAAGAATGGAGTTGCGAAAAGAAGGAATATAACTCTCAAGGAAGCAGCAAGACCATGTTAGGCAAGGAAAGGGGTTGCTAAAAGATTTTGGGGTCAAGCTATCAATACCGCATGTTATACTCAAAATAGATGCATGATAAATAAACAAAGTGACAAAGACTCCCTATGAAATTTGGACAGAAGAAAAAGCCAAATGTTGGGTACTTTAAAATATTTGGATGTAAATGCTTCATCCACAACAATGGGAAGGATAATCTAAACGCTTTTGATGCTAAAGGATGAAGGTATCTTCTTATGATACTCAAATTTGAAAGCAAAGCCTATAGAGTGTTGAACAAAAAGACAATGGTCACGAAAGAGTCTATCCATGTGGTGTTTGATGAACCCAATGTAAATGGAGAAGATATTGAGGAGTTAGCGATAAGCTAAATCGCCAACTATGCGAGAAGAGTCCTTATGTTGAAGCTGAAGCTGGAGTAATTAATCAAGGTGAAGATGAGATAGCTGAATCTCAAAGACAATTTGGAAAATCTGCAGCTAAGTGATGATGATAGAGCTGCTCAAGATAACACAGCTGCAAGACGATCGAACCTGCTAACTTACTCCAACCTGATGTGAGATGGCTGAGAGACCATCCACCAGAGCTAGTCATTGGAGATGTAAGAGATGGTGTAAGAACTAGATCCAGAGCTCAACAAGAAGCAATGTTCACTTGTTTTATTTCCCAAATAGTGCCAAAAGATGTGTCCCAAGCATTGGATGACACACATTGGATTCAGGCCATGCAGAAAGAGCTGAATCAATTTGAAAGGAACAAAGTATGGGAACTGGTGCAAAGACCAACTCATCAAAATGTTATTGGCACAAAATGGGTTTTCAGAAACAAGATGAATGAGGAAGGTTCTGTGGTAAGAAACAAAGCAAGATTGGTAGCCAAAGGGTATTTCCAAGAGGAAGGTATAGATTTTGATGAAACATTTGCTCCTGTTGCAAGATTAGAAGCAATAAGGATGTTTCTTGCCTATGCTGCACACAAGAACTTCATTGTATATCAAATGGATGTGAAAAGTGCATTCTTGAATGGATTATTGGAAAAAGAAGTCTATGTTGAACAACCTCCAGGATTTGAGTAGAAGACCATTGGAGATAAGGTGTACAAGCTCAAGAAAGCCTTATATGGATTGAAACAGGCACCTAGAGCATGGTATGATACATTATCTCAATTTCTGACAGATAATGGATTCACCAAAGGCAAAGTGGATAGAACACTCTTCAGAATTCAAGATGGAGAGAGTATACTGCTTGTCCAAATATATGTGGATGACATTATTTTTGGATCCACAAACAAAGAGTGTGATAAGTTCTCAAACCTCATGCAAGGCAAATTTGAAATGAGCATGATGGGAGAGAGCGATATTCTTCCTAGGACTTCAAGTTAAACAATGAAGGATGGAACCTTTATAAGTCAAACAAAGTATACCAGAGATTTAATGAAGAAATTTGGTATGGAAGAGAAATCTTCGTAAAAATACCAATGAATACATCGATCAAGATGGATATGGATGCGGATGGCAAGCTCGTGGATCAAACAAGATACTGAGCACTTATTGGATCATTGCTTTATTTAACAAAGCGGCCGGACATCACATTTGCGATGAGGTGTATGTGCAAGATTTCAATCGCACCAAAAGAAAGCCATATGACTCGAGCCTAAGAGAATCCTAAGATATTTGAAGGGTGCCAGGAAGTTATGGTATCCAAAGGAAGGAGGATTCAAGCTTATTGGTTATTCGGACTCGACTATCTTTGGATGTAGAGTTGACAGAAAAGTACTTCGGTACATGTCAAATGCTTGGAAACAAATTGGTTTCCTGGTTTAGCAAGAAGCAAAATTCAATAGCCACATCCACAAAATGAAAGTTTAGTACATAGTCATGGCAAACACAGCCCAAGTCTTATGGATGAGACAACAAGACTATGATATTGAAGAAAAAGAGATTCCAATCATGTGTGATAACACAAGTGCTATTTCAATCACTCAAAATCCTGTGCTGCATTCTAGAACAAAGCACATTGATGTCAGATATCATTTCATAAGAGACCATGTTGAAAAGAAGGACATCACTTTAGAATACATCTCAACTGATAAACAGTTGGCTGACATATTCACAAAGCCATTATGTGAATCAAGATTTGAAGAACTCAAGCATGAGCTAGGGTTAGTTGAGCTGAGTTAACACCCAGAAGACTCAAGGAGAAGAGATGAGACAAGAAAAGATGAAAATAGAGCTGAGCTCGTGAATCAAACTAAGTGAATCACCAGATCGGAAAATCACCGCATCGAGAGTTAGGTGACAAAATGAGTACCTATGTGAAAAGAGAGAGGAAGAATTGAATCAGCTAAGAAGTAAGCTGAGTCATTTATGAGCTAAGTGACAAAAACGCAGTCGTTTTTAATTAGCGGGAATGTTTTAAGGATGATGTCAGCATAATAATGACAGGTACAGTAAAAAACTGCACGACAAAGCATATGATTGGATATAAATGCTTCCGCATTAAATGCGAGCAATTAAATGCTAATCGGCGTGCTAAATCTGAGCCATTGATCTTGATCAAATTTCAAAAACCGTATGCACGTCCTTTCATAACCCATACATATACCATTTCGTCCGTTTTCTCTCTCACATTACTCAAACTGTTCATCTCTCCAAAAGCAAAGAAAGTATTTTTCTCTCAAAACCCTATCAGTCTTCAAGGCAAATTTCTAAGGTTTCGTTCGGTATAAACTCCAAAATGGCAACTACTTATGATTTCACTAAGTTGGGAAAGCAAATCCACACTGGTTCCACCGTGGATTTCGAAGGGATGATCAAACAGGGTTCCGATGAAACCCTCGTGAAGAAGATAGCCGATAAAATCGAAAAGTCTGGACTGAAACCCTTTCTAACAATGGAGTTTCAGATGACCTACGTTGAAGAGGTCGCGCAGTTCTACGTGAACGTTGAAGTTCATGATGAGGGCATCAAGTCCTCTGTTCACGGAAAGGAGTTTACAATCACTGCTGAGGATCTAGCGGAGCATTGCTTGCTGCCGTCGGAAGGAGTACCGGAAATATTCGGCTGATGTAAATCGTCACCGCATGGAAGGAAGTGGCCAAACCCGATCGCGGCTCTTTGTGAAGGTTGTCTAAACAGCTGATATAAAGCTGTTGAAGGAAGATTATCATAAGCTATTGGACATTGTTGCCAAGTGTGTAGAAATAAAATTTGGAAGCTTTAATCAGCTGTCCAAAACCAGGCTGATCGTGATGGCTACGATCATGGAGGAGAAGAAAGTAACCTGGGCAGAATTCGTCTACAGCAGACTCTGCCAGAATGTTGGAAATAAGTTCTTCAAGGACGATGGATCATTCGGAGGATCCTTGGGGTATGGCCTTGTTATTGGCCGGCTGATGGAGGTGAAGGGTGTTCCACTCCGACAGGGAAAGGCATTCCATGTCAACAAGAAGATGTTCCCATCAAATCTCTCGGGAAGAAGAGAGCTTATGCCAAGAGAGCGGATACTAGTGAGGGGGAATCACCACCCTCGAGGAAACAACCATTGTTGTCTCCCCTCCTAAGAAGAAAGTCGCCCTGCGGTGAAAGAAGATCGCGCCCCGCAAAGAAAGAAGAAAACCGCACCTTCCCCGCAGCTAAGTCACCTACCCCTGCAACCAGGTCTCCTGCCCCTGCAGCCGCAGTGGAGAAGGAATCCTTAGTACCTTCTCCAGGAATGAAGAAGAAGAGGACTGCCAAGTCGAGGAAGCAAGCTGCCTCTAAGGCAACCTCAAAGGCCTTTACCGTCGAGGAACCGGAGGAAGTAGAACCAGACGTTCCTCTAGTGAAAACCAAAAGAAGAAGAAGAATCTTCAAGAGTTCGTAGAGCTTGAGAAAACAAAGAGTCTGCCACTTAGCCGAACAGATCGGCAAACACAATTTGAGAAGTAGAGTCTCCAGAGATCATTGATGAAACCGCCAAGTCTCTTGAGGCCGATCAGCAGAGGCAAGTCGAAGACCAGTGTGGATGAACAAATGAGGAGCAAGTAACAATGTACCGAGACAACTAAGTCTCCTGTTGACAGGATCGTGTCTTCGCCACGACGCCCGCCGAGGGTGAAGAGCAAAGAAGCTCGCTACCCTCCATTCCCGAGAAAGAGGTACTGCAGAAGATGATGATGATGATGTGGTCATGCTATCTCCACCATATCTAGACATCCAAAATCGTCTGCGAGAATGGAGGAAGTGGAAGGCCGTAGTCGCTCAAGGGAACAGCCTCCAAAGACCTGAATTTATTGAAGAAGAGGAGGAACTGATGAATTTCCTTGGATTGACCACAGTGGTCCAGGCACTGGATGAAGAGAACTGCATAGATATCTTGAATATCTTCAAAGAGAAGGAGAAGGAAAGGTTGGCAGAAGAGGCTGAAGCTCGTGAGAAGGCCAACATCTGTCCCTTCACTGGAACCACTGAGCACACTCATCGCCACTTCGATGTTCTCTCAGGAAGTGATGAGGATCTAGACCCTGCTGCTGCGACAGAAGAGCTAGAAACGCAGCAAGCCATGCGGGAATCCAGGATGCTGCATGAGTAACAGCTGATGGAAGGACCAGGAGAGTCTTCCAAATCTCAGCTGGAAATTGATCCATTGGGAATGGTGCACCAAATTGCCACTGTTATTGCTGCAACCACTTCCCCAGCTAACTCAGAGGATAGATCTAGGGGACATGGCGATGAAACTGGGAACCTGGGGACCCAAGTCGAGCCAACCCCTATTGAAGGTGTCTTACCACATGCCCCAATGGCTGAACACTCACAGTAAACAGCCGGGAGTTTGGAGAAGAGTGACCCCAATCCATGTCACTCAACTGGTGTGCCAGCTGAGGGGGAAACTCCATCCACTGCAGCTAGGTCGGAGGTTGCTGCAGACAACTCCACCATGAATCTCGGAGGCAAAGTGGAGAAGGAACAAGAAATAGAAACACAACAAGTTGTCACTGAAGAAGCTCGGATAATTGAGTCTGTCTCAACCGGCCAACCGCTCCGCAGCCGAGGACGCGCCGATGCGATCGAGGCACAGGATTGATCTGCCCTGGGATTTAACACTCTGGGCAATGAAAGTGCAATCCACGGAGTTGAGACTCCTATGGATGCCATCGTAGAAGACCCTAAGACAGCTGAGACTCCTAGTTGAGACTGCAGGAGGTAATGAAGGCCTACGGGAGGTTGAGACTTCCCGGGGTAGAGAGGCAGACACACAGAACATTCCTCCTGTTATCATTGATGCATCTGAGAAGGAGATAAGTACCCTTCATGATTCCTAAGACAACCCTGACATAACTTTTCTGGGATCTGAAGGTGAAGATGAAGCTGAGTCATCCCCTGTTGAAAATCCAAAAGACTCAGCTGAGGATGTTCTTCCAAGCACGAGTAAGTCAGATCTCAAAGCTACTCATCAAACGCTCACTTTTGATGATGAGCCACCCTTCAAGTCTCATCATCGTCCGATGACGCCACCGATACACGGCCGAGACCAGACAACTCAAATGGAAAAACCAATGACCGACCGAAGTTGCTGAGATACCGAGGCTCACCACTCGGGTCCATACCAAAAAATGACCACCAATCACGATCAATCACGCAGCTCCCAACGCTGCAGCAGATTCGACTCAACCGGGCACATCACGCCACAAGTCACCGGTTTGAGCGATTCCCTATGTCCGTGATGATGCGTTTGAACAAACGTTCCCTTTCTCACTAGAGCTGCCTGATCTTGATAAAGAATCAGCTAGAGATCAATGACGTTTCCACAAACCTGATCCAGTCATTCCCACAGATACCATCGTCCCGATAGATTTTGATTTTGAGGTTGCTTGGCTGCCAGCTGAGACAGAGGTGACATCTGAGGTTCGACAAGTCTTCAAGGAAATATTTGCAGAGATTGAGAAGATGGAAAGGCACCAGGCCTCATTGGATATGCGGCTGGACAACAAAGATGCAAACCTTACAGCCGATCTGCGTGGAATAGTGGTCAGAATCCGGGAATGGTGGCAACAACAGCAGATAATGCGTGTGGAACAGGTTCGATACTTCAAAGCATTGTACAATAAAATGTTGATCTGGAGCGCTGATAATGCTGACATGAAGAAGAGGATGCATGAAAACATTGATAGAATGCATGCCTCTCATACCACTGAAATGGAATTGCTGTGAGAATTTCATCGAAAAGAACTTCTGCGCGTAGAGGAGAATATGAATGAAAAATTCAGCCTTCTTATGGCTGAAATGAAGTTGGTGACAGCCGAATCAAAAGCCACTCACTCAGAAATTTCAAGCAAAGATACTCAGCAGAATGCAAGCGAAATCACTATCACCGCCTCGATTTCATGCTTGCTGGCATGTTTCACGGGGTTCCTCTCTCTTTTGAAGATGCCAAAAAGGGGGAAGAGTAATACCTAAAGACGTTGAAAGGATCGACTGCTGAGAAGAAGGACGCATCTGTTGAAAAACAGAAGAAAACAACTGAAGAGCAGAAGAAAGATAAGGGAAAATCCGTTGAGGGGGAAGGTTCGAAGGATATGACCTTAATGGTTGCTAGAACCCCTCAACAAGGACTTGTCACAACGACATTATCGGAAACTTCCAAAGTGACTCTGCCGCTCCAACACTCTGCTGTGCCCATGTCTGAGAAGAGGAAAATAGTAGAAGCAGAGATGAAGGTGGTTGAAAGAAAAATGGATGCCCGTGCGATGGACATATTGAAACAATATGGAGGCATTCCGGCATGAAGAGACACAGAAGCCATTTCAGACGTCGGTACCGAGCCTAAATCAGTTGAAGAATTCAAAACGCTCGCATCGGAGGGATACTTCGAAGGCATGACCATGGCCCAAGCCTGGGACTTGTATTGGGAAAAAGGGCTCAAGGTCGTCGTGCGAAGAAGGCGACAGACAAAAAGCAGACTCTAGCAAACTCTCTGGTTACTCTACTAGAAAGAAGAAGGCCCCAATACAATACACACCCAGAGGAAGAGGTAGAAGCAGTGGAGGAAGAGGTTTCAAACCTAGGCCTCTACCCAAAAACATCGAATACATTGATCCAGGGAAGAAATGAGGGATCTATTATGCTGGGTATGACGAAGTAGCCAATATGGAAGTGGTCAGGAAGAATGCTGAATATGTAAAGAGGATTGAAGAAGAAAATAAAAGACAAACTCAGCTGTGGGAAGAAAGACAAGGAAGAAAGAGAAAAGACGAAGTCGCTAAGAGCCTACTAAAAACGAAAGCAGCAAGAAGAAAAGAAGAGAAAGAGACCAAGACGGCAGAGTCAAGAGGAAAAGAAGGAGGCGTGGGCGATGAAGTGTTGTTGTCCACCCTTCATGTATTTTACTATTGTAAATGCATTTGTATGTAAGTCTTTTGTATGATGAATAAAAGTTATGCAATTTCTATATTTTTGCTTAGATATAGAATACCATGTTGCTCTGATACACTTTGTAAACAGCTGTGTAAAGGACAAGAATGTTATGATCAATAAATAGATTGATTCTACGCATACATTCTCTGTTTCTACATTGTCTGTACGTATCTTTGCTATGCACATCTTGTTTGTATATTTTAAGTTTTGGCATCATCAAAAAGGGGGAAATTGTTGGGAAATTTGTTTAATAGATTTTGATGAATGCCATGTAAAGCTTAGACTAGAAAGTTGGCACCCCAATTTCTTTGTAATTTGTATTGTAATAGATAGGGCTGTACGAGCTGAGTCAAGTCAGCTATGCCTGGATATACAAGAAGTCAATCAAGGATCGATGAAGACTCATTGTGAAGCAAATTTGAAGTAAGGAAGGAGGAAAAGACAAGAACTCGATGAAGGAGTATCGGCTATGATACATGTGTGTGAAGTGTCACCAAGTCAACTCAAGATAGCCAAGTCTCAAGTTAAAGTGACGGATGAGTCATCAAATGATTGGGAGCCGACTCAAGTCACCTGGGAAGTTAAGGAACTATGATCAAGTCAAGACAAACTCGAAAAGAATCCGTTGCGAGAAGTCAAGAATATTACCTAAACAAGTAATACTTCCATGCTGAAATGTCTTAAAGTGCTCAGTCCTAGAAGCGTGCAAAAGGAATAAACCAATGGGAAGCACTGCACCTTGTGTCAGACTCTGAAAGCTGAATGTTCATTTAATACGAGGAAATGTCAATATCAAGGACTGCAACAAGACAAGCCAATGAACACAAGTGACTTTTAAAATCAGCCTATATCTTCAACGGGCAGATTTTTGAAAGTTCACTATAAAAGGCTGATGAATCACTTTGAGAGGAGGTTACCTGAACCACAAACATTCAAGCTATTATTAGAGTTGTAACCTGCAAAAATATTCTCAAGTTATTCAAGCAAATCCTCAAGCCTAAACTTCGAAGGAAATCGATCCCACACTAAGCTGTGAAGGAAAGACAACTTCAAACTGTTGAAGAGGAAACTTTTGAAGAATCAAAAGGGGTCTACATTCTAAGGATAACTGTAGAAAGGTTCAAGGTCGAACCAGTTTCAAGTTATTGGAGGGCTTCGTGATCAAATCCAAGAAGCTTGAGCAAGTGAGTTGTAGTAGCAAGGCAACTGTCCTGTGAAGAAGCTGAGTGGTACGAGAAGCCAGCTGTGTGACCAAGGCATCTCTAGACTGAGTCCCAAAGGACCAAGTCAGCTGTGTGATCAAGACTTGTATCTGGACTGATAACCACTTTGTACTCTGATCAATACTTAGTGGATTCCTCCAGGAGTTGGAGAAGAGAGGAGTAAAAGAATTACCCCATCTTTGAACCTCTATAAAATTTATTGTGTCATTTACATTTCAGCATTTAATTTCTGCATATCATTTTATGTCTGCTGATAATTTGCTATCCAACTGATAATTAACAAAGTGCTAAAACCAAGTGTTAAAACAAACGTAACTCAAATTCAAGGGTGTTAAGTCTTCCGCTGAAAATCTCATCACAACCAAGTTAAGGTTTAAACTAAACAGCTGAGTTATTCTATCAACAAATCAATCGAGTCCGTGAGTGGCTAACTCTCTGCCGTTAACTAACTTAGCTGTCCATCAAGGACATAGTTGTGTATTTAACTCTGTAATATTTTAAAAGGACTAAATTCGAAAAGTTGGTAAGGTTTATTCAACCCCCCCTTCTAAATTTTACTCACACTTCTTGAGTTGACTTGACTGGCTCTTCACAGATCTGATTCACAGCTGATACATCTTCAGTCGAGTTCTTGACTTCCCTTCTTAGCCATACTCAGCTGTCTCGCAATGTGAGTCTTCACTCGATCTTGATTGACTTCTTGTATTTCCAGGCGTAGCTAACTGGACTCAGCTTTTCCAGCACTATCTATTGCAATGCAAATTATAAAAAAAATGGGGTACCAACTTTCTAGTTTAAGTTTTACATGGAATCCATCCAAATCTATAAAATAAATTTCCCAACAATTTCCCCCTTTTTGATGATGCCAAAACTTAAGAACATTCAACAAAATGTAAACAATAAAGATACATACAGACAATGCAGTAACAAAGAATGTATGCTTAAACAGATCGTTTTATTGATCATAGCATTCTTGTCCTTTACATAGCTGTTTACAAAAAGTATCATAGCATTCTTGTCAAAACAAAACACATATCTATGCTAAGATACAAGAGTAAATACAAAGTGAAAAATTACAGGGAATATCACTATGTATTACAGATGACTTACAAAAATGTATTTACATAAGTAATATACAGGAAGAGTTCGCAGCAACACTTCAGTGCCTTCGCTGCCACCTTCTTTCTTCTTCAGCTCTGTCGAAGTCATCAGCTCTCTTCCTTTTTCTTTATTCTTCTTCAGCTTTCTTCTTCTTTTCATAGGCTCGTTTGGAAGCTTCATCCCTTCGCTTCCTCTCTAGCCATTGCTCTGTTTGCTTCCTATTCTCCTCTTCCTGTCTTCTTACTGCCTCGACATTCTTTCTTGCCACTTCCAGGTTTGCCACTTGATCATATCCAACCCAGTATTTTTGGGTTGTGGTTGAGGTCGAAAACCTCTTCCACCACCACTTCTTCCTCCTCCTCTGGGTGTATACTGTACAGGAGTCTTCTGCTTACCAGTTGAGTGGCTGCTGGTGGTCTGCTGTTTTTCTGCTTCTTCGCACAACGCAAGACCCCTCTCTCAGTACAAATCCCAGGCTTGGGCTAGTGACATTCCCTGAAAATAGCCTTCGGATTCGAGCATTTTCAATTCTTCAACTGATCTAGGCTCGGATCCATTATCAGGTGCAACATCTTGGTCTTTCCCTGCCGGAATGCCACCATACTGTTTCATCACTTCTTCATTGCGAGCATTCATCTTTTTGTCGAACTCCTCAATCCCTGGTTCGATAATTCGTCTTTTCTCCGACATTGGCACAACAAAGTGCCCAATGTGTAGGGTTATGGGGAGTTTGCTCAAGATGGAGGCAATAATTTGACCCTGCTGAGGGGTTTTCGCTATCATTAACGTAAGATCTTTCGAACGTTCCCTTTCAGCTGGCTTTCCCTTCGTCTCAGCTAAAATGTTCTCAGCTGCAGATTCCTTCAACTTCTTTTCTTTCAATTTCCTTAGGGACTCCTCTTCCCCCTTTTTGGCATCATCAAAGGAGGGAGGGATCCCAGGGAACATGCCTTCAAGCATGAAATCGAGTCTTCTGAGAGCGGAAGTTTGTTTGGAGTCTGCTGCAGCATAAGCTGTCCGAATTTCTGAGCGAGTTGCCTAGGACTCGACTACCACCAACTTCATTTCAGCCATGAGTAGGCTGAATTTGTCATTAATTGTGTTCTCAAGGCATAGAATTTGTTTTCTTTGGAATTCTTGCAGCAGCTCCATTTCTATTTTGTGAGACTCATGTAATCTTTTGATGTACGCCAGCATCCTATGCTTGAGATCAGCATTGTCAGCCATCCAGACGAGCATTCTGCCATATAGTGCTTTGAAATAACGAACTTGTTCGAGTCGCATGGCAGATTGCTGTTGAGACCATTCTCGGATCCGCACCACTATCCCTCTCAAGTCTGCTGTGAGGGTAGCATCCCTGTTGTCCAGTCTTAAGTCGAGGGAGGCCTGATGTCGTTCAATCTTCACAAATCTTCTTGAAGATCTCATGAAACTCAGTTGTCTCACTTGATTCACCTACAGGCCACTCTTCAACAAAGTTGAACTCGGCTGGAACAATGGTGTTAGTGGGGACGATTGGATCTTCTCTCTCACAAAGGATTTTTGTTGTTCAACAGCGGTCTCTTCTTCCAAATCTGGTAGGATCGGCGTGAAAGGAAATATCTTCCGAAAGGCATCATCACTCACATATGGGATGGTTTGTGAGGTTTGTGCCTGTGATGACGCAACTCTATTTGCCTCATCCCCAGTAGCTTCATCGGCAGTGGTCACAGCCGTGGGAGCCTGTGACGGAGCTGGTGTAGTCGTTACTGCCGCAGCTGTGGATGCCTGCGTAGTGGGGATCGTGGTCGCACCGGGGCATTGAGAGATTTTGCCCGACGAGCCTCACTGCCTTAACAGCGTCTTTGGTCTCAGTGGATTTTTCTAAATGAATAACTGGTTCCTCTCGCACGTATCATCAGCGTCATCGAATGATGATGAGACCGTGGCTTGGCTCATCATCGAAATTAAATATTTGACAAGCTTGTCACTTTGTCATAGTCAGCTCGTAGTTTTGAGAACATCCTCACCGGTCTTTTGGATCTCGCAGCGGAGTGGACTCGGTTTATCTTCCACCCCAAGAATGATATATCAAGGTTCTCCCAGAGTCATGAAGTGCGCTTATCTCCTTCTCAATTTCAGGGCTTTGAACTGGAGGAATGTTCTGCGTCTCTTCACCCTTACCTAGGGAAGTCTCAACCTCCCTTAGGCCTTCAATACCTCCAGCAGACTCAACTACTGCGAGGTCTTCAACATTCCCTTCGACAGTTTCAACTGTCTTAGGGTCTTCTACAGTCCCTTCGATAGTCGCAGCTATCTTAGGGTCTTCAACTATGGCATCCATAGGAGTCTCAACTCCTTGGATTGCACTTTCACTGCCCAGAGTTTTAACTCCCGGGGCATCTCCATCCTGTGCCTCGACTGTAAGAACAGTGTCATTAGCCTTCAAAGAAGCGACATTTCAAATGGGACACTCAACCGTCCGAGCTTCATCAATGTCAATCTGTTGTGGTTCTTTCTCACTTTCCACTTCGCCTCCTTTCTCCAAATTTGAGTCATCCACAGCAACCTCCAACCCTGCTGTGGTGGAGTGAGTTTCCCCCTCAGCTGGCGTACCAACTGAGTGACTAATGGTGGGGTCACCCTTCTCCAGACTCGCGGCTTCTTTCATTGAGTGCTCAGCCGCTGGGGCAGGTGGTAAAACACCTTTCTCAGGGGTTGGCTCAACTTGGGTGACCAAAAATCCCAGTTTCATTGCCAATGCCCTTGGATCCATCCTCTGAGTGTACTGGGGATGTGGCTGCAGCTACAACTGAAGCAATGTGCTGTGCCATTCCCAGAGGATCGGTCTGTAGGAGAGATTGAGACGACTCTCCTGGTCCTTCAAACAATTGTTGCTTATGCATGTGTCTTGATTCCCTCAGAGCCTGCTGCATGTCTGACTTCTCTGCTGCAGCGATGGGATCCATATCCTCAGACAACTCAACAAGAGTGCTATGAGTATGCTCGTGAGTATCAGTGAACATGCACATCTTGGACTTTTCTAGTGCACGGGCTTCCTCCTCAGCCTTATCTTTCTCATCAGCTTTAATGATGCAGAGGATATCCATACAGTTGTCTTCAATAAGGGCCTATCGAACAGTCGAGACCCCAAGAAAACGAAGCAACTCTTCTTCCTCTTCAATGTACTTAGGATGAGCGAACTGCATCCTTTACTGATCAAGTTTCAATGCTCTCCACTCTCGTAGACGTCTCTGGATGTCTGGATATAGTGGAGAGTACATGATGACATCGTCATCATCATCATCTTCTTCTTGCTCTCCTTTTTCAAGAATTGAAGGCAAGAGACTCTGCTCCTCTTCGCCTTCAGTTGCATCTGTAGCAGGTGGAGAGACAACCTTTTAAACTGAAGGTTCAGTTGCCTCTGCTGCTATATTTCCCTCAGCTGTCTCTCGCACAGTTGGGTCTCTGGATGGTATCTGCTGCACATCATCAGCAGACTTAGTCGTTTCCTCAATTACTTCAGGAGACTGCACTTCCTGAGTGTCATCAGTCTCGGATGCTTTCTTTCTTCAAATTCTGATTTATTTAGTCTTCTCTAATTCAGACTGCCTAACCAGTCATCTTCTTTTGGGTAGCAGGGGAACCTCTTCCTCAATATTTTCTGGTTCCTGGAAGGAGATAGCTTTCATAGCTGCCTACATTGTCTTGGTAGTGCGCTTCTTCTTTTTGAAAGCAGTAGAAAGAGTATGGTGTTCCTCCTCTCCCTCAGCTGCGGGGGCGGGTGATATGGCTGCAGGGGCAGGAGTCTCGGCTGCTCGGGTAGGTGACTCGGGTGCGGGCAACAGATCCTTTTTCTTAGTCACAGGGACGCCTTCTTCTTTGAGCCGCATGGCGCTTTTCTTCTTTGGAGGAGGGGGTAGCAATCGTGTCCTCGTGGTGATTCCCCCTCACTTGTGTTCGCCTTCTTTGCATGGGCTCTCTTTTGGGCACCGAGAGGTTAGCCCGAACATCCTTTTGTTGACATGGAAGGGTTTGCCATGTCGAAGGGCAATACCTTTCACTTCCAAAGCAGGCCAAATTACAAGGCCATATCCAAGAGATCCTCCAAAGGATCCATCTTCCTTAAACGCTTATTCATCACATTCAAAGGATTCATCTTCCTTAAACGTTTTATTCATCACATTCAGCAGAGTCCATTGCATACCTAACTCAACTTCAGCTTAACCTTTTTGCCTGCATGATCGCAGCCCATAACGATCGCTTAGTCTTTGACAACTGGTTGAAGCTGCCAAACTTCATATCAATACACTTGGAGACGACATCCATCAGCTTATGATAATAGTCCTTCAGCAGTTTCTTGTCAGCTGTGTAGACCACCTTGGCAGCACACTCTGGTTTGGCTATCTCTTTCCATGCAGCAGCCAAGTCTACATCAGCTTCATGAATCTCTTTTATGCCTTCCGGCGACAACAAGCAGTGCTCCGCAAGGTCCTTATCATTTATTATGATGTCCTTGCGGTGGACAGAAGACTTGATCCCTTCGTCCTGCACATCCGTGTTAACATAGAACTGAGCTACCTCCTCAAGGTAGGTGTGCGAGTATTCCATGGTTAGAAAAGCTTTAAGACCTGACTTTTCTATCATTTCAGCGATCTTCTTGACAAGGGTTTCATCAGAACCCTGCTTTACCATTCCTTCAAAATCCACTGACGCTCCTGAGTGGATTTGCTTTAAGAGCTTGACGACATCGAACTTTGGTGCCATTTTTAGAAAATTTTACGGATTAAAACTGATGAACTTGCTTGAGAGTACTTAAGGTTTCCGAGAGAAAAAATATAGCTTGCTTTTGCCTTGCTTGAAGATGAACAGTTTATGTAAGTGAGAGAGACGACTGAAAAATGTATATATATAAGGGTTATGAAAGGACATGTTTTCGGATTTTGAATTTTTATCGAGATCAATGGCTCAGATTGAAACGTCAAAACCGCATTTAATTCCTCGCATTTAATGCAGCAACATTTATATCCAATCATATGCTTACTGTGCAGCTTTTTACTGTACCCTTCATTATTACGCTGACGTTATCCTTAAAAACATTCCCGCTCATTTAGAACGACTGCGTTTTTGTCATTTAGTTCATAAATGACTCAGCTTATATCAAATATGACTTAACTCTGCTTCTCTCTTTTCATTAAGTGACTCTGCTGTCAGCTAACTCGATACAATGGACTTTCCGACATGGCTGTTTCACTTGGCTGAATTGTAAAACTTGCTTTTTTCTCATTTTCTCATTGACTATCTCTGCTGATTGAGTCTTCTGAGTGTTAACTCAGCTCAATTAACCCTAGCTCATTTTTAAGCTCTTCAAATCTTGATTCATATAGGGGCTTAGTGAAAGTTGAGATATACTCCAAAGTGATGTCTTTATATTCAACATGATCTCTTATAAAATGGTATCTGACATCAATGTGCTTTGTTCTTGAATGCAAAACAGGATTCTGAGTGATTGCAATAGCACTGGTGTTATCACACATAATTGGAATCTCTTTTTCTTCAATCTCATAATCTTTCAGCTGTTGTCTCATCCATAGGACTTGGGCACAACAGCTGCCCGCAGCCTATGTACTGCTCACCGTGTGGATATGGCTATCGAATTTTGCTTCATGCTAAACCAGAAACCAATCTATTTCCAAGCATTTGACATGTACCAAGTACTCTTCCCCAATCAACTCTACATCCAGCATAGTCTGAGTCTGAGTAACCAATAAGCTTGAATCCACCTTCCTTTGGATACCATAAGCCAACTTCCTGGCATCTCTTCAAATACCTTAGGATTTTCTTAGTTGCAGTCATGTGGCTCTCCTTTGGGGAAGATTGAAATATTGCACATACACCTACTGCAAAGGTGATGTCTGGCCTGCTGGCTGTTAGGTAGAGCAATGATCCAATGAGTGCCCTATATCCGGTTTGATCTACAACCTTGCCATCTGCATCCATGTCCATCTTGACTGATGTGTTCATTGTATTTTCACAGAAGACTTTTCTTCCATACCAAATTTCTTCATTAAATCTCTGGTGTATTTTGTTTGACTTATGAAGGTTCTATCCTTCAATTGCTTGACTTGAAGTCCTAGGAAGAAAGTCAGTTCTCCCGTCATGCTCATCTCAAATTTACCTTGCATGAGGTTTGAGAACTTATCACACAGCTCTTTATATGTGGATCCAAAAATGATGTCATCCACATATATTTGAACAAGTAGTATACTCTCTCCATCTTGAATTTTGAAGAGTGTTATGTCCACTTTGCCTTTGGTTAATCCATTGTCAGTTAGAAATTGAGACAATGTATCATACGATGCTCTTGGTGCCTGTTTCAATCCATATAATGCTTTCTTGAGCTTGTACACCTTATCTCCAGTAGTCTTCTGCTCAAAACCTGGAGGTTGTTCAACATAGACTTCTTCCTCTAGCAGTCCATTTAGAAATGCACTCTTCACATCCATTTGATACACAAAGTGAAGTTCTTATGTGCAAAGATAGGCAAGAAACATCCTTATTGCTTCTAATCTTGCAACAGGAGCAAAGGTTTCATCAAAATCTATTCCCTCTTCTTGGCAATACCCTTTGGCTACCAATCTTGCTTTGTTTCTCACCACAGATCCTTCCTCATTCATCTTGTTTCTGAAAATCCATTTTGTGCCAATAACGTTTTGATGGGTTGGTCTCTGCACCAATTCCCATACCTTGTTTCTTTCAAATTGATTCAGCTCTTCTTGCATGGCTTGAATCCAGTGTGTGTCATCCAATGCTTGTCACACATCTTTTGGCTCTATTTGGGAAATAAATCAAGTAAACATTGCTTCATGTTGTGCTCTGAATCTGGTTCTTATGCCTTCTCTTACATCTCCAATAACTAACTCTGGTGGGTGGTCTCTCAGCCATCTCACATCAGGTTGGAGCAAGTCAGCTGGATTCAGCCATCTCGCAGCTAAGTTGTCTTGACCAGCTCTTTCATCTTCATTTAGTCAGACTTTCCAAATTGCCTTTGAGATTCAGCTCTCTCATCTTCTTCTGTGTTGATTGCTCTTATTTCAGCTTCAACATAAGGACTCTTCTGCTTAGTTGGCTGATTCATCTTGTCAGCTAACTCTTCAATGTCTTCTCCATTCACATTGGGTTCATCAAAAACCACATTTATAGACTCTTCTGTGACTATAGTCCTCTTGTTCAACACTCTATAGGCTTTGCTCTCAGCTAAGTATCCCGAAAAGATACCTTCATCAGCTTTAGCATCAAAAGCCTTCAAATTATCCTTGCCATTGTTGTGGATGAAGCATTTACATCCAAATATCCTGAAGTACCCAAAATTTGGCTTTCTCCCTGTCCAAATTTCATAGGGAGTCTTGGTTAATTGCCTGTTAATCATGCATCTATTTTGAGTATAGCATGTTGTGTTAATGGCTTCAGCCCAAAATCTCTTAGGCAATCCAACTTCAGCTAACATGGTCCTAGCAGCTTCCTTGAGAGTTCTGTTCCTTCTTTCAGTTACTCCATTCTGATGTGGAGTTCTTGCTGCAGATAACTCATGAGCAATACCATTTTCAACACAATACTGAGTAATTATCCCATTGACAAACTCAGTTCCTCTGTCAGACCTTATCTTTATAATGGTTTGGCTCTTTTCATTTTGAACTCTTTTCATCAACTGAGGTAACTTCTGCAAAGTTTCCTTCTTTTTGCACATGAAGATTGTCCATGTATACCTTGAATAATCATCTACCACCACTAAGTTGTATTTCTTTCCACTTATGATGGCTGGTTCAACTGGACCAAATAGATCCATATGCAACATATGTAATATTCTTGTTGAAGAAGGACTTGGCTTAACCTTGAATGGAGATTTTATTTGCTTTCCCACCTGGCATGCATCACATACACTTTCTTTCTTGTATACTGAGTTTGGCAATCCTTCCACAAGATGACTCCTTGCATGCTTGTTGATTGTCTTGAAGTTCAGATGACTCAGCTTCTTGTGCCACAACCAACTTGATTCGGATGTGCTCTTTGCTAACAGACAAGTGCTTGGTGTGGCAGTAGACCAACCTACCACATACATATTCTTCTTTCTTGATCCTTGCAGAACTATTTCATTTGATTCAGCATCTTTGATTTGGCACGCTCCCATATTGAATCCAACATTATAACCATTGTTACAGAGTTGACTGATGCTTAACAGGTTGAAGTTGAGGCCTTCAACATAAGCAACATCTGTGATTTCCAATCCATTCTTCTTGATAGATCATGTGCCTTTGATTTCCCCTGGAGCTTCATTTCCTCCAAATATGACTTTTGCACCTCTAATCTCCTTGAATCTTGACATGTTTTTCTTGTTCCCTGTCATATGTCTGGAACAACCACTATCCATGTACCAGGTTCCTTGGCACTCAGCTGTTCCTTGAACCTGCAATCAAGGAAATTAGTTTTTAGGTACCCATACTTAACTGGGTCCTGAGGGGTTAGTGCTATAAGATGATCCAACCAACTTATAGCCAAAGGACTTGACTCTAAGAGGTTGCCATCTATCAGTGCCATAATCATAGTGCACATTAGCAAACTGCTTGGGGGTTATCGGTTCATACAATTGTCTCTTTTGTCTGTATGCCTGTGTGTGTGTTTTAGCAACTACTTTCTTAGAATAGCTGTAATATTTCTGAGTGTAGTGCCTGGGTGAATATGTATGCTGATAATTAATAGCTCTTATCCCTTTGGAATGACCTTTGCTGAGGTTTAGGTCTTTTCCATTTAGGCTTGTATTCCATTGGTCTTTGCTGATATTTTACATTGTACCAATCTGCTTGGTTTGGATAGTTTCTACCATTCCCAACATGTGTGTTTTTCTGATTAAACTTCTGGGTTTTTGGTAACTCTGTTTACTCTTCACAGAGTATTTTCTGTTTGGAGTTTGCTGAGGAACTCGGCTGGATTTTTTCTCACCGTCCTTTCAAAGATATTCAATCGCGCTTTTCTTTTCCCTTTATATCCAAGGCCAGTTTGTTTGTGATTGTTCTTAGGAGTGAATGTGGGTGCAATATTTGGTGTTTTGGGTTTTTGGGATGCTTCATTGCTTGAAAATCCTTTTTCCAAAATCACTCTTGGAGTTTGACTGTGCACAAAGGAATTGAATCCTATGCCTGTCTTATCTCCACATTCTTTTTGACTCATGATAAGATCATCCAATGATTTGGATGCCTTTGTAAATGAGGCAATCACATTTTTGAGATCTTTTTCCTCTTTTCTATAGCAGCTATCTCTGCTATCATTTTGGCATACTCAGCCTTCAGCTCTGTGTTCTCAACAGCTATGTGACATAGAGTACTCAGCTCCTTAGTCAGCTTTGAGTTTTGACTTTTGAGCTAGCTGTTTTCCTCATTTAGAAGTGTGTGTAAGGATTTAATGTGCTCAAAATCTTTCATCATTTTGCCTAATGAATCATAAAGATCAGTGGGTGATGAAGTGTGTGTATCACAATCACTATCACTTGAATCTGAATGAGATGAGTTAGAGTGTACCTCATCTTCTTGGTCTCGTTGATCTTGTTCTTTAGCCATAAGACAGATCATGGCTTCTTCTTCAGAATCACTTGAGTAGTCAGCTTCACTACTCTCTGAGTTTGCTGCTTCTTTAGACTTAGATGTCTCAGCAGCCAACATGGCTTTCTTCTTTTCCTGTCTTATTTCTCTGAAGACTTTTCTTTCTTCTTCATTCCTATATTTGTTGACTGGTGGATAGGAACAATCAACTGCAAAATGTCCTGGTTGTCTGCAGTTCCAACATAGGTTCTCAGCTCTTTGATCAGCTCTTTCTGTCCTTGGGTTATCAACTCTCTGATATTCTACCCTTTGATGCTCAGCTGTCTTAGGTGGTCTGTCTTCCTTTGACTTAGAGGGAGCTGAATGTCTCCTGGAGGTTTCATCCTTGTTTCTTTTATAGTTCTTATTGAAGAACTTGTTAAATCTTTTAACCATTAGGGCAATCTCCTCCTGGTCTATGGCTTCCTTTGGTTGAGCTCTCTTTCTATCCTTGACTATCAGTGCAGCTGCCTTGGGTACAGCTGTCTCCTCTTGATCTTTTCTTCTCAGCTCAAACTCATAGGCTTTGAGGTCTGAGAATAGCTCATGGTTGGATGTTTTTTAGAGGTCCATTGAATTTCTTAGAGCCATAGTCTTTATTTCCCATTCAGTTGGAAGGCTTCTTAGTATCTTCATACACATTTCCTTTTGTGTATATTCCTTCCCAAGAGCTGAAAGCTCATTTGTGATTTCAGTGAATCTTGCATCCAGCTGATCCATAGATTCTCCTGCAAACATTTTAAAATTTTCAAATTTTGAACAACAACATATAATTTATTTTCTTTAATTTGCTCTGATCCTCCACAAATTAAAGTTAGCTTATTCCAAATTTCTTTTGCTGTTTTGCAGGATTTGACTTTATTCAACATTGCTTTGTCCAAAGTCTTGTAAAGTATGTCCTTGGCCACATTGTCCAAGTTGTATCTCCTTATCCTCATTAGTCCATTCAATCCTTGGTTTTTCAACCATGGCAGGTCTTTCCTCTGCAACTTCTTCTCCTTCACCAAGCAGCTACTCTTATTCTGACCGTGTCCACTTTCAATATTTGCAGTGGCCCATCCTCTATTACGAACCACATTTCATCGTGTAGAGCAAATAGATGAGAATGCATACGAATTTTCCAATCATCAAATTCTTCTACAGTGAACATAGGAATGCATGTCAAATTTGCTTCCATGATAATAAATTTGCTAAAAGTGAAAGATTTTGAAAATGCAAGTGTTTAAAACCTTTTTGAAAAGATAAAGATCTAGTTCAGTAACCAGTGCGGAAGGCTCAATGAACCAACCGCTCTGATACCACTTGTAGGTCCCAAGCGGTGTGAGTAAGGTTTAGAATGGGGGTTGAATAAACCTTACCAACTTTTCGGTTTTAGTCCTTTTAATATTATTACAGAGTTAACTCAAACAGCAGTGTCCTTGAGGGATAGCTAAGTTGGTTATTCAGCAGAGTTAGCCATTCAATAGACTCGATAGAGCTGTTGATAGAATAACTCAGCTGTTTAACCTGAACTTTAACTTGGTTGTGTTGGTTTTATCAGCGGAAAACTTAACACCCTTTGAATTGTTTTAAGCTTGTTTTAACACTTGATTTTAGCACTTGGTTATTAATCAGTTGGATAACAAATATGAGTTTATCAGCAGATATGATGTAAGTATGCAGAAATGTAAATGTGCTGAAAAATAAATGACACAGTTGATTTTTATAGAGGTTCGAAGATGGGGTAATTCTTCTAATCCTATCTTTTCCAACTCCTGGAGGAATCCACTATGTAATAGATTTGTTTACAAAGTGGTCAACAGTCTAGAGACAGCCTTGGTCACACAGCTGGCTTCTCTTCCGACTCAGCTTCTTCACAGGGCAGTTGCCTTGCTACTTCAGCTCACTTTCTCAAGCTCTTGGATTTGATCACGAAGCCCTCCAATAACTTGATACTGGTTCGACCTTGAACCTTTCTACAATCCTCCTTGGAATGTAGACCCCTTTTGATTCTTCAAAAATTTCCTCTTCAACAGATTTGAAGTTGTCTTTCCTTCACAGCTTGTGTTGGATCGATTTCCTTCAAGTTTCAGGCTTGACGATTAGCTTGAATATACTTGAGAATATTTCAGGTTAATAGCTTGAATATTGATTGGTTGTTCGTGGTTTAGGTTACTTTTTCTCAATGAATTTCCTCAGCCTTTTATAGTGAACTTTTGAAATTTTGCCCGTTGAAGAGATAGGCTGATTTCAAAAGTTACTTGTGTTTGTTGGCTTGTCTTGTTGCAGTCCTTGATGTTGACATTTCTTCGTATTTAATGTCTTGCAACATTGCAACGTTTCTGACACTTGGTGCAGTGCTTCCCATTAGTTTGTTCCTTTTGCACACAACTGGAACTAACACTTTATCTTTGACAACTTTAACATGTTACCATTCTGACATTCTTAACTTTCATCAACGGATCTCATTCAGTTGTCTTGACTTGACTGCAGTTTTTTATTCCCCAGGTGACTTGAGTTAGCTTTCAATCCTTAGATGACTCATCTGTCACATCAGCTTGAGACTTGGCTTCTTGAGTTGACTTGACTGACTCTTCCCAGATCTGATTCACAGCTGATACATCTTCAGTCGAGTTATAGACTTCCCTTCTTAGCCATACTCACTGTCTCATGCATGGAGTCTTCACTTCAATCTTCAGTTGACTTCTTGTATTTCCAGGCGTAGCTGACTTGACTCAGCTTTTCCAGCCCTATCTATTATAATGCAAATTACAAGGAAAATGGGGTACCAACTTTCTAGTTTAAGTTTTACATGAAATTCATCAAAATCTATAAAATAAATTTCCCAACAATTTCCCCCTTTTTGATGATGCCAAAACTTAAGAACATTCAACAAAATGTAAACAGTAAAGATACATACAGACAATGCAGTAACAAAGAATGTATGCTTAAACAAATCGTTTTATTGATCATAGCATTCTTGTCCTTTACATAGCTGTTTACAAAAAGTATCATAACATTCTTGTCAAAACAAAACACATATCTATGCTAAGATACAAGAGTAAATACAAAGTGAAAAATTACAGGGAAAATCACTAAGTATTACATATGACTTACAAAAATGTATTTACATAAGTAATATACATGAAGGGTTCACAACAACACTTCAGCGCCTTCGCTGCCTCCTTCTTTCTTCTTCAGCTCTGTCGAAGTCATCAGCTCTCTTCCTTTTTCTTTCTTCTTCTTTAGCTTTCTTCTTCTTTTCATAGGCTCGTTTGGAAGCTTCATCCCTTCGCTTCCTCTCGAGCTATTGCTCTGTTTACCTCCTGTTCTCCTCTCCCTGTCTTCTTACTGCCTCGGCATTCTTTCTTGCCACTTCCAGATTTGCCACTTTATCTTATCCAGCCCAGTAGATCCTCCCCTTCTTTCCGGGATCTACATATTCAATATTTTTGGGTTGTGGTCGAGGTCGAAAACCTCTTCCACCACCACTTCTTCCTCCTCCTCTGGGTTTATACTGTATAGGAGTCTTCTGCTTACCAACTGAGTGGTTGTTGGTAGTCTGTTGTTTTTCTGCTTCTTCGCACAACGCAAGACCCTTCTCCTAGTTCAAATCCCAGGCTTGGGCTAGTAATATTCCCTGAAAATAGCCTTCGGATTCGAGCGTTTTGAATTCTTCAACTGATCTAGGCTCGGATCCATTGTAAGGTGCAACATCTTGGTCTTTCCCTGCTGGAATGCCACCATACTGTTTCATCACTTCTTCGATGCGAGCATCCGTCTTTTTGTCGAACTCCTCAATCCATGCTTCGATAATTCTTCTTTTCTCCGACATTGGCACATCAAAGTGCCCAATGGGTAGGGTTATGGGGAGTTTGCTCAAGATGGAGGCAGTAATTTGACCCTGCTGAGGGGTTTCAGCTATTATTAACGTAAGATCTTTCGAACATTCCCCCTTGTAGGTCCCAAGGGGTGTGAGTAAGGTTTAGAAGGGGGGGTTGAATAAACCTAACCAACTTTTCAATTTTAGTCCTTTTAAAATAACAGAGTTAAACAACTATGTCCTTGAGGGACATCTAAGTTAGTTAACCAGCAGAGTTAGCCACTCAACGGACTCGATTGAGATGTTGATAGAATAACTCAGTTGGTTAGTCTAAACCTTCACTTGGCTGTGATGAGATTTTCAGCGGAAGACTTAACACCCTTGAATTTGGTTTAAGTTTGTTCTAACACTTGGTTTTAGCACTTTGTAAATTATCAGTTGGATAGCAAATTATCAGCAGATATAAAATAATATGCAGAAATAAAAATGCTGAAATGTAAATGACACAATAATTTTTATAGAGGTTCGAAGATGGGGTAATTCTTCTACTCCTCTGTTCTCCAACTCCTGGAGGAATCCACTAAGTATTGATCAGAGTACAAAGTGGTTATCAGTCCAGATACAAGTCTTGATCACACAACTGACTTGATCCTTTGGGACTCGATCTGAGATGCCTTGGTCACACAAACTAGCTTCTCGTACGACTCGGCTTCTTCACAGGGCGGCTGCCTTGCTACTTTGACTCATTTTCTCAAGCTTCTTGGATTTGATCATGAAGCCCTCCAATGACTTGAGACTGGTTCGACCTTGAACCTTTCTACAATCCTCCTTGGAATGTTGACCCCTTTTGATTCTTCAAAAGTTTCCTCTTAATTTGAAGTTGTCTTTCCTTCACAGCTTGGTGTTGGATTGATTTCTTGAAGTTTAGGCTTGAGGATTTTGCTTGAATAACTTGAGAATATATTGCAGATTCTGATTCAAATGATTGCTTGATAGTTTGTGGTTCGGGTATTCAAGGTTAACCTTTTCTCAAAGTGATTCATCAGACTTTTATATTGAACTTTCAAAAATCTGCCCGTTGAAGAGATAGGTGATTTTCAAAAGTTGTGTTTGTTGGCTTGTCTTGTTGCGATCCTTGATGTTGACATTTCCTCGTATTAAATGAATGTTCAAAACCGTAGTCCGACAGAGGTGCATGCTTTCATTGGTTTATTTCTTTTGCACGCTTCGGGATCGAGCACTTTAAGGCATGGCAAGATGGAAGTATTACTTGTTTAGGTAATATTCTTGACTTACGTACAACGGATTCTTTTCGATGAGTCTTGACTTGACTGCGTTCTCTAACTTCCCCAGGTGACTTCGAGTTAGCTTCCAATCAATGGATGACTCATCTGTCACTTCAACTTGAGACTTGCTTCTTGAGTTGACTTGATGACACTTCACACACCGTATCCCACCGATACTCCTTCATCGAGTTCTCGACTTCTCCTCCTGCCATACTCAATTGTTTCACAAATGAGTCTTCATTTTAGTCTTTAGTTGACTTCTTGTATATCCAGGCATAGCCGACTTGACTCACCTCATACAACCCTATCTATTACAATGCAAATTACAAGGAAAATGGGGTGCCAACTTTCTAGTCTAAGTTTTAAATGGCATTCATCAAAATCTAAACAATAAATTTCCCAACAATTTTCCCCTTTTTGATTATGCCAAAACTTAAAACATACAAACAAAATGTAAATAGCAAAGATACATACAGACAATGTAGAAACAGAGAATGTATGCGTAGAATCAATCTTTTTATTGATCATATCATTCTTGTTCTTTACAAAGCTATTTACAATGTGTATCATAGCAAACATAGCAGACTATATCTACGCAAATATAGAGATTACACAATTTATATTCATCGTACAGAAGACTTACATACAGATGTTATTACAACAATAAAATACATGAAGGGGTGGACAACAACACTTCATCGCCTTCGCTGCCTTCTTCTTTCTTCTTCAGCTCTGTCGTCCTCTGCTCTCTTTCTCTTCTTTTCATCTTCAACTGCCTTTTTTTCTCGTATGCTCTCTTTGCAGCATCGTCTCTTCTCTTTCTTTCTTGCCTTTCTTCCCACAGCTGAGTTTGTCTTCTATTTTCTTCTTCGATTCTCTTAACATACTCAGCATTTTTCCTCTCCACTTCCAGATTTGCTATGGCATCATATCCAGCCCAATGATCCCTCCTTTCTTCCCTGGATCTATGTATTCAATGTTTTTGGGTAGAGGTCTAGGTCTGAAACCTCTTCCTCTTTCAACATCTTCAGGTATTCCTCTTTCCCCTTTTTGGCATCATCAAAGGAGAGAGGAACCCCTGGGAACATGCCAGCAAACATGAAATCTAGGCGGCTAATAGCTGAGTTTTGCTTGGAGTCTACTGCGGAGTATGCTGTACGAAATTCTGAGCGGGTGGCTTTGGATTTGGCTGCCACCAGCTTCATTTCAGCCATGAGAAGGCTGAATTTGTTATTCATATTTTCCTCTACGCGCAGAAGTTCTTTCTTGTGAAATTCTCGCAGCAGTTCCATTTCAGTGTTGTGGAAGGCATGCATTCTGTCAATATTTTCTTGCATCCTCCTTTTCATGTCAGCATTATCAGCGCTCCAGATCAACATTTTGTTGTACAATGCCTTGAAATATCTGACTTGTTCTAGTCTCATTGTACGCTGCTGTTGACACCATTCCCTGATTCTAATCACTATTCTATGCAGATCAGCCGTAAGATTAGCATCCCTATTGTCTAGTCGCATATCCAATGTGGCCTGGTGCCGTTCTATCTTCTTAATCTCTGCAAAGATTGTCTTGAAGACATCTCGTACCTCAGCTGTCACCTCGGTCTCAGCTGGCGGCCAAGCAGCATCAAAATCAAAGTCTGTTGGGACGATGGTATCTATGGGAATAACTGGGTCAGGTCAGACGTTGAAGCGTCGCTGCTCTGGAGCTGTTTCTTCATCAAGTTCAGGCAGCTCAATAGAGAAACGGAAAGTTTCTTCAAATGCATCATCACAGACATATGGTATAGATTCCACCGTTACTCATGCCTGTGATGTGCCCGGTTGAGTGGAGTCTGCTGTAGCTTTGGGAGCCTGCGCAGACGACTCGGTTTCAGCTGGGCCTTGGTGAGTGGTTTGGCTAGCTGACTGAGCCTCCGCTATCTTAACAACTTCTTCGGCCTCAGTGGATTCTGCTAAATGAATTTGTTGTTCCTCAGTTGCACCATCAGCGTCATCGGAAGATGATGAGTCTTGAAGGATTGGCTCATCATCAAAATTGAACATTGTCGAGCAGCCTTGAAGTCTGGCTTACTCGTACTAGGAAGAACATCCCTAGTTGAGTCTTTTTGATGTGCAGTTGGGGTAGACTCAACTTCATCTGCGGATCCTAGGAAGGTTGTATCAGGATCATCCTGGGAGTCATGAAGAGCACTGATTTCCTCCTCTGAATCAGCAATTATGGTTTGAGGAATGCTCTTATCTCCTTGATTTTTACCTAGGGAAGTCTCAACCTCCCTGTTAGGAATTTTATTGTTTAGATTTTGATGAATGCCATGTAAAACTTAGAATAGAAAGTTGGCACCCCAATTCTTGTTGTAAAATGCATTGTAATGAATAGAGCTGGCCAAGCTGAGTCAAGACAACCTACGCCCTAACATGCAAGAAGACAATCAAGACTGGAAGGAAGACTCTGCTGTGAGACAACCGAGTATGGCAAAGAAGAGTAGACGGAACTCTATCAAGAAGCAATGAGATGCAAACAGTGGAGCATCACAAGTCAAATCAAGAAAAGCCAAGTCTCAAGTTGAAGTGACAAAGAGTCATCCAATGATTGGAAGTCGACTCTAAAGTCACCTGGGAAAGCAAGGAAATGCAATCAAGTCGAGATAATCAGTAAAAGAACCATTGCATTTAAATCAAGAGATTTACTTAAACAAGTAATATCTCCATACCACCTTTCTTGGAGTGCTCACCCCGAGGAAGCGTGCAAAATGAATGAACCAATGGGAAGCACTACACCGTGTCGAACTCAAAAGGTGAAACAACAATTCATACGAGGAAACAAAGAATTCCAAGAACTCGCAAGCCAACGATCGCAAAGTGACTTTCAAAAATAAGCCTATCTCTTCAACGGGCAAATTTTTGAAAGTTCACTATAAAAGGCCGAGGAGTTTGTTTGAAGAAAAAGATGCATGAATGACACACACGTGAGATATACAAGCACATTAGAAAAACTCAAACAATCTCAATCCTCAAGCCTACATTACGAAGTACATCAATCCAACACTCACCGTGAAGGAAAGAGAACTTCAATCGGTTGAAGAGGAAAATACGAAAACAAGGGGTCTACATTCCAGGAAGGATTGTAGAAAGGTTCAAGGTTGAACCAAGTCTTAAGCTTTTGGAGGGCTTCGTGATCAAATCCAAAGAGCTTGAGCAAGTGAGTCAGAGTAGCAAGGCAAAATGCCTCGTGAAGAAGTTTCTAGTCGCACGAGAAGCCACCGAGTGATCAAGGCGTCTCAGATCGAGTCCCTAAGGATCAAGTCGGCCTACTGTGATCAAGACTTGTATCCGGGACTGTTACCACTTTGTAAACTCGATCATTACTTAGTGGATTCCTCCAGAGTTGGAGAAGAGAGGAGTAGAAGAATTACCCCATCTTCGAACCTCTATAAAAACTTTACTTGTGTCATTTACATTTCAATTTAAATTCTCGCACTTTTAACTCGCTTATATCTCACGATAAATTTGCTATCCATTTGATAATTTACAAGTACTAAATCAAGCTCTAATATCTTGCTTAATCAAACTTAAGGGTGTTAAGTCTTCCAATAAAAATAAAACCACAAATGAGTTAAATTGTAGCCAACAAATGAGTTACTCCATCAATGTCACCTCACCGAGTCTGTTGAGAGATTAACTCTACGAGTGACTAATTCGACCGTCCATCAAGGACACAAACTGTGTAGAATTAACTCAGTAGATTTAAAAGGACTAAATCGAAAAGTTGGTAAGGTTTATTCAACCCCCTTCTAAACCTTACACTTACACCCCTTGGGACCTACAAGTGGTATCGAGCGGTTGGTTCATTGAACCCTCCGCACCGGTTACTTGAACTAGATCTTTAAACTTTTCAAAGTCTCGCTTTAGTACTTGAACTTTCATAACTCTTCTTTATCATTAAAAGTCATTATCATGGAAGCAAATTTGACACGCATCCCTATGTTCACTATTGAGGAATTTGATGATTGGAAAATTCGTATGCAGCTCATCTATCAAAGATTACATGATGAAATGTGGATAGTGATAGAAGATGGGCCTCTACAAATATTAAAGGTGAACACAAATTGCATTTAAGAGTTGCAAATGAAGGAGAAGAAGATGTCAAGCTCCCGCACTACCATGGTTGAAAAACCAAGAACTGAGTGGACAAATGATGACAGAAAAGATACAACCTGGACAATGTAGCCAAGGACATCCTCTACAAAACCTTGACAAAGCCATGTTCAACAAAGTCAAATCATGCAAAACGGCTAAAGAAATCAGGGATAAGCCGACATTGATTTGTGAAGGCTCGTGAGCAAATCAAAGAAAACAAATTATCAAAAGGCGGTACAAAAATTTGAAAACTTCAAAATGATCTCGGAGAAAACCTGGATCAACTAGACGCTGTTTTACGAAAATCACAAATGAGTCAGTCTACACTTGGAAAGGAATATACACGAAGGAAATGTGTATGAAAATCCTAAAAAGTCTTCCAAATGAATGGGAAATAAAGGTCATGGCACCGAGACACTCCATGGACCTATCAAAGACATCCAATCATGAATTATTCTCGGACCTCAAAGCCTACGAGTTTGAGCCGAGAAGAAAAAGACCAGGAAGAGACAAATGTACCCAAAACAAATTTGCTCTAATTGTTAAAGATGGGAAGAGAGCCGAGGTCAAAGAGGCAATTGACCCGAAGAAATAGCCCGATGGTTAAAAGATTTAACAAGTTCTTTAACAAGAACTACAAGAAAGGAAAGGGTGAATCTTCCGTAAGACACTCACTCCCTCCAAATCAAGGGAAGACAGCCAACCAAGAGAACAGATCATCAAAAAGTTGAGTATCAAAGGGTCGACAACTCAAGAATAGAAAGAGTCGATCAAAAAGTCAATATCTATGTTGAACTGTAGACAACCAGGTCACTATGCCATTGATCGCTCATATCCTCGTAGTCAACAAGTACAGAGATGAAGAAGAAAGAAAGATCTTCGAGAAAGAAGACAAGAAAGGAAAAAGGCAATGATGGTCAGAGAGATCACTGAAACAACCAAGTCAAGGAGACAAATGATTCGAGAGCAAGAGAAGCCGACTACTCAAGTGACTCGAAGAAGAAGCCCCGATCCGCTTAATGGTCAAAGAACAAGATCAAGAAGATGAGGTACAATCTAACTCAACAAACTCGTACACTAATGACAAAGTGATCGTGACACACTCACTTCATCACCTACAGATCTTTATGATTCATTAAGCAAAATGATGAAAGATTTTGAACACATTAAATCCTCACACACACTGTTGAATGAGGAAAACAAATTACTCAAAAGTCAAAACTCAAAGCCGACTAAGGAGCCGAGTACTCTAAGTCAAATAGTCATGAGAATGAAAGGTTAAAGGCCGAAAATGCTAAACTAGTAGCAAATTGCCGCTTATAGAAAAGAGGAAAATGACCTCAAAATGTTATTGCCTCATTCACTAAGGCATCTAAATCATTGGATGATCTTATTATGAGTCAAAGAGAATGTGGAGACAAGACAAAGCTTAGATTTAATTCCTCTCGTGCCATGTCAAACCTCAAGAGTAATTTTGGAAAAAGGAACTTCAAGTCATGAAGAGTCCGAAAATCCAAAACTCTAAGTGTTGCACACACATTCACTCCAAAACACAATACTAAGCAAACTGGCCTTGGTTACAAAGGAAAAGGAAAATGCCTACTGAGTTGAGTATCTTTGAAAGGATACCGAGAAGAGATTCAAATGAGTCCTCAAAGAACTCCAAACAAAAATACTCAGAAAGAAGAAGCAGAGCTACCAAAAATCCCAAAAATCCATAAAAGAAATACATATGATGGGATGGTAGAAAATATCCAAGCCAAGCTGATTGGAATAATGTGAACTATCAAAGATGACTTATGGAATATAAGCCCAAATGGCAAAGGCCTAGAACTCAAAGAAAGGCCATTCCAAAAGTATAAGAGCTTTCATCAAAGACACATATGCACCTAGGCACTACACTCAAAAACACCACAATTACCTAAGGAAGGCAATTGCTAAAACACATATGCAGCATACGTGACAAAAGAGACAAATTGTATGAACCTAGAATCCCCAAGCAATTTGCCAGGATCAATTATGATTATGGCACTCGATAGATGGCAATCCCTTAGAGTCAAATCATTTGGCTATAGGTTGGTTGGATCATCTTACAATTTAACCCCTCAGACCTGCATAAGTATGGGTACCTAAAACTTAATTTCCTTGATTGCGGAGTTCAAGGAACAACTGAGTGCCAAGGAACCTGGTACATGGATAGTGGTCGCTCCGGACATATGACAGAAATAAGAGAAATCACAAAATTCAAGGAAGTCAAAGGAGCAAAAGTCATATTTGGAGGAAATGAAGCTCCTGGTGAAATAAGAGGCATTGGATCCATCAAGAGGAATGAATTAGAAATCACAGATGTTGCATATGTTGAAGGACTCAACTTCAACTTACCGAGTATCGGCTCACCAGTGACAAGGGCTACAATGTTGGATTCAACATGGGTATATGCCAAATCAAAGAAATTGAATCAAATGAAGTGGTGCTGCAAGGATGTAGACAAAAAATATGTATGTAGTGGATTGGTCAATCGCAACACCCAAAGACATGTCTACTAGCAAAAAGTACAAATTTGAATCGAGTCAGCTCGTGGCACAAAAAAAGCCGAGTCACCCGAATTTCAAAACAATTAACAAGTCGGCAAGAAGTCATCTTGTAGAAGGACTTCCGCACTCAAGATACAAGAAGGAGAGTATATGTGATGCATGTCGGGGAAAGCAAATCAAGTCATCATTCAAAGAAAAGACATGCCCATCCTCAACAAGAATATTGCATCTACTTCATATGGATCTATTTGGCCCAAAGGGAACCAAACCAAAGATAAGTGGAAAGAAATACACCTTGGTGGTAGTAGATGACTACTCAAGATATACATGGACAATATTCATGTGCAAGAAGAAAGAAACCCTACAAAAACTACCACAAATGAAGAGAATTCAAAATGAGAAGAGTCAAACCATTATCAAAATAAGATCGATAGAGAACCGAGTTTGTCAATGGAATAATAACTCAAGATCGTTGTGTTGAGAATGGTATTGGTCATGAACTATCAGCAGCAAGGACTCCACAGCAGAATGGAGTTGCGAAAGAAGGAACAGAACCCTCAAAGAAGCAAAGAAGGACCATGTTAGTCAAGTAGGGTTACCAAAAAGATTTTGGGTCAAGCAATCAACACAAACTTGCTACACCCAAAACAGATGTATGATAAATAGACAAATGACAAAGACTCCCTATGAGATCCGGACGAAGAAAACCAAATGTTGCATATTTCGTAATATTTGGATGTAAATGCTTCATCCACAACAATGGCAAAACAACCTAAAGGCTTTTGATGCTAAAGTCGATGAAGGTATCTTCAGATACTCACCGAAAGCAAAGCCTACTGTAATACTCAACAAAAGAACTATGGTTACGAGAATCCATTCATGTGGTATTCGATGAGCCAAATGTAAATGGAGAAGACATTGAAGAGTCACCGATAAGTTGAATCATCCAACCATACGTAAGAGTCCCTATGTCTTTGAAGTCGGGATTATCAATTCGTATGAAGATGAGATAGTCAATCTCAAAAGCACTGAAAATTTGCAAAAATAAGTGACCACGAGAGAGCCGACCCGCAAAGAACACACCGCAAGTCGATCAATCCAAATAACTTACTCCAACCTCGATGTAAGATGGCCGAGAGACCATCCACCGTAACTTGTCATTGGAGATATGAGAGAAGGTGTCAAAACAAGATCCTAACTCAACAAGAAGCTATGTTCACATGCTTCATTTCGCAAATAGAGCCAAAAGATGTGTCACAAGCATTGATGACACACATTGATTCAAGCTATGCAAGAAGAGTCAATCGCTTTGAGAGAAATAAAGTATGGGAATTAGTGCAAAGACCCGTACATCAAAATGTTATTGGAACCAAATGGGTATTCGTAAATAAGATGAACGAGGAAGGCTCTGTGGGTAAGAAATAAAGCAAGACTAGTAGCCAAAGGATATTGCCAAGAAGAAGGGATAGATTTTGATGAAACATTTGCCCCCGTAGCAAGATTGGAAGCTATAAGGATGTTTCTTGCCTATGCACTCACAAGAATTTCATTGTATATCAAATGGATGTAAAAAGTGCATTCCTAAATGGTTTATTGGAAGAAGAAGTATATGTTGAACAACCTCCGTGGATTTGAGCGTAAGACTCTTGGAGACAAGGTATACAAACTCAAGAAAGCCCTGTATGGATTGAAACAGCACCCGCAGCATGGTATGACACCGTCACAATTCCCGATCGAAAATGGATTCACAAAAGGAAAAGTGGATAGAACACTTTTCGTAATTCAAGACAAGAAGAGTATATTGCTTGTTCAAATATATGTGGATGACATCATTTTTGGATCCACTAACAAAGAGTCATGTGAAAAATTCTCAAACCTCATGCAAAGTAAATTTGAAATGAGCATGATGGGAGAGCGACATTCTTCCTTGACTCCAAGTAAAACAAAAGGATGGAACCTTCATAAGTCAAACAAAATATACCGAGATTTAATGAAGAAGTTTGGTATGTAAGAGAAGTCTTCTCAGAAAAATACCAATGAACACATCACCAAAATGGACATGGATGCAGATGGCAAGCCTCGAGATCAAACAAGATACGAGCACTTATCGATCATTGCTCTATCTCACAAAGAAGCAGCCGTACATCACCTTTGTCAGAAAGTGGGTGTATGTGCAAGATTTCAATCTGCCTCCAAAAGAGAGCCATATGACAAAGAGAATTAAGAGAATATTGAGATACTTGAAAGGAAGCCAAGAAGTAGGCCTATGGTATCCAAAGGAAGGTGGATTCAAGCTAATTGGCTATTCAGATTCTCGACTATGCTTTGGATGCGAGTGGACAGAAGAGCACTTCAGTGCACATGTCAAATGCTAGAAACAGACTAATTTCCTGGTTTAGCAAGAAGCAAAACTCAATAGCCACCTCTACAAAATGAGGAAGAATACATAGTCATGCGGCAAATTGTTGTTGCCCAAGTCCTATGGATGAGACAAAGAAATGAGAGACTATGAAGTTGAAGAAAAAGAAATTCCAATCATATGTGATAACACAAGTGCCATTGCAATCACTCAAAATCCTCGTGTTGCACTCAAGAACAAAACATATTGATGTCGATATCATTTCATAAGAGATCATGTTGAAAAGAAGGACATTGTCTTGAATATATCTCAACCGATAAACAACTAGCCGACATCTTCACAAAACCATTATGTGAGTCAAGATTTGAAGAACTCAAGCATGAGTTGGGTTTAATTGAGCTGAGCCGACACTGACACTCAGCATTTAATCAAAGAAGAGAATTAGAAC
This sequence comes from Rehmannia glutinosa, assembly GCA_016081115.2. NCBI lineage: Eukaryota > Viridiplantae > Streptophyta > Magnoliopsida > Lamiales > Orobanchaceae > Rehmannia > Rehmannia glutinosa. The sequence goes on along the minus strand of JABTTQ020001489.1, from coordinate 258,075 downwards.
AAAAGGAGTGAAAAAGAGTCAAAACAAAATCACCAAGAAATCACCAGACGGAAAGACAAATACACCAAGTCACCGATAGCCGAGTCACTAAGAGAATCATGAGGAGTAGAGTTAAATCACCAAGAGATAAGTCAATAACTTATGAGCAAAGTGACAAAAACGCAATGCTTTGACTTAGCGGAATATTTTAAGGAACACGTCAAAGATAATGATGATGTGTACGACATAAAGCCGCACACCAAGCTTATGATTGATATAAATGTCGCCGCATTAAATACGAGACGTGAAATGCTCAATAGCGCGCGAAATCCAAGCCGTTGATTTCGATCACAATTCAAAACCGCCTCGCACGCCCTTTCATAAACCATATTTAAACCATTTTCGTCCGTTTCTCTCTCACACTTCTAAAACTGTTCATCTCTTTTCTCTCAAAAGCAAAGGCAAAATACTCTCAAACCCTATCAACCTTCAAATCAATTTCTCGAGATTTTTCCTTGATACAATCCTCGAGAAATGGCACCAACTTATGACTTTAACAAGTTAGGAAAGCAAATCCACACCGGTTCGACGGTGGATTTCGACGGAATGGTGAAGCAGGGTCCGACGACACCCTGGTGAAGAAAATTGCCGGGAAGTTGGAAACGCCCGGACTTAAAACCGCTTTCTAACGCTAGAATATCCGATGACCTACGTGGAGGAGGTCGCGACAATTCTACGTGAATGCCGAGATTCACGATGAAGGAATCAAGTCATCTGCTCACGGAAAGCAATGACTATCACCGCCAAGGATTTGGCTGAATATTGCTCACTACCAGCCAGGCGGAGCAACCGAGATTAAGGAAGCGATGTAAACTTGGCCGACGATGGAAAGAGATAGCCAAGTCCGACTTTGCCGATAAAATTATATACACATAGCAAACAAGAGATCACCAAGGAGGATTATCACAAATTGTTGGACATAGTTGCCAAATGTATCGACATCAAATTTGGCAAAATTTGACCAATCACAAAGGCAAAGCTGATTGTGATGGCTGCAATCATCGAAGAAAAGAAGATAAACTGGCCGAAGTTTATCTACAAAGCAGACTCTGCGCTTTAACGTGGGAACAAGTCCTTCAAAGAAGATGGCACATTTGGAGGATCCCCGGGATATGGCCTGGTGATTGGCCGGCTATTGGAGGTGAAAGGAGTCCTCTTAGACATGGGAAGGCTTTCCATGTTAACAAGAGGATGTTCAAGCAAACCTCTCTCACACACAAGAGAGCTTACGCCAAGAGAGCCGACACCAAAGGGGGGGAATCACCGACCAAGATACAAATGCTTCCTCTCCAAATAAGAAGAAAGTCCCCTGCACTGCTAAGAAGATCACGCCCCGCAAAGAAAGAAAACCAAACATGCTCCCCGCCCGCAGCCAGAAGTCACCGCCCTCCAGCCGTGTCACCGCCCCTACAGCAAAGCGGGTCGAGAAGGACTCACAAATGCCTTCTCCGATCGTCAAAAGGAGGAGAACCGACAAGCCAAGACGGCCAGCTCCTCGTAAACAAACACCAAGACGCCCCTGCCCGCCAAGACTCGAGGACACCGCCCAACTGTAAATTCCCCTCGGTACAAACCAGAGACGAAGAAGACTCACAAGCCCGAACAGAGAAACCAAAGTCCGGGCTTACTCACCTAGCACAAATACCGAGACTACTCGGAGAAGTAGAGTCTCCGATGTAGTTGATGAAATGTACAGCCCAAGTCTCACAAGGCGATCAGCAGAGGCAACCCAAGACACACCGTAGCTCACACAAATAAAAACACAAGAAGAACCAGCCCAAGCGGATAGTGATGTAATGATCCTATCTCCACCTTACCCGACATCCAAAATCGCCTCATGCGTGAGTGGAGAAAATGGAAGTTGAGCAAGTCAAGGGAACAGCCCAACGGCCCGAGTTCATAGAAGAAGAAGAGGAACTCGCTAAATTTCCTCGACTAACTATCGTGCTCCCAAAGACTTGATGAGGACAACCGCCTAGACATCCCGCAAATCTACAAGGACAGGGGAGAGAGCAAAGCAAGTCAAGAAGCCGAAGCACGTGAGAAGGCAAGCATCCGCCCTATCTCCCGCACTACGTAACACACACATCCTCTCCTTGATGTCTTCTCCGAAAGTGACGAGGAACTGCAGAATGCCACGCTACGTAAGAGTTGCAAATGCAAAGATTGCACGAATCAAGAATCCTTCACGAGCAAAGACTAATGGAGGGACCAGAGAGTCCTCCGAACACACCGAAATCGATCCAATGGGAGTGGTTCAAAAATAGCCACCGATGTTGCCGCTACCACTTCCCCACCACTCGGAAGAAGGCAATAAGGGAAATGGCGATGAAACGGGATAGTGGGGACCCCAAGAGAGCCAACCCCTATTGAAGGTGTGCCACCACCTACCCCAACGGAACCATCAATCGAAACAAATGGGAGTTTGGAGACGAGTGACCCCACTCCAAGTCACTCACCGGTGCGCCACCGAGGGGAAACTCCCTCCACCGCAGCAAGGTCGGAGGATGCTTTGCAGATGACTCCACAAAGAATCAAGGAGGCGAAGAAGAGAAATTACAATCACAAGAAGAACAAAAGTTGCCATCAACGGCTCGGGATCGTGAGACTGCCTCACCGAGGTGCCAACCGCTCAAGGCCGATGACGCCGTTGATGCAAATGAGGCACGTGAAGGGACAACCCCGGGAGTTAACACTGGGCGATGAAAGTGCAATCCATGGGGTTGAGACTCCAATGGATGCCATCGTAGAAGACCCTAAGACACCGACACCGTCGAAAGGAGGACTAAGGCCTCGCAAAGAAGAGAGACCGCCGGAGGTAATGAAGGCCCACGGGAGGTTGAGACTTCCCGGGGTAAAGTAAGAAGTCGCAGAGAGAACATCCCTCCCGCTATCATCGACCCATCCGAGAAGGAGATCGCGCACTTCATGATTCCCAGACAACCCCGATGTCACTTTTCCGGGATCGGGCGAAGAAGAAGCCGAGTCATCCCCATGCCAAATCCAAAAGACTCACCAAGCGGGTGTTCCAAGCACGAGTAAGTCTCGATCCCAAGACTACTCACAAACTTTTAACTTTGATGATGATCCACCAATGGAAATCTCATCATCGTCCGATGACGCTACCGATAAGGCCGAGGACCGCCATCAAATGGAAAAACCAACCGAGACCAACGGTCGTTAAGATACAAATTGAGGCTCGGCAGTTTCGGGTCTACTTCACAACAAGACCCACCAACAAGAGACCACCGCAAGCAGCTCCTCAAGCCGCAGCAGATCGATTCCCAAAAGAACTTCACGCGCACCGCTCATCATCGAATGCATCCTACCAAAGATGAATCTTTTGTAGAATCTTTCCCTTTCTCACCGGAGATACCGTAACTCCACGAAGAGTCGAAATGAGCAAGCACGCTATCACAACCACCTCCTGTTTTTCACTCGTGCACCATTGTTCCAAATTTTGATTTTGATTTCGACATGGCCATCACCGCAATGTAAGAATCACCAAGTTCGAGAAGTGTTCAAGGCACTCTTTGCCGAGGTTGAACGGATGGAGAGGCATCGAGCCTCTTTGGACATGCGCCGGACAACAGAGATGCCAACCTTACAAACTTGAGAGGCATCACAATCGATAAGGGAATGGTGGCAACAAAGAAGAATCAATGCATGTGGAACAGAGATACTTCGTAACTTTGTTCAACAAGTCAGTGTGTGGAGAGTCGAAAATGTTGATGCAAAAACGAAGCCGAGAGAACACATTGAGCATATGCATGAAGCTCACACCGCCGAAATCAAGTCAGCTGCGTGAGCAAAATACAAATGATATACGCACGTTTGGAAGAACACATGACTAGAAAATTCAGCCTTCTCATGGCCGAGATGAAGCCGATTTCTATTCAGCAGTAATCCAACGCTACTAGATCAATTCGTGTCGCATACAACGCAGCAGACTTGAAGCGTAACTCAACCATCGAAGACTCGACTTCATGCTTGCCAAAGATGTTCCCTGGGGTTCCTCTATCCTTTGATGATGCCAAAAAGGGGGAAGAGGTATACCTTAAAGCAAAAAAATCAAGCCGAAAAGAAAGGAGCAAGAGAAAGGAACAACGGTGAGAAGGGAAAATCACCGAGGAAGTCTTGAAACAGTAAGAAAGGAAAGCTTGTTGAGGGGAAGGATCAAAAGATGTGACATTAATGATTGCACAAACCCCCCAACAAGGTCCTCACACAACCGACATTATAAGCAAAAACTCCCCATGACTCGCCACTCCAACACTCTTTGTATCTATGGCCGAGAATATGGCCGAGAAGAGAAAAGCAATTGAAGCAGGGATGAAGGAAGTGGAAGGAAGAATGGATGCCAGGGTGATGAACATCTTGAAAGAACATGGAGGCATTCCAATGGACAGAGACACGTATGCCATTTCGTATGTCGGGACAGAGCCACGATCGCTTGATGAATTCAAAACGCTCGAATCAAGGATATTTTGCAAATATGTCCATGGCTCAAGCTTGGGACTTGTATCTTGGGAAAAGGGTCTCGCTTATGTGAAGAAGTCGACAGCGCAGAGACTTCCCTAGATCACTCTGTTTGGTCACTCCGCCGGTCACTCACCGGAAAGAAGAAGACCCCAAAGACAAGATACGCCCGCAGGTAGAGGAAGAAGCGAAGAGTGGAGGAAGAAGCTTGCACCTAGGCCTCGCCAAGAATATTGAATACGTAGATCCAGAAAGAAAGGAGGGATCTATTCATCACCGGGCTTGACCAAGTAGCAAATTTAAAAGTGGCTAAATCTAACGCCGAGTATGCAAAGAGATTAGAAGAAGAAAACAAGAGACAAACTCACTATGGCAGGGAGAGACATGAAAGAATAAGAAGAGATGAAGCCGCCAGAAAGCATATGAGAAGAAAAAGAAGGCAAATGACGACGAAAAAAGAAGAAGAGAAGAAGATGCTCGATCAAGATGAAAGAAGGAGACAAATAAGGAGATGAAGTGTTGTTGTCCAACCCTTCGTAGTTTATCATGTAATTACATACAATGTAAGTCTTCCGTAATAAAGCTATATTTTTTTTTGAAGACAATTATATACTCGATACACCTTGTAAACAAATGTGTGTTAAGTACAAGAATGATATGATCAATAAAAAGATTGATTCTCATGCATACATTCTATGTCAATACACTATCTCAGTATGTATCTTTGTTATTTGCATCTTTGTATGGTTTAAGTTTTGGCATCATCAAAAAGGGGGAAATTGTTAGGAATTTTATTGTTTAGATTTTGATGAATGCCATGTAAAACTTAGAATAGAAAGTTGGCACCCCAATTCTTGTTGTAAAATGCATTGTAATGAATAGAGTTGCCAAGCCGAGTCAAGACAAATACGCCCTAACATGCAAGAAGACAACAAGATCGGAAGGAAGACTCTGCTGTGAGACAAATTGAGTATGGCAAAGAAGAGTAGACGGAACTCTATCAAGAAGCAAACAGATGCACTGAGTGGAGCATCAGTCAAGTCAACTCAAGAAAAGCCAAGTCTCAAGTTGAAGTGACAAAGAGTCATCCAATGATTGGAAGTCGACTCTAAGTCACCTGGGGAAAGCAAGGAAATGCAATCAAGTCGAGATAATCAGAAAAGAACCGTTGCACAAAAATCAAGAGATTTACTTAAACAAGTAATATCTCCATACCACCTTTCTTGGAGTGCTCACCCGAAGCGTGCAAAAGGAATGAACCAATGGGAAGCACTACACCGTGTCGAACTCAAAAGGTGAAACAACAATTCATACGAGGAAACAAGAATTCCAAGAACTCGCAAGCCAACGATCGCAAAGTGACTTTCAAAAATAAGCCTATCTCTTCAACGGGCAAATTTTTGAAAGTTCACTATAAAAGGCCGAGGAGTTTGTTTGAAGAAAAAAGATGCATGAATGACACACACATGAGATATACAAAGCACATTAGAAAAATCGAAACAATCTCAATCCTCAAGCCTACATTACGAAGTACATCAATCCAACACTCACCGTGAAGGAAAGAGAACTTCAATCGCTTGAAGAGGAAAATACGAAAAACAAGGGGTCTACATTCCAGGAAGGATTGTAGAAAGGTTCAAGGTTGAACCAAGTCTTAAGCTTTTTTGGAGGGCTTCGTGATCAAATCCAAAGAGCTTGAGCAAGTGAGTCTGTAGTAGCAAGGCAACGCCTGTGAAGAAGAAGCCGAGTCGTGCGAGAAGCCACCGAGTGATCAAGGCGTCTCAGACGAGTCCCTAAGGATCAAGTCGGCCGTTGTGATCAAGACTTGTATCCGGACTGTTACCACTTTGTAAACTGATCATTACTTAGTGGATTCCTCCAGAGTTGGAGAAGAGAGGAGTAGAAGAATTACCCCATCTTCGAACCTCTATAAAAACTTTACTTTGTGTCATTTACATTTCAAAGATTTAAATTCCTCGCACTTTTAATCGCTTATATCTCACGATAAATTTGCTATCCATTTGATAATTTACAAGTACTAAATCAAGCTCTAATATCTTGCTTAATCAAACTTAAGGGTGTTAAGTCTTCCAATAAAATAAAACCACAAAATTGAGTTAAATTGTAGCCAACAAATGAGTTACTCCATCAACACTCAATTGAGTCATTTGAGAGATTAACTCTCTTGAGTGACTAATTCGATCATCCATCAAGGACACAAATTGTGAATTAACTCTGTAGATTTAAAAGGACTAAATCGAAAAGTTGGTAAGGTTTATTCAACCCCCCCCCTTCTAAACCTTACACTTGCACCCCTTGGGACCTACACTCCCTTAGGCCTTCATTACCTCCTGCAGTCTCAACTGCAACGGGGCCTTGTACAATCCCTTCGACAGGCGCAACTGTCTTAGGGTCTTTTGCAGTGGCATCCACAGGAGTCTCAACTCCGTGGATTGCACTTTCATTGCCCAGAGTGTTAACTCCCGGGGTAGAACCATCCTGTGCCTCGACTGCATCAGCAGCGTCCTCAGCCTGCAGAGCATTTGGCACTTCAGCTGAGATAGATTCAACTATCCAAGCTTCGTTAGTGACAACTTGCTGTATTTCCTTTTCTTGTTCCTTCTCCACTTCGCCTCCTAGATTCAGGGTGGAGTCAGCTGCAGCATCCTCCGACCTAGCTGTAGTGGAGTGAGTTTCCCACCGGCTCACTCACCGGTGAATGACTTATGTTGGGGTCACTCTGCTCCGGACTCCGGCTTTGTCAAATGAGTTGTCAGTCGTAGGGGCAGGTGGTAAGACACCTTCAGCAGGGATTGGCTCAACTTGGGTGCCCAAATTCCCGATGTCATCGCCAATTCCCTTAGATCCGTCTTCTCGAGTGAACCGGGAAGTGGTTCCAGCAATAACGATGGCAATCATTGTACCACTCCCAACGTATCAATTTCAAGCTGTGATTTGGAAGACTCTCCTGGTCCATCCATCAGCTCTTTCTCATGCATCAGTGTGGATTCCAGCATGGCTTGCTGCATGTCCAACTTTTCTTGTGCAGCAATAGGGTCCATGTCCTCATCACCGTCTGAGAGTATGTCAAGATGAGGATGAGTATGGTCGCTGGTTCCAGTTAGAAGACAAATGTTGGCTTTTTCACGAGCCTCTGCTTCCTCAGCTGCTCTTGCTTGTTCATTTTCCTTCCAAATTTGCAGCATATTAATACAGTTGTCCTCATCCAGGGCTTGCAGCACTGTATCAACTTCAAGAAACCTGAAGAGTTCCTCTTCCTCATCAATAAACTCTGGGTGTTCAAACTGCACCCTAGAGTGACTCAGCTTCCATTTCATCCATGCTCTTAGACGATTTTGGATGTCTAGGTACAATAGAGAGCATATGATTACATCATCATCTTCATCCTCTCCCTGTTGCCCTTCCTTTTCAGGAATGGAGGGTAGCAAACTCTGCTTATCTTCACCCTAAGCAGCATATGTCTTCGTTGCTTCTTGTTCCTCAGCTGTTCTATCCACAGCTGGCTCTTCAATTTGCCTCTGCTGATCGGCCTCAACAGACTTGGCTGTTTCATCAATAATTTTTGGAGACTGCACTTCTTCAGCAGTCTCAAAGATATTTTCCAGCTGAGTGCCAGACTCAGCTGTCTTCTCAAGCTCTGAACGCTTGGTGAGTCTTCTCCTTTTCTTAGTTTTCACCAGAGGAATGTCTGGTTCTACTTCCTCCGGTTCCTTGAAGGTAAAGGCCTTTGGAGTTGCCTTAGAGGCAACTGTCTTTCTCGCCTTGGCAGTCCTCTTTTTCTTCATTCCTGGAGAAGGTATTAAGGATTCCTTCTCCACCGCGGCTGTAGGGGCAGAAGACACGGCTGCAGGGGCAGGTGCGGTTTTCTTCTTTTCTTCTTTGGGCGCCTTTCTTCTTTCCAAACCGCATGGGCGCTTTCTTCTTCAGAGGGGAGGCAACAGTTGTTTTCTCAGGGTCAGTTGATTCTCCCTCACTGGTGTCCGCCTGCTTGGCGTATGCTCGCTTCTGGGCTCCAGATAAGTTGGCCCGAAACATCTTCTTGTTAACATGGAATGATTTTCCATGTCGAAGGGGAACACCCTTCACCTCCATCAAGTGGCCAATTACAAGACCATAGCCCAGAGATCCTCCAAATGTCCCATCGTCCTTGAAGGACTTATTTGCAACATTCTAGCAGAGTCTGTTGTAGACGAATTATGTCCAGTTGATCTTCTTTTCTTCCATGATCGCAGCCATGACGATCAGCTTGGTTTTGGACAGCTGATTGAAGCTTCCAAACTTTATGTCTACACATTTGGCAACGATATCCAACAGTTTGTGGTAATCTTCATCCAACAGCTTCTTGTCAGCTGTGTAGACAACTTTTGCAGCACACTCGGGTTTGGCCACTTCCTTCCATGCAGTGACCAAATCTACGTCTGCTTCATATATCTCTGGCATGCCCTCCAACGGCAATAAGCAATGCTCCGCAAGGTCCTTTGCAGTGATTAGAATGTCCTTGCGGTGGACGGAAGATTTAATCCCTTCGTCCTGCACCTCAGCGTTTACGTAGAACTGGGCGACCTCCTCTACGTACGTCATTTGGTATTCCAGTGTGAGAAAGGGTTTTAGCCCGGATATGTCAATCTTATCAGCTATCTTCTTCACAAGGCTTTCATTGGAACCCTGTTTTATCATCCCGTCAAAATCCACGGTTGATTCGGTGTGGATTTGCTTTGCGAGCTTGGTAAAATCATGTGCTGGTGCCATTTCAGTAATTTTTATCGAACGAAACTTGACGAACTTGCTTTGAAGACTGGTAGGATTTTGAGAGAAAAGATACTTGCTTTCTTGCTTTGGAGAGATGAACAATTTTTGAAGTGAGAGAGAAAACTGAACAAATGGGTATAAAAGGGGTATGAAAGGACGTGTTTTTGGTTTTTGAAATATTGATCAAGATCAACGGCTCAGATTTAGCACGTCTCATTTGATTTTAATTGCTCACATTTAATGCGGCAGCATTTATATCCAATCATATGCTTATCAGTGCGACTTTTGATTGTACTTCGTCATTGTTCTGTTACGACGTCATTCTTAAAAACATTCCCGATCATTAAAAACGACTGCGTTTTTGTCACTTAGCTCATAAATGACTCAGCTTACTCCTTAACTGAATTAACTCTTCTTCTCTCTATACGTATAGTGACTCAGTTGTCAGCTAACTCGATACAGCTGACTTTCCGATACGGCTGATCCACTTGGCTGATTTATAAGATTTGCTCTATTTTCATCTTATCATGTTTCATCTCTTCTCATTGAGTCTTCTGAGGGCCAACTCAGCTCAATTAACCCTAGCTCATGCTTGAGTTCTTCAAATCTTGATTCACATAATGGCTTTGTGAATATGTCACTAATCATTTATCGCTTGAGATGTATTCCAAAGTGATGTCTTTCTTTTCAACATGATCTCTTATGAAATGATATCTCGACATCAATGTGCTTTGTTCTTGAATGCAACACAGATTCTCGAGTGATTGGAATAGCACTTGTGTTATCACACATAATTGGAATCTCTTTCTCTTCAACATCATAATCTCTCAGTTGTTGTCTCATCCATAAGGCTTGGGGACAACAGCTGCTCGCAACTATGTACTCAGCTTCAGCTGTGGATGTGGCTATTGAGTTTTGCTTCTTGCTAAACCAGGAAACCAATCTGTTTCCAAGCATTTGACATGTACCTGAAGTAATCTTCCTGTCAACCCTACATCCAGCATAGTCAGAGTCTGAGTAACCAATTAGCTTGAATCCACCTTCATTTGGATACCATAAGCCAACTTCCTGGCATCCCTTCAAATATCTTAGGATTCTCTTAGCTGCAGTCATATGGTTTTCTTTTGGTGCAAATTGAAATCTTGCACATACTCCTACTGCAAAGGTGATGTCTAGCCTGCTTGCTGTTAAATAGTGCAATGATCCAATGAGTACCCTATATCTGGTTTGATCCACAGGCTTACCATCTGCATCCATATCCATCTTGACTGATGTATTCATTGGTATTTTCACAAAAGACTTCTCTTCCATACCAAATTTCTTCATTAAATCCCTGGTGTACTTTGTTTGACTTATGAAGGTTCCATCCTTCAGCTGTTAACTTGAAGTCCTAGAAAGAATGTCAGCTCTCCCATCATGCTCATTTCAAATTTGCCTTGCATGAGGTTTGAGAACTTATCACACAGCTCTTTGTTTGTGGATCCAAAAATAATGTCATCCACATATATTTGAACAAGCAAAGATACTCTCTATCTTGGAATTAAAGAGTGTTCTCACTTTGCCTTTGGTGAATCTATTATCTCGAAATTGAGATAATGTATCATACCATGCTCTAGGTGCCTGTTTCAATCCATATAGAGCTTTCTTGAGCTTGTACACCTTATCTCCAAGAGTCTTCTGTTCAAAACCTGGAGGTTGCTCAACATAGACTTCTTCTTCCAACAATCCATTTAAGAATGCACTCTTCACATCCATTTGATATACAATAAAGTTCTTGTGTGTAGCATAGGCAAGAAACATCCTTATTGCTTCTAATTTTGCAACAGGAGAAAATGTTTCATCAAAATCTATTCCTTTTTCTTGGCAATACCCTTTGGTTACCAATCTTACTTTGTTTCTTACCACAGATCCTTCGTCATTCATCTTGTTTCTGAAAACCCATTTTGTGCCAATAACATTTTGATGGGTTGGCCTTTGCACCAATTCCCAAACCTTGTTTCTTTCAAACTGATTCAGCTCTTCTTGCATGGCTTGAATCCAATGTGTGTCATCCAATGCTTGGGACACATCTTTTGGTTCTATTTGGGAAATAAAACAAGTGAACACAACTTCTTGTTGAGCTCTGGATCTGGTTCCTACACCATCCCTTACATTTCCACTAACTAGCTCTGGTGGATGGCCTCTCAACCATCTCACATCAGGTTGGAGTAAATCAGCTGGGTTCAGTCGTCTTGCAGCTGTGTTGTCTTGAGCAGCTCTCTCATCATCATTTAGCTGCAGATTCTCCAGTTGTCTTTGAGATTCAGCTATCTCATCTTCATCTTGATTAATCGCTCCAGCTTCTGCTTCAACATAAGGACTCTTCTGCATAGTTGGCTGATTCAACTTATCAGCTAACTCTTCAATGTCCTCTCCATTTACATTAGGTTCATCAAAAACCACATGGATAGACTCTTCTGTAACCATAGTCCTCTTGTTCAGCACTCTGTAGGCTTTGCTTGAGCTGAGTATCCCAAGAAGATACATTCATCAGCTTTATCATCAAAAGCCTTTAGATTATCCTTGCCATTGTTGTGGATGAAGCATTTACATCCAAATATTCTAAAATATGTAACATTTGGCTTTCTCCCTGTCCATATTTCATAGGGAGTCTTTGTCAGCTGCCTATTGATCATGCATCTATTTTGGGTATATCATGCAGTATTGATGGCTTCAGCCCAAAATCGTTTTGGCAATCCAGCTTCAGCTAACATGGTTCTTGCAGCTTCCTTGAGAGTTCTGTTTCTTCTTTCTGCTACTCCATTCTGCTGTGGAGTCCTTGCTGCAGATAATTCATGAGCAATACCATTTTCAACACAATACTGAGTTATTATTCCATTGACAAACTCGGTTCCTCTATCAGATCTTATCTTTATAATGGTTTGAATCTTCTCATTTTGAACTCTTCTCATTAGTTGAGGTAACTTCTGCAAAGTTTCCTTCTTTTTACACATGAAGATTGTCCATGTATATCTTGAATAATCATCCACCACTACTAGAGTGTATTTCTTTCCACTTATGTTGGCTGGCTCAACTGGACCAAATAGATCCATATGCAACAGATGCAATATCTTTGTTGAAGATGGACTTGACTTCTCTTTGAATGATGATGTGATTTGTTTTCCCATCTGGCATGCATTACAAACATTTTCTTTCTTGTATACTGAGTCTGGCAATCCTTCCACAAGATGACTCCTTGCATGCTTGTTGATTGTCTTGAAGTTTAGATGACTCAGCTTCTTGTGCCACAACCAACTTGATTCGGATGTGCTCTTTGCTAACAAACAAGTGCTTGGTGTGGCAGTCGACCAATCTACCACATACATCTTCTTTTGTCTGGATCCTTGTAACACTACTTCATTTGATTCAGTGTCTTTGTTTTGGCACACTCCCATATTGAATCCAACATTATATCCCTTGTCACAGAGTTGACTGATGCTTAACAGGTTGAAGTTGAGGCCTTTAACATATGCAACATCTGTGATTTCTAATCCATTTTTCTTGATGGATCAAGTGCCTCTTATTTCCCCTAGAGCTTCATTTCCTCCAAATATGACTTTTGCGCCTCTAATCTCCTTGAATTTTGACAGATTTTTCCTGTTCCCTATCATGTGTCTGGAACAACCACTATCCATGTACCAGGTTACTTGGCACTCAGCTGTTCCTTGAATCTGCAATCAAGGAAATCAGTTTTTAGGTACCCATACTTGCCTGGGTCCTGAGGGGTTAGTGCTATAAGATGATCCAACCAACCTATAGCAAAATGATCTGACTCTAAGAGGTTGCCATCTATCTGTGCCATAATCATAATTCACCTTGGCAAATTGCTTGGGGGCATTAGGTTCATACAACTGTTCTTTTTGTCTGTATGCCTGTGTGTGTGTTTTAGCAATTGCCTTCTTTGGGTAATTGTGATATCTCTGAGTGAAGTGCTTGGATGCATATGTGTGCTGATGATAGCTCTTTTGCCTTCGGAATGACATTTGCTGAGTTCTAGGCCTTTGCCATTTTGGCATATATTCCACAGGTCTTTGCTGATATTTTACATTATTCCAATCAGCTTAGCTTGGGTAATTTCTACTATTCCCATCTTTTGTGTTCCTTTGATAGAACTTCTGGGAATTCTGGTAGCTCTGTTTCTTCTTTACAGAGTACTTCCTGTTTGGAGTTTGCTGAGGCACTCTGCTGGATTTCTTCTCAGCTGTCCTCTCAGCATACTCAACTGGCTATTTTCCTTTTCCTATATATCCAAGGCCAGTTTGTTTGTGATTGTGCTTTGGAGTGAAGGTGGGTGCAACATTTGGTGTCTTGGGCTTTTGAGATGCTTCATTACTTGAAGATCCTTTTTCCAAGATCACTCTGGAGTTTGACTGTGCACAAAGGAATTGAATCATATGCCTGTCTTGTCTCCACACTCTTTTTGGCTCATAATAAGGTCATCCAATGATTTAGATGCCTTAGTGAATGAAGCAATCACATTTTTGAGATCATTTTCCCTCTTTTCTATAGCAGCTATCTTTGCTATTAGTTTAGCATTCTCAGCCTTCAGCTCTTTGTTCTCATTAGCTATGTGACTTAGAGTACTCAGCTCCTTAGCCAGCTATGAGTTTTGGCTTTTGAGCTGGTTGTTTTTCTCATTTAATAGTGCGTGTGAGGACTTAATGTGCTCAAAGTCATTCATCATTTTGCCTAATGAATCATAAAGATCAGTGGGTGATGAAGTGTGTGTCACAATCACTATCACTAGAGTCTGAGTGAGATGAGTTAGAATGTACCTCATCTTCTTGGTCAAGTTGATCTTGTTCTTTAGCCATTAGACAGATCATTACTTCTTCTTCAGAATCACTTGAGTAGTCAGTTTCACTACTCTCTCGAGTCCCATTGTATCTTTTGACTTAGCTGTCTCAGCAGTCTCTGCAGCCAACATTGCCTTTTTCTTTTCTTGTCTTCTTTCTCTGAAGACTCTTCTTTCTTCTTCATTCCTGTATTTATTGACTACATGATATGGACAGTCAATAGCAAAGTGTCCTGGTTGTCTACGCCCAACACAGTTCTCGGCTCTTTGGTCACTCTTTCCATTCTTGGGTTATCACTCTACGATATTCAACCTTTTGGTGCTCAGCTCTCTTGGGTGGCCTGTCTTCCCTTGACTTGGAGGGAGTTGAATGTCTTCTGGAGGATTCACCCTTGTTTCTTTTATAGTTCTTGTTGAAGAACTTGTTGAATCTTTTAACCATCAAGGCAATTTCCTCCTGGTCAATGGCTTCCTTAGCCTCAGCTCTTTTCCCATCTTTACTATGAGTGCAGCAGTTTTGGGTACAGCTGTCTCCTCTTGATCTTTTCTTCTCAGCTCGAACTCGTAAGCTTTGAGGTCTGAAAATAGCTCATGATTGGATGTGGTTGTGAGGTTCATTGAATGTCACAGGGCCATGAGCTTCATTTCCCATTCAGCTGGGAGACTTCTTAGAATCTTCATACATATTTCTTTCTGTGTATATTCTTTCCCAAGTGCAGATAGTTCATTGGTAATCTCAGTGAATCGAGCATCCAGCTGATCCAAGGTTTCACCTGCAATCATTTTAAAATTTTCAAACTTTTATACAGCAACGGACAATTTGTTTTCTTTAATTTTCTCAGATCCTTCACAAATTAAAGTTAGTTTATCCCAAATTTGTTTTGCAGTTTGACAAGATTTGACTTTATTGAACATTTCTTTGTCAAAGGTTTTGTAGAGTATGTCCTTGGCCACATTTTCCAAGTTGTATCTTCTTCTGTCCTCGTTTGTCCATTCAGTGCTTGGTTTCTCAACCAGGGCTGGTCTTGCTTCAGCAGCAACTTCCTCTCCTTCACTTCGTGCGCTCTCTGCATAACAATGTGTTCACTTTCAGTATTTGCAGTGGCCCATCCTCTATGACTATCCACATTTCATCATGTAAAGATGATAGATGAGTCTGCATACGAATTTTCCAGTCATCAAATTCCTCAATGGTGAAGATAGGAATGCGTGTCAAATTTGCTTCCATGATAATAACTTTGCTGAATGAAGAAAGCTTTTGAAAAAACAAGTGTTAAAAACTTCTTTGAAAGATTGGAGATCTAGTTCAGTAACCAGTGCGGAAGGCTCAATGAACCAACCACTCTGATACCACTTGTAGGTCCCAAGGGGTGTGAGTAAGGTTTAGAAGGGGGGGTTGAATAAACCTTACCAACTTTTCGATTTTAGTCCATTTAAAATAACAGAGTTAAATTCACAGCTATGTACTTGAGAGTCAGCTAAGTTAGTTAACCAGCTGAGTTAGCCACTCAATAGACTCGACTGAGTTGTTGATAGAATAACTCAGTTGTTTAGTCTAAACCTTAACTTGGCTGTGATGAGATTTTCAGCGGAAGACTTAACACCCTTGAATTTGGTTTAAGTTTGTTTTAACACTTGGTTTTAACACTTTGTAAATTATCAGTTGGATAGCAAATTACCAGCTTATATAAAATAATATGCAGAAATAAAAATGCTGAAATGTAAATGACACAATAATTTTTATAGAGGTTCGAAGATGGGGTAATTCTTCTACTCCTCTCTTCTCCAACTCCTGGAGGAATCCACTAAGTATTGATCGAGTACAAAGTGGTTATCACCCGGATACAAGTATTGATCACACAGCTGACTTGATCCTTTGGGACTCAGTCTGGAGATGCCTTGGTCAGTCATTTGGCTTCTCGTCTGACTTAGCTTCTTCACAGGGCAGCTGCCTTGCTACTTCAGCTCACTTGCTCAAGCTTCTTGGATTTGATCACGAAGCCCTCCAATGACTTGAGACTGGTTTGACCTTGAACCTTTCTACAATCCTCCGTGGAATGTAGAGCCCTTTTGATTCTTCAAAAGTTTCCTCTTCAACAGTTTGAAGTTGTCTTTCCTTCACAACTTGGTGTTGGATTGATTTCCTTTAAAGTTTAGGTTTGAGGATTTTGCTTGAATAACTTGAGAATATACTGTAGGTTACAGTTCGAATGATTGCTTGATAGTTCGTGGTTCAGGTATTCAAGGTTAACCTTTTCTCAAAGTGATTCCTCGGCCTTTTTATAGTGAACTTTCAAAAATCGCCGTTGAAGAGATAGGCTGATTTTCAAAAGTCACTTGTGTTCGTTGGCTTGTCTTGTTGCGATCCTTGATGTTGACATTTCCTCGTATTAAATGAATGTTCAGACTTTTCGAGTCGACACGAGGTGCAATGCTTCCCATTGGTTTATTCCTTTTGCACGCTTCTCGGGACGAGCACTTTAAGACATGGCAATAGAAGTATTACTTGTTTAGGTAATATTCTTGACTTCTGTGCAACGGATTCTTTTCAGTAGTCTTGACTTGACTGCAGTTCTCTAACTTCCCCATGTGATTTCGAGTTAGCTTCCATTCAATGGATGACTCATCTGTTACTTCAACTTGAGACTTGGCTTCTTGAGTTGACTTGACTGACACTTCACACAGTTGTATCCCAGCTGATACTCCTTCAGTCGAGTTCTTGACTTCTCCTCCTTGCCATACTCAGCTGTTTCACAACGGAGTCTTCATTCCAGTCTTTAGTTGACTTCTTGTATATCCAGGCACAACTGACTTGACTTAGCTCGTACAGCCATATCTATTAGAATGCAAATTACAAGAAAAATGGGGTGCCAACTTTCTAGTCTAAGTTTTACATGGCATTCATCAAAATCTAAACAATAAATTTTCCAACACCCCTCAGTTGACTTGGAAAATACGTATGCAGACTCATCTTTCAGTCCTACATGAATGTGGTTTGTCATTAAGGATGGGCCACTACAAATTCTAAAACTCAATACAACTGTAAGAAGGGATGCTCTTGCTGAAGGAGAAGATGATGCACCTGCAGAGCCTGGACCTGCAATGGTGGAAAAGCCATGCTGCAAGTGGACGAATGAAGACAAGAAGAGATATAACTTGGACAATGTTGCCAACGATATTTTATATAAACTCTTGATAAGCCCGTATTTAATAAAGGCAAATATTGCAAAACGACCAAGGAGATTTGGGAAAAACTAACCTTAATTTGCGAAGGGTCTGATCAAATTAAGGAAAATAAATTAACTGTTGCTGTTCAAAAATTTGAAAATTTTAAAATGCTTGCAGGTGAGAGTCTGGATCAGCTGGATGCCAAATTCACAGAGATAAACAATGAGCTCTCAGCTCTAGGAAAAGAATATACACAAAATGAAATGTGTATGAAGATTCTACGATCTCTCCCAGCTGAGTGGAAAATGAAGGTTATGGCTTTGAGACACTCCATGGACCTTACCAGAACATCCAACCATTGGTTGTTCTCAGATCTTAAGGCATATGAGTTTGAGCTTAGAAGAAAGGAGCAAGAAGAGACAGTTGTACCTAAGACAGCTGCACTCATGGCTGGTAATTCCAAGAGAGCTGAATCCAAAGAAGCCATTGACCAGGAAGAGATTGCCCTTATGAAAGATTCAACAAGTTGTTCAATAAGAACTACAAAGGAAATAAGGTTGTCATCTAGGAGACACTCAACACCTTCCAAAGCAAGGGAGGACAGACCACCAAAAAGAGCTGATCACCAATTGACTGAGTATCAGAGAGCTGAAAGATCAGACTTTCAGATAGCTGAAAACCTGTGTTGGAATTGAATACAACCAGGACATTTTGTTGTTGATTGTCCCTATCCACCACTCAACAAGTATAGAAATGAAGAAGAAAGAAAGGTCTTTAGAGAGAGAAGGCAAGAAACGAAGAAAGCCATTTTGGTTGCAGAGACTGCTGACTCAACCAAGTGTAATGAATCAACAGAGTCTAACAACAGTGAAGCTGACTACTCCAGTGCCATAGAAGAAGAGGCCTTGATATGCCTCATTCTAATTCTGATGATAGTAATAGTGACACAAACATTTCATCACCCACTGATCTTTATGATTCATTAGGCAAAATGATGAAAGATTTTGAGCATGTAAAAACCTCACACACACACTTTTAAATGAGGAAAACAACCAGCTTAAAAGCCAAAACTCACAGCTGACTAAGGAGCTGAGTACTCTAAGTCACACAGCTGCTAAGAATAAGAGCTGAAGGCCGAGATAGCTAAGATCCAAGCAGATTTAGCTGCAACAGAAAAGAGGAAAAATATTTGAAAAATGTGATTGCATCATTCACTATGGCATCTAAATCATTGGATGTGATTATAATGATTCAATAAGAAAGTGGAGACAAGATAGACATTGTATTCAATTCCTTTGTGCATGCCCAAGCTCCAAGCGTGGTTATGGAAAAAGGATCCTCAAGCAATGAGGCAGTCCAAAAATCCAAAGCACCATATGTTGCACCTACACCCACTCAAAAACACAATCACAACCATGTTGGCCTTGGATATAAAGGAAAAGACAAAAAACCGGTATCTTTGATAGGGCAAAAACAAAATTGAAGAGTCCATCACAGGACTCCAAACAAAAAATACTCAAAAAATCCAAATAGAGCTACCAAAAGCCCCAAAGATTTTAGCAAAGAAAATCATATGATAGGAATGGTAGAAATTATCCCACCTAGGCTGATTGGAACAATCAAATGAGATATCAGCCAAGTCCAAAGGGATACAAGCCTAAGTGGCAAAGACCTCAGAATCAAAATAGGTCATTCCCAAGGCAAAGAAGCTATATATAATCAACACACATATGCACCCAAACACAAAGCCCAATATGCACAAAAGTTTCATTACTATCCAAAGAAAGCAAATGCACAAGCTCACACACAGGCATACAGACAAAAAAGACAGTTATATGAGCCTAAAGCCCCTAAGCAATTTGCAAATGTTCATTATGATTATGGAAATGATAGGTGGCAATCTCTTAGAGTCGGACCATTTGGCTATAGGCTGTTGGATCACCTTATAGTGCTAACCTCCCAGGACCTAGGCAAGTATTGGTACATAAAAATTAATTTCCTTGATTGCAGGTTCAAGGAACAACTGAGTGCCAAGGAACCTGGTACATGGATAGTGGTTGTTCCAGACACATGATAGGCAACAAGAAGAATCTTTCAAAGTTCAAGGAAATAAAAGGTGCTAAAGTCATATTTGGAGGAAATAAAGCTCCAGGGGGGATCAAAGACACATGATCCATAAGGAAGAACGGACTAGAGATCACAGATGTAGCATATGTTGAAGGTCTCAACTTCAATCTGCTGAGCATCAGCCAACTCTGTGGCAAAGGCTACAATGTAGGATTCAATATGAGTGTTGGCACAAATTAAGGATGCTGAATCAAATGAAATTGTGCTATAAGGATCAAGGCAGAAAAACATGTTTGTAGTGGATTGGTCAACTGCTACACCAAGCACATGTCTGCTAGCAAAGAGTACAACCGAATCAAGTTAGATGTGGCACAAGAAGTTGAGTCCCCTGAATTTCAAGACAATCAACAAGCTTGCAAAGAGTCATCTTGTGGAAGGATTTCCTGACTCAGTATACAAGAAGGAAAGCATTTGTGATGCATGCTAGATGGGAAAACAAATAAAGTCTTCTTTCAAGTACAAGCCAAGTCCTTCAACCTGGATACTACACTTATTGCACACGAATTTGTTTGGTCCTGTTGAACCAGTTAGAATTAGTGGAAAGAAATACACCTTGTGGTGGTGGATGATTATTCAAGATATACATGGACAATCTATATGTGTAAAAGAAGGAAACCTTGCAGAAGCTCCTTCAGCTGATGAGAAGATTTCAAAATGAGAAGAGTCAAATCATTATAAATATTAGGTCTGATAGAGGAACCGAGTTTGTCAATGTGATTATAACTTAGTATTGCATTGAAAATGATATTGCTCATGAGTTACCAGCTACAAGAACTCCACAGCAGAATGGAGTGGCTGAAAGAAGGAACAGAACTCTCAAGGAAGCTACGAGGATCATGTTAGCTGAAGCTGGATTGCCTAAGAGATTTAGGGTTAAAGCCATTAATACTGCTTGTTACACTCAAAATAGGTGTATGATCAACATGCAGCTATCGAAAACCTCTTATGAAATTTGGACAGGGAGAAAGCCAAATGTTGGATATTTTCATATCTTTAGATTTAAATGCTTCTTTCATAACAATGGCAAGAACAATTTGAAAGCTTTTGATGCTAAAGCTGATGAATGTATCTTTTTTGGGATACTCAGATGAGAGTAAAGCTTTTAGAGTGCTGAACAAGAGAACTATGGTCACAGAAGAGTTTATCCATGTGGTTTTTGATGAACCTAATATCAATGGAGAAGACATAGATGAGTTAGCTGACAAGATAAATCAGCCAACTGTTTAGAAGAGTCCCTATGTTGAGGCAGATATAAGAAGACTCAACTCTGATGGAAAGTCTGCAGCTGAATGATGATGAGGAAATTGTTCAAGACAACTTAGCTGCAAGACGACTGAATCCAACAGACTTATTCCAACCAGATGTGAGATGGCTGAGAGATCATCCTCTAGAGCTTATCATTGGAGATGTTAGAGAAGGAGTAAGAACCAGATCCAGGACTCAGCATGAAGCTATGTTCACTTGTTTCATTTCCCAAATAAAGCCTAAAGATGTGTCACAAGCATTGGATGACACACATTGGATTCTAGCAATGTAGGAAGAGCTGAATCAGTTTGAGAGAAAAAAAGTTTGGGAATTAGTTCAAGCCTACCCACCAAAATGTTATTGGTACTAAGTGGGTATTTAGAAACAAGATGAATGAGCAAGGATCTATAGTAAGAGACAAAGCAAGACTCAAGCGGCACCAAGGGTATTACCAAGAGGAGGGCATAGATTTTGATGAAACATTTGCACCTGATGCAAGATTGGAGGCAATTAAAATGTTTCTTGCTTATGCTGCACACAAGAACTTCACTGTTTATCAAATGAATGTGAAGAGTGAATTTTTGAATGGACTTTTGGAATAAGAAGTCTATGTGGAGCAACCTCCAGGTTCTGAGTAGAAACTATTGGAGATAAACTCTACAAGCTCAAGAAGATATTGTATGGATTAAAACAAACACCAAGAGCCTGGTATGATACATTGTTCCAGTTTCTTATTGACAATGAATTCACCAAAGGCTAGGTTGATATGACACTCTTCCAAATTCAAGATGGGGAGAGTATATTTCTTGTTAAAATTTATGTGGATGACATCATTTTTGGATCCACAAACAAAGAGCTGTCTGACAAATTCTCAAATCTCATGCTAGGGAAATTTGAGATGAGTATGATGGGAGAGCTGACTTTCTTCCTAGGTCTTCATGTCATGCAAATGAAGGATGGAACCTTCATAAGTCAAACCAAATATACCAGAGATTTAATAAAGAAATTTGGTATGGAAAAGAAGTCATCTGTGAAGATTCCCATGAATACATCAGCCAAGATGGATATGGATGCATATGGCAAAACTGTTGATCAAACCAGGTATAGAGCCCTTACTGGATCTTTTGTGACAACCCAATCCTTTTTAATTACTTGAACTTTTTAAATTAATGTTCATGAATAATGTTGCATCAAATATCTAGTTTACATTTTAAATGTGCGATTTACTCGCTTTATGCATTTTATTTATTTTGAGCATTCGGGAACCGATTGCGCCCCTAACTACTGTTAATAGATATGAATGGACATCACAATGACATATTATTGATATTATTATGGAGTTTCAGACTTAAATTTTAGGATCGAGATTTTTGGACCGATTAAGTGAATTTTCGGAGATTTTCACTAAAGTGCTTAATTATATTTTTGGAATTAGAGACTAAATTTCTACCTCATATTTTATTATTATTAGTGACCATCTAATTTACGAAAAACAAGTTTTAATTAACTCTCGAGTTTTTTAAAAATAATAATAGCTTACTTAAGGATTTTTAAAATTACTAATTTTTATTAATAGTTTTAAAAGAGGGCAAAATGGATTTTTCCACCCCAAGGACTCTTGTATTTCTTTTATAAAATCCCCAAAACCCTCACTTCTCCTTCACACTCCATACTTAGAACAAAAATCCTCCATTGTTGAAGAAAACTTCAAAGGTAATTTTTTCTTCATCTTTTCTTTAATTCTTGTCTTTTCTTTAAATCTTTTTAGGAGGATGAATGCTATAATCAACCATAGAAATGAACTTTTATGATGAAAACATTAATATTAAAACCCCATTTTGTTGATCTTTAAATTTCCCTTATGGTTTTTTTATATAAATATTTTTTGTTTCACTTTTTATTTATAAATTGTGTTATATTTAACTAGTAGGAGCATGATTATGTGTTTTAATATTATTTTAAAATTGAAAAATATTCCCTTATGGATCAGGTAATTGACGTCCAAGAGAAAAAATATTAAGTTGATGTTTTAGTTAAATTAAGCATGATTAAGTATAGTTTAATGTTTAATGTGATAATTCTAGATTTTATTTTTTGATTTAGAGCTTTATTTAATTTATTATGATTTAAGTATGATATTAATGTTTTAAGATGATATTTAGAAAATGTTTAAGTGATTTTTGGAGAAAAACTAAAAGTAGTAGACGAACTTGAATATTTAGTGATTTTTGGTTTCTTTGATTACCATTTTTGAAGATAAAAGCTTAAGGATTTGAGGATGGATTTTTCTGAATACAACCAGTTTTAAAAGTCATTTTTAGGTTAAAAAGTTATTAAAATTTAGTGCTTAGAGTTAGAGAATCAGAAAAATCGAATCGAGGGCGAAAAATGGCGAAATACACCCCATCGGAGCCAATCGCCGGCCACCGGAGGTGGCGGCGGCACCACCGGCTGAGGGTAGACGGTTTTGGCAGTGGTGGAGGTGTAGGAGGGCTGCCATAGTGAGTAGGGTTAGTATATAGGTTGGTAGGGTGGGTGGTTGATAGGTAGATATAGATATTTATGAAAAATCGATCGATTTGACGTAAAAGTGATGATGAGACATATGCTTTTTCTTTCACGCAAACCAATGCTACTTTTTGAAAAGTCGATGTTAAGTGTTAGGTTAGTAGGTTTGGGTTACGAGACGATGAGATAATGAAGGGACGTAAAGTGATATTTCGGGAAACGTGAGATTTTGGAAAGATATTCTTTAAAATGACGTGACAAAGATATTTACGAGATTTTTCAAGACGACGTGTTATTTTTGAGTAAGTAGAGAGTTTAAAGTCGATTTATGATTTTATAAATTAAGGATTTGATTAATCGAAAATTTTATCTAAAACGGGTAGTTAGTCGATTAATTATTTTTAGGTGATTAGTTAAGGATTAATTGAATTTAATTAGTCATACTTTGACTTTGATTTTTATGTTGGCTTTGACTTTGACCATTGACTTTGAGTTTGACTTTGACTTTGGTTAACTATCTTTTTTAAAGTTTGTAAAAGGGAACCGGACACCCGATTTTTAGGATACTTGGCTTAAGGAATGTATTAGACTATACTTAGCATAAGAGACTATTTAATCAATGATTATATAATTTGTCATATGTCATTAAGTTGAAGAATTTAATTGTGTTAGGTGCGGCGCAATCGGATACAGTCTCGTACAATTAATTTCATCACTAGCATTCTATTAAACTTCAAAGGTGGGTAAACTTCTGATTTTGTAAGCATGTCGTACTGTTATATTATATTTGTTAACTCTCTATAATTGGTAAAATGTGCCTACGTGCTATTTACAAGCTGCCAACGGATGGGGGATGACCCTTTGGTGTCAGAAAAGGCCGAAAACCATATGTAAGATGCCAACGAGTGGGGGATGATCCCTCGGTATCAGAAAAGGCCGAGAGCCATATGTATGCTGCCAAAGGGTGGGGAATACCTCTCGGTGTCAGAAAATGATTTTTATTGCATTATGATTGTTTGACCTATGTAACTGCTTACGTTTCCCACTGAGTTTCACAACTCACGCCTTCAAATGTTTTTGCATTTCAAATAATGGTGATGAACCGGGAGCTGAGGCGTAGAGGTCTGACAGTGTGGGGCGTTGTTATACATTTCCCAACTATTTAAAATATCATGTGTTTTGAGTAAACAAATTATGGTTGATGTAATATGAATTTATTAATGCATAACTCTTATCAAACCATTATCACCTTCGTTACTCTTAAGTTTATTATAAGAAATTTTTATGCCCACATTTTAGTAATTAAATTATTATTGTTTATGCTTACACAGACTATTTATAAATACTCAAGTGTACCACAGTGATGTTCCTAATCGAAATGGGTTCGCAGTGTTACAAATGGTATCAGAGCGGGTATACGTTTCTGTAGACTAGAAATGATTTTTTTTTAAAATTTCTTTTCATAAGAACTTAATTATTGAAAACTGGGAATGACGACCACACTAGCAAAACCTACGCTCGCCCTGAGTTATGTTTAGTAAAATGCTTTGATTATTGCATATTACTTTAAGGAAATTTTATGAAATGAACTTGTTCCTCATACTAGAAAGATTATGAATTATGGCGAACTTTAGAGGAACTTTACAAGAACTTTATGAGAACTAGTGCGACAAATCTTGAAAAACTAGTGACGCTTTTAACATCTTGAATAAAAGAACTTTGAACTTAGATCCACTACAACAAATTAGGGAATTTGAGACGTTTTATTTTGGGACGCGTCTAAAATCGTCTCAAATAACTCTATTTTAGCGACATTATTTTGATACCGTCGCAAATAAAGTAAAATATACGCCCCCTTTCTGATAGGTTTTTAAGTGACATAAAATTTATAATTAAACACGATTTTTTGTGTCTGAAAAAAGGTTACTGATTAGGGACATATAAAATTCTTCTATGAAGGTTTAAATATGCTATTTGTGACATTTTTATTACGTTTTAAAAGCATTTATTTTCTTTTGACGTTTCATAAGAGTCTTAAAAATGTACTTTTTTATAATATTTTATTCAACTTTCTCAAGTTTACAAGTAAATACGTTTTTTGAAACCAATACAAATAAATATCTTAAATATTGTAAACTTCTTTAAATTATTTCTGAAAAAATTATTAATTAGAATAAATTAAAATATAATTTCAGTAAAATCGTCACAATATATTACAATTTGAGACGTTTTATTGTGAACGTCACTAATATTTTCGTATCCCGCCATTTCTATTTTCATTCGCGCCGCAGACGCTCACACTCTCGCTCATTTTTCTCTCACACAAAATTACGCTTCACGACTCTCTCTCACACTCTCTCTCCTAAACTTTCTCCTCCGTCTTGAACTATCTCTCTATCCCCCAACGCAGCTAAAATCACACGATTCTATTTCTACCATCGGAGCGCAATTAACGGGTTTAAAAGTGCTAGCTCTCATCGTTTCTAAGGTTTCTCTCTTTTCTAAGCCTTCAAATTTGGGGTATATGTTCAACTCGATTTCTAATGTTATTCAGTTGTTGTGACTAAAAAAGAGGAGTAAGAAGCATGAATTTGGGGTTGTGATATTCTAAATATACATAGTGCATGTACCAATTTTTCAAATTTGTGTTTTGATTTTATTGTTGGAGTTTTTGTTGTTGAATATTTTGTTTTTTTGATAGCCCTGGTTTCAAGAAAAATACCACGACTCTAAAATTTACAAACCCTAGGTAGAAACAAACTATGAAAAGTGCAGTTTTTAAGCAAATCTGCTTGTTGTGTACAATCCACCATCTTAGAGATTAATGAAATGAAGACATTAGTTTAGATTCTTTGTAGGGGCATTTTATAAATTGATATTTTAATGGTTAATTGTCTTTAGCATTTTTACTAGATTGCCTTCTATCCTGTTCGATTGTGTGGACATTACAATTATTCGATTTTATCTCGATGCTACATTAATTTGTTGAATTAAGAAAAAAATCATGTAAGATTCTTGGGGTTAATTATTCCAATTCTAACAATAATTTCTTATGTGCTTTCCTAGGTTAGAGGTGGCATTCCTTCGAGCACGACTTGTTTCTTTCTTGCGGTACAAAAGTATATGGGCATCATGGGTTAATATTCGGAATTAAATTTATATCTTGTTATTGATTTGTTTCTTATATTGTTCCTCCTTTTATAATGAAGTTCAATAATTTGTTGTTGATCGCCATGTATTACTTTTAATATTTGAGATCAGAAATAAAATTACTAAAATGAAAATTATGTTTCATCTATAGTTTTTCTTTTTCTTGAAATTTGTAATCCTTTGATCATTCAATTAGAGTCCGAGAAAAAAAAGACATGCTTATGGGTAAGCATACATGGAGTGGAATAAGCTTCATTGTTTGGTTTGCAGAACATTGGTGTTGTCATAAACATGTTTGCAATTAGTAGGTATGAAATATAGATTTCAAGGGGGCTTGAGAGGAAGTGGACTTAGTCAATCTACAGATTTCTCAAGCTTGACTAGTTTAACTAGAAGAGCGCCAAAGTTGTATTTAAGTAACCATGCAATTGCGGGAATTGGTTTCGTTGAGCGAGTCATAGTCATATATTACAAAAGTGCTAAATGTTGGTCCTTGTAATTGTACGAGAGAAAAGATAACGAGAGGTTTCTAACATGAGTCAATGCACCAATACATCTCTAAGATGGATTATGTTGCTTTTGATTTGACACCATTATTGGTGCTCCACTTGTATATCTAACAATGTATTCATCTTAGTCTAAGAGGTAATAAGCTAATGCCTGATTATTCTTTTATTTAATTTTTTGCCAACTAAATTTAAGGTGTTTTACCCTAGTGTCTTTATGTTGAAACTTAGTTGTGGAACTCAGAACCTTTGCATACCCCTATCCCAAATAACTATGAAGTGGCTTATTTGATGTCTCCTTGCAGGCGAAGCAGCTCTCAGCAGACCACGTTGAGCAAAAGGTACTCCGATTTATTTGATTCGTTCCAATTGGGGGATTCCTATTGAGATGCATTTATCTTCTTGATGTAACAAATTAGCTTAAGCCATTAGCAATTGTACTTCATATTTTAGCCTCCAATAGAACATCCACTGGTGCAACTTCAGTTGTAAGTGTTTGAATAGAGTTGGACACTAATAGCATGAAATGCTTGTGAGTAGTTTCACGCTCTATAATGCTTTACTAAAAAATGATTATGAAGTTTAACTAGTTTGACCTTGTAATTAGTAGGGGATTAATGGTATAAAGGAATTTATACTGAAATGTTGTTTTCCAAGAAAAACAAAACTAGATCGAGATAATGGAATGAACCAAGCATATATATTTTCTGATAAATTCTTATCATGGTTATAGTGTTGTTACATACATATTTCTCATGGTAATAATGCTTGAATATATGGACTGGTGTGTTTTTGTTGTGATACTCTGCAATTTATCTTTCAACAATTTTATATAAATGTTATTTGTTTGATTTTTTAATTTCTAAAAATTTGTCTTGTATTTGGCTCATACTATCATTGTTTTTTTTTTTCGCGGCTCTCCTTTAGTGGAATGAGATATGACAACAAGTCCATCAAGAAGGAAAATTATTGGTATTATTGAGTTCTCAAAGAAAAATAATTTGGATCACGTGTAGTTGTCTCTAGGTGGCAAGTATCAATGTTTTTACAAGCATGAGCCTTGTTAGACTCTTTTTAGTTGTCTTATATTTGTTTTGCCTTGTAAAAATAATGTTATTTTATTTTGAAGTACAATTACAAGTAAGATGCTCATATTTTGGATGAATGAAATTATATTGATATTTATGTCTTATTCTTAGGGGAATTTTATTTCATATCTTCTTACAAAGTGTAATGTACAACTACAGGGCATGGTGGGGCCAAAAAAAGAAAGTTCTTTAGGGACGAAATAAACGTCCCGAGCCAACGTCAAATATATTGACGAATTTGAAATGCACCCATTAATTATTGTAGAGACGAAAATGAATTGTCCCTACGCTAATTATATTTAAAGACAATAAAAAATGTCTCTAAAATGTTATTTAGTGACGAAAAACAATGTCCCACAAATTATTCAGTGACAAATATAGATGTTGCTATACTTGGAAAAACGTCCCTAATTATATCTTAAGAGACGAAACATTTTGTTGCAAAATGTGAGATGGCGCAGCTGGATGATAATATGTGACGTTTTTATTTCATCTCAAAAATCAAACCTTTAGAGACATTTTTCTGATTCCATCACTAATGACTTTTAGCGACTGCGATATTGCGACGTTTGTTGTGACGTTTTATTTTTGTCTCAAATGTGTTTTTGTGACGTTTTTGGGACGTTTAGTGATGATTTCATTTCATCCCAAATTCCCAATTTTCTTGTAGTGATCATTTGATGCTTCATGAACTTAGACTTTTGTACTTAGTCCTCGAAACAAGACTGACAATTAGTTGGCTTTTAGATAAATTGACAAAACTTTTATATCTTTGGATGGAAAATAAAATTGGGTTTAGTTGTTAGAATTTTGCATTAGGAATATACTTTCCAGTGAGTCTACACTAGTTAACTATGATACTTTGATATTGCAGTTAATTATGGGAAATGGCACCACCAAGAAGACAACGTGGCGGGCTAGGGCGAGAAGAAAGAGCCATCCATCGGATCACCGCAGCGAACATGCAAAACAAACCAGAACAACCGGCTTCTATAGCGGGAGCAACAAAAGCGAGAATTTGCCAAAGACTTCCTGACTACTCTTCAGGGTATTGTTCAGTAAGTAACACCCCAAAATGCGCCAAATGCACCTCGAGGAGCGCTGTGCACTAATGATGCCGTCGAACAATTCCGACATTTCGCACCTCATAGACTCTATGGAAATGAGGGTCCGACTATTACGGAGGAATGGATTATGGAGTTGGAGAGGATTTTCGATCACATGGAGTGTTCGGAAATACAAAAGGTTTCATGCGGGAAATTTCAACTAGCAGAAAGTGTGGCCTATTGGTCGATGTCGCATGAAAGGACACTGACAGTGGACCAGAAAAGAGATCTGACCTGGAACGAGTTTAAGGGAATGATTCTAGACCGCTACTTCCCAGAATCAATTAGGGATCGGAAGGAAACATAATTCGTTAATCTGAAGCAAGAGATGCTACCAGTGATGGAATATGAAAGATGATTCAATTAGTTGTCTAGGTTCGCACCTCATATCGTATAGTCTGAAACTGGATCAGACCCCTAAACCACTCGAACCCGCAGGAAAGAAGAAATGGATTCCCCCACAAAGAGGGAATTTTGTTCTGCCAAATAAGAGGTTTAAACTAGCAAGGAACCTAGTCCCAGCTCGTGGAAATGCACCACAGTGCCATACATGCCAGAAGTATCATTATGGAGAGTGTCTAACCGGGAGTAGGTCCCAAGGGGTGTGAGTAAGGTTTAGAGGGGGGGTTGAATAAACCTTACCAACTTTTTGATTTTAGTCCATTTAAGATATTACAGATTTAACACAAACAACTAAGTCCTTGAGGGACAGCTAAGTTGGTTATTCAAATGAGTTAGCCATTCAATGGACTTCGATAGAGTGTTGATAGAATAACTCACTTTTTACCCGAACCTTAACTTGGCTGTGTTGGTTTTATCAGTGGAAGACTTAACACACTTTGATTTGTTTTAAACTTGTTTTAACACTTGATTTTAGCTCTTGGTTATTAATCGGTTTGGATAGCAAATAAATTTATCGTGAGATATAAGGTAAGTATGAAGAAATGTAAATGTCTTTGAAAAATAAATAACACAGTTAATTTTTATAGAGGTTCAAGATGGGGTAATTCTTCTAATCCTCTCTTCTCCAACTCCTAGAGGAATCCACTAAATGTGACGGTTCCACGAGTGGTGAATGCAGTCTAGAGATAGCCTTCCGTCCACACACACCGGCTTCTCGTCCGGCTCACTTCTTCACGGGCGATTGCCTTGCTACTTGACTTACTTTCTCAAGCTCTTGGATTTGATCACAAAGCCCTCCAATAACTTGATCTTGGTTCGACCTTGAACCTTCCTACAATCCTCCTTGAAAAGTAGACCCCTTTGTTTCCTCTTCAACAGTTTGAAGTTGTCTTTCCTTCACAGCTTTGTGTTGGATCGATTTCCTTTGAGTTTCAGGCTTTAGGATTTGCTTGAATATCTTTAAGAATATTTGCAGGTTAATAGCTTTCAATAATGCTTGATTTTTCAGGTGTTCAAGGTAAACTTTTCTCAATGAGTTTCCTCAGCCTTTTATAGTGAACTTTCAAAAATCTACTCGTTGAAGAGATAGGCTGATTTTCAAAAGACACTTGTGTTCATTGGCTTGTCTTTTCTTGGTCGTCAATCTTGAGATCTAGACCCTTCCTCGTATTAAATAAGTTTGCAGCTTTTATGGTTCTGACACGAGGTGCAGTGCTTCCCATTGGTTTATTCCTTTTGCACGCTTTTGGGATGAGCACTTTAAGACCTGGCAGCATGGAAGTATTACTTATTTAAGTAATGTTCTTGACTTTTGTGCAACGGATTCATTTCAGTTAACTCCTGTTGGTTGCTGCCTATTTCTCCAGGTGACTTGAGTCTGCTCCAATCATTTAAAGACTCATCTGTCACTTTTAACTTGAGACTTGGCTTCTTGAGTTGACTTGATTGACACTTCACACAGATGTTCCTCAGCTGATACATCTTCAGTCAAGTTCTTGATCTTCCTTCTTTGCCATACTCAGTTGTTCAACAATGGAGTCTTCACTTTAGTCTTCAGTTGGCTTCTTGTATTTCCAGGCATAGCTGACTTGACTCAGCTTTTCCAGCCCTATCTATTACAATGAGAATTACAAGGAAAATGGGGCGCCAACTTTCTAGTTTAAGTTTCACATGGCATTCATGAAAATCTATAAAATAAATTTCCCAACAATTTCCCCCTTTTTGATGATGCCAAAACTTAAAAGCATTAAACAACATGTAAACGTCAAAGATACATACAGACAATGCAGTAACAAAGAATGTATGCATTGAATAGATCATTTTATTGATCATAACATTCTTGTCCTTTACACAACTGTTTACATTTAGTATCAGAGCCTTCTATATCAAAGCAAAATACAGACATCTATGCTAGGATACAAATACAAAGCGAAAAATTACAGAAAACTTCACTAAGTATACAGATGACTTAAAAAAATGTATTCACCTAAGTAAAATACATGAAGGGTTCGCAGCAACACTTCGACGCCTTCGCTGCCTCCTTCTATCCTTTTCAGCTCTGTCAAAGTCATCAGCACTCTTTCTTTTTCTTTCTTCTTCAGCTGCTTTCTGCTTCTTTTCATAAGCTCTTTTAGAAGCATCATCTTTCCGCTTTCTCTCGAGCCATTGCTCCGTTTGCCTTCTGTTCTCCTCTTCCTATCTTCTCACGGCTTCAACATTCTTCTTTGCCACTTCCAGGTTTGCCACTTCATCATACCCAGCCGAGTAGATCATTCCCCTCTTTCTTGGATCTACATATTCAATGTTCTTGGGTTTTGACGAGGTCGAGAACTTCTTCCACCACCACTTCTTCCTCCTCCTCCGGTGTATCTTTGCACGAAGTCTTCCTTGCCCGGTGGTGGGCTTTCTTGGTTGTCTGCTTTGCTATCGCCTTCTTCGCACAATGTAAGACTTTTCTTCCAAAGATGATCATCCTGGCTTGGGCTAGTGACATCCCTTGGAAATATCCTTTGGATTCGAGCGTCTTGAATTCTTGAACAAATCTTGGCTTGGATCCATTATCAGGAATATCATCTTGATCCTTCCCTGCCGAAATGTCGCCGTATTGTTTCAACACTTCTTCTATGCAGGCATCCGTCTTCTTGTCAAATTCTACCTTCCCTGCTACTACGATTCATTGTTTCTCCGACATTGGCACAGCAGAGTGTTCGATCGGCAGAGTCATTGGAAGTTTGCTGATAATTGAGGTCGTAACATGACCTTGCTGAGGGGTTTCAGCAATCATTAATGTCAAGTACTTCGAATGTTCCCCTTCAGCTGCTTTTCCCTTCTTCTTCTCAGTTGTTGTCATCTTGGCTTCAGACTCTTTCAACTTTTCTCCTTTTAAACTCCTTAGGGACTCCTCTTCCCCCTTTTTGGCATCATCAAAGGAGAGAGGGACCCCAGGGAACATGCCTGCGAGCATAAAGTCGAGCATGCTGAGCGCGAAATTTTGTTTGGAGTCTGCTGTTGTGTAAGCTGTCCGAAATTCTGAACGAGTGGCTTTGGACTCGGCTGCCACCAATTTCATTTCACCATGAGAAGGCTGAATTTTGTATTCATGGTCCCCTCAAGGCACATTACTTCTTTTCTATGAAATTCACGCAGTAGCTCCATTTATGTTGTGTGAGAGGCATGCAACCTCTCAATATATTCTTGCATTTTGTGCATGTTCGAAGTGTTGTCAGCGCTCCAAACAAGCATTATATTGTATAACGCCTTGAAATAGCGAACTTGCTCGTATCGCATGGCACTCTGCTGTTGAGACCATTCCCTGATCCTTACCACTATCCCTCTTAAATCTGCTGTGAGGGTGACATCTCTATTGTCCAGTTGTAAGTTTAGTGAGGCTTGGTGTCGTTCGATCTTCTCAATCTCTTCACAGATCTTCTTGAAGACCTCACGAATCTCAGCTGTCCCACTTGATTCAGCTACCGGCCATTCTGCATCGAAGTCAAAATCGGCTGGCACAATAGAGTCGGTAGGGATTACGGGATCTTCTCGTATAGTGTATCATCGTTTCTCTCTAACGGTCTCTTCCTCTAGCTCAGGCAACTCGATAGAAAAGGGAAATACTTGCTCAAAAGTATCATCTCGCACGTATGGGATTGTTTGTGTGGTTTGTGCCTGTGATGTTTCTGGTGGAGTCGTTACTGCTGCAGTTGTGGCAGCCTACGCAGATGACTCGGTTTCAGTTGGGGCTTTTGGAATGTGTTGCCCAGCTGACTGAGCCTCAGCTGTCTTAACAGCGTCTTCGGTCTCAGTAGATTTCTCTAAATGAATTATCGGATCCTCTGCTGTATCATCAGTGTCATCAAATGATGATGAAACTTGGGGGCTTGGTTCATCATCGAAATTGAATGTTTGATGAGCAGCTTTGTAACTCGACTGACTCGTATTCTTGAGAACGTCCTCAGCTGGGTCGTTTTGATGTGCAATGGGTGTGGACTCAGCTTCATCTTCAGACCCCAGAAATGATATGTCAGGATTCTCCTGGGAGTCATGAAGTGCACTTATCTCCTTCTCAGATTCAGCGTTGTGAACAAGAGGAATGTTCTTAATTTCTTCAACTTTACCCAGGGAGGTCTCAACTTCCCTTGGGCCTTCAATACCTCCAGTAGTCTCAACTGCAGCGAGGCCTTCAACACTCCCTTCGACAGTCGCAGTTGTCTTAGGGTCTTGGACCATGGCATCCATAGGATTCTCAACCACTAGGATTGCACTTTCACTGCCCAGAGTGTTAACTCCCAGGGCATCTCCATCTTGTGCCTCGACTGTAAGAACAATGTCATTAGCCTTCATAGCAGCTGACATTTCAGCTGGGACAAACTCAACTATCCGAGCTTTGTTAACGTCACTCTGCTGTGGTTGTGTCTCAGTTTCTACTTCGCCACCTTTCTTCAAAATTGAGTCATTTGCAGCATCCTCCGACCTTGTTGTAGTGGAGTGAGTTTCCCCCTTAACTGGCATACCAGTTGAGTGACGAATGGTGGGGTCACTCTTTTCCTGACTCGCGGCTGCTTCCGTTGAGTGCTCAGCCGTTGGGGAAGGTGGTAAAACACCTTCATTTGGGGTTGGCTCAACTTCGGTGCCCAAGATCACAGTTTCATTGCCAAGTCCCTTGGACCCATCCTCCGAGAGTACCGGGGACGTATCTGCAGCAATGTCTGTGGCAATCTGCTGCACTACTCCCAACGGGTCGATCAGTAGGAGAGATTGAGACGACTCTCCTGGTCCTTCAAATAATTGTTGCTCATGCAACTGCCTGGATTCCCTTAGAGCCTGCTGCATATCTGACTTTTCTACTGCAACAGTGGGATCCTCATCACTCTCAGATAACACATCAAGAAGTGTGTGATCATGATCACCAGTAAGCACACACGTCTTGGCCTTTTCCAATGCACGGGCTTGCTCTTCAGCTTTGTCTTTCTCATCCGCCTTCATGATGCGGATGAGATCCAGACAGTTGTCTTCGTCGAGGGCCTGTTGGATAGTAGTAATTCCCAAAAGACGGAGCAATTCTTCCTCTTCTTCAATATACTCAGGGTGAGTGAACTGCACCCTTGAGTGATCAAGCTTCCAGGCTCTCCATTCTCTAAGACGGCGCTGAATATCCGGGTACAAAGGAGAATACAGGACAACAACATCATCATCTTCTTCTTCTTGTCCTTCCTTGCGACTCTTCTCCTTCAAAAGATCGATGCGGTGGAGAGACAACTTTTACAGGGGTGTTGATTGTCTCACCGCTTCACTATGCTCAGTTGTCTGACGCCCAGCTGAGTCTTCATTGTGACTCTACTGATTACCCTCAGCAGACGTGGCTTGATCATTAATCACTTGAGAGATCGCACTTCCGAGTTTGTGATCTCGATGCTTTCTCGGTGAGTGGCGAGACTCACTGTCTTCTCTAATTCGGACCGCATAACCGGTCTTCTTCTCTTGGGTAGCAGGGGAACCTGCGGTTCAATATCCTCGTGTTCCTCAAACGTGAAAGATTTCTCAATTTCCTTAGAAGCGGCTACCTTTCTTGTCTTGGCGATCCTCTTCTTCCCGATGGGCGGAGAATGGATTTGGATTTCCTTCTCGGCCTCTTGCAGGGGGGCAGTGCATCCTTTTTCTTAGGCAGGGGGTAGCCTTCTTCGCACCGCAGGGGCAGCTTTCTTCTTTGGAGGAGGGGTAGCAGTTGTGTCCTCGGGTTCAGTTGATTCCCCCTCTTTGGTGTCAGCTTTCTTCGCGTGGGCTCTCTTCTGAGCTCCAGAGAGGTTAGCCCTGAACATTTTCTTGTCGACATGGAAGGATTTTCCATGTCGAAGGGGAATGCCCTTCACTTCCATCAGGTGGCCAATCACGAGGCCGTATCCAAGAGATCCTCCAAAGGATCCGTCATCCTTGAACATCTTATTCAATACATTCAGATGATGTCATTTGTATATAAGCCTGAGCCATTGACTTTCTTGCCTGCATGATCGTAACCATGACGATCGGCTTTGTCTTGACAATTGATTAAAGCTTCCAAACTTCATGTCTACACACTTTGAGACGACATCCATCAACTTATGATAGTCGCCCTTCGGCCACTTATTATCATTATCACCGTGTAGATCACCTTAGCAAAGACACTCTGGTTTGGCTACCTCTTTCCACGCAACAACCAAATCAACATCGCCGTTTATCTCCTTCATGCCATCGAGAATAAACAAGCGATTCGCAAGGTCCTTAACATTTATCAAAATATCTTTGCGGTGGACAAAAGACTTGATTCCTTCGTCCTGCACTTCTGCATTAACATAGAACTACACTACCTCCTCGAGATAGGTATGCGAGTATTCCATAGTCAGAAAAGCCTTAAGACCTGACTTTTCCAACATCTCAACAATCTTCTTCACTAGGGTTTCATCAGAACCCTGCTTTACCATGCCTTGGAAATCCACTGTCGATCCTGAGTGGATTTGCTACGACAGCTTGACGAAATCAAACTTAGGTACCATTTTTAGAGATTTTTACTGATTAAAACTTGAAGAACTTGCTTGAGGACACTTAGGATTTTCGAGAGAAAAAAAGCTTGCTTTCTTTTTGCTTGAAGATGAAAAGTTTCCGAATGTGAGAGAAAAGGTGGAAAATGTGTATATAAGGGTTATGAAAGGACAGTCTTTGGATTTTGAAATTTTGATCAAAATCAACGGTTGAGATTATACGTCAAACCGCATTTAATTTCTCGCATTTAATGCAGCAGCATTTATATCAAATCATATGCTTATTGTGCATCTTTTGACTGTACCTGTCATTATTATGCTGACGTCATCCTAAAAAAACATTCCCGCTCATTTAAAATGACTATGTTTTTGTCACTTAGCTCATAAATGACTCAGCTTATCTCAAAAATGACTTGACTCTTCTTCTCTCTTTTCATTAAGCGACTCAATTGTCAGCTAACTCGATACAGCTGACTTTCCGATATGGTTGTTTCACTTGGCTGATGTGAGAAACTTGTTCAATTTTCAGCGGAAGACTTAACACCCTTTGATTTGTTTTAAACTTGTTTTAACACTTGATTTTAGCTCTTGGTTATTAATCAGTTTAGATAGCAAATAAATTTATCAGCAGATATAAGGTAAGTATGTAGAAATGTAAATGTGTTGAAAAATAAATGACATAGTTAATTTGTATAGAGGTTCGAAGATGGGGTAATTCTTCTAATCCTCTCTTCTCCAACTCCTGGAGGAATCCACTAAGTAACAGATCAGTTTACAGAGTGGTGAACAGTCTAGAGACAACCTTGATCACACAGCTGGCTTCTCGTCCGACTCAGTTTCTTCACAGGGCAGCTGCCTTGCTAGTTCAGCTCACTTTCTCAAGATCTTGGATTTGATCACGAAGCCCGCCAATAACTTTATACTGGTTTGACCTTGAACCTTCCTACAATCCTCCTTGGAAAGTAGACCCCTTTTGATTCTTCAAAAGTTACCTCTTCAACAGTTTGAAGTTGTCTTTCCTTCACAACTTTGTGTTGGATCGATTTCCTTCGAGTTTCAGGCTTGAGGATTTGCTTGAATATCTTTGAGAATATTTGCAGGTTAATAGCTTCAATAATGCTTGATTTTTCAGGTGTGCAAGGTAACCTTTTCTCAATGAGTTTCCTCAGCCTTTTATAGTGAACTTTCAAAAATCTGCCCATTGAAGAGATAGGCTGATTTTGAAAAGACACTTGTGGTCGTTGGCTTGTCTTTTCTTGGTCCTCAATCTTGAGATGTAGACCATTCATCGTATTAATTGAGTTTGCAGTTTTTCAGGTTCTGACACGAGGTGCAGTGCTTCCCATTGGTTTATTCCTTTTGCACGCTTAAGGATGAGTCTTGTAAGACACTGCGATGGAAGTATTACTTATTTAGTAATGTTCTTGACTTCTGTGCAACGAATTCATTTCAGTTAACTCCTCTTGGCTGCTGTCTATTTCACCAGGTGACTTGAGTCTGCTCCAATCATTTGAAGACTCATCTGTCACTTTCAACTTGAGACTTGGCTTCTTGAGTTGACTTTGGCTGACACTTCACACAATTGTTCCTCGGTGATACATCTTCGATCAAGTTCTTGATCTTCCCTGCTTGGCCATACTCAGCTGTTCCACAACAGAGTCTTCACTTCAGTCTTCAGTTGGCTTCTCAGTCTTCAGTTGGCTTCTTGTATTTCCAGGCATAGCTGACTTGACTCAGCTTTTCCAGCCCTATCTATTACAATGAGAATTACAAGGAAAATGGGGTGCCAACTTTCTAGTTTAAGTTTTACATGTCATTCATCCAAATCTATAAAATAAATTTCCCAACACCGGGAAAGGACTCTGTTTCAGGTGCCACCAACTAGGACATAGGATCGAGAATTGCCCGAATCCAGGCATCCAGGCTCAATAATAAATGAGGGTAGGAGGCCCCCAGCAAAAGCCCTGGATGTCCCCGAG
Organism: Rehmannia glutinosa; assembly: GCA_016081115.2. Taxonomy (NCBI): domain Eukaryota; kingdom Viridiplantae; phylum Streptophyta; class Magnoliopsida; order Lamiales; family Orobanchaceae; genus Rehmannia; species Rehmannia glutinosa. The sequence goes on along the minus strand of JABTTQ020001489.1, from coordinate 220,162 downwards.
ATAGAAAGGGAAAGGCTCGTGTCTTCGCCATGACTAATGAGGAGGCCCCAGAGGAAAACGAGACTATGACAGGTATGCTACATGTATCTCATATTCCTGCACTTGTATTATTTGATACTGGAGCTTCACATTCAATCATGCTTTAGGAGAAAACTTGGTTTAAAGTGTTGCGATAACAATAAAGAACTAGAGATGAGAGATTTTGATGTTATATTGGGTATAGATTGGTTAAGTAAGAACCGAGCCACCATTAAATGTTTCTATAAGGAAATTAAATTTGAAGGATCAAATGGGAGTCAATTTGTCTTTTATGGAGCAAAGACCAACATTAGAGTGAAGACAGTATCGGCAATAAAAGATGTCAAAATGCTTTGAAAGAAAGAGTGCCAAGGATTTTTGGTGAACGTGATAGGGAAAGAGAAGATGGAAAGGATATCATCCGATGAATCAGTGGTCAAGGAATTTTTGGACATATTCCCAGATGATTTACCTGTAATTCCCCCAGATCGTCAAGTCGAATTCACCATAGATTTAGTGCCACGTGCAGCACCTGTGTCTAAGGCACCATACAGGATGGCACCCAAGGAATTGCAAGAACTGAAAGTCCAAATCCAAGAGTTGTTGGACAAGAAATTTATACGACCTAGTGTCTCACCTTGGGGGGCGCCAATACTATTCGTGAAAAAGAAATATGGATCTCTTAGAATGTGCATTGACTATCAAGATTTGAACCGATTGACTATTAAGAACAAATATCCTTTGCCTAGGATATAAGATTTGTTCGATCAATTAAATGGAGCCAGTGTGTTCTCCAAGATTGATTTGAGATCAGGATACCACCAATTAACGATCAAGAATTGTGATATCCCTAAGACAGCGTTCAGGATAAGATACAGTCACTTCGAGTTTACCGTTATGGCTTTTGGATTGTCGAATGCGCCAGCAGTGTTTATGGATTTGATGAACAAGGTGTTTCATCCTTATCTAGATAAGTTTGTTATTGTCTTCATAGACGATATTTTGATATACTCGCAAGACAAGGAACCACATGAGGAACACCTCCGCATTGTGTTAGAAATGTTCCGACAAGAGAAACTTTATGCCAAATTCAGCAAGTGTGAAGTTTGGCTAGACAGGGTTGTGTTTTTAGGGCACATTGTCACTGCTAATGGAATTGAAGTAGACCCATCCAAAGTGGAGGCAGTATTGAACTGGAAAGCACCGACTAACGTAGGAGAAGTTCAAAGTTTCCCAGGGTTAGCTGGATATTACAGAAGATTTATCTAGGACTTCTCAAAAATAGCCAAGCCACTTACACACTTGACTAAGAAGAGTGAGAAATTTCAGTGGACCGACCAGTGTGAAAACAACTTTCAAGAGCTTAAGCAAAGATTAGTAACACCTCCTATTTTGAAAATTCCAGATGGAACCGAAGGATTTGTAATTTATACAGATGTGTCAAAACTAGGATTAGGATGTGTGCTAATGTAAAATGGCAAGTTCATTGCCTATGCGTCAAGACAGTTAAAAATTGTTGGTCCCAAGGGGTGTGAGTGTAAGGTTTAGAAGGGGGGGTTGAATAAACCTTACCAACTTTTTGATTTAGTCCTTTTAAGACGTTCAGAGTTAATACTTCACAACTAAGTCCTTGATGGACAGCTAAGTTAGTTGATCAGTAGAGTTAGCCACTCAACAGACTCGACTGAGTTGTTGATAGAGTAACTCAGCTGTTTTGACTAAAACTTAACTCGACTGTGATATGTTTTCAGCGGAAGACTTAACACCCTTGAATCTTGGTTTAAATTTGTTTTAATACTTGATTATAGCACTTTGTTAATTATCAGGTGGACAGCAAATTTATCAGCAGATATCAAAATAATATGCAGTAATTAAAGTGCCGAAATGTAAATGACACAATAAGTTTTATAGAGGTTCGAAGATGGGGTAATTCTTCTACTCCTCTCTTCTCCAACTCCTGGAGGAATCCACTAAGTAATGATCAATGTACAAAGTGGTTATTAGTCCAGATGCAAGTCTTGATCACACAGCTGACTCGATCCTTTGGGACTCAGTCTGGAGATGCCTTGGTCACACAGCTGGCTTCTCGAACGACTCAGCTTCTTCACAGGGCGGTGCCTTGCTTTTGCTACTACATAACCAACTTGCTCAAGCTTCTTGGATTTGATCACGAAGCCCTCCAAAAAACTTGAGACTGTTCGACCTTGAACCTTTCTACAATCCTTTGTGGAATGTAGACCTTTTGATTCTTCAAATGTTTCCTCTTCAACTGATTGAAGTCGTCTTTCCTTCCCAGATGAGTGTTGGATTGATTTCCTTCGTAATGTAGGCTTGAGGATTAAGCTTAAATGACTTGAGAATATTTCGTTCTGAGATATTGCTTTCTTGCTTGTAATGGTTTTCTCGGGTAATCAAGGTCACCTTTTCTCAAGGTGATTCCTCGGCCTTTTATAGTGTTCTTTTGAAAATTTGCCCGTTGAAGAGATAGGTTAATTTTCAAAAGACATTTGTGGTCATTGGCTTGTCTTGTTGCAGTCCTTGGAATTGACATTTCCTCGTATTGAATGAGTCTTGACTTTTCGAGTTCGACACAGTGCGATTCTTCCCATTGGTTTATTCCTTTTGCACGCTTCGGGGTCGAGCACTTTAAGAAAGGCGATATGGGAGTATTACTTGTTTAAGTAATTTTCTTGACTTACGTACAACGGATCTCTTTCAGTTGTCTCGACTTGACTGCATTTCCTTGATTTCCCCAGATGACTTCGAGTCAGCTTCCAATCATTGGATGACTCATCTGTCACATCAACTTGAGACTTGGCTATCTTGAATTGACTTGACTGACACTTTACTCACCAGATCTCACCGCACCTTGATTGAGTTCTGTCTTTTCTTCCTTGCTACACTCAATTTGCCTCACATGAGTCTTCCTTCTAGTCTCCGGTTGACTTCTTGCATGTTCGGGCATAGTTGACTTAACTCACTCGACCCATTATCTCATTACAATGCAAATTACAAGGAAAATGGGGTGCCAACTTTCTATTCTAAGTTTTACATGACATTCATCAAAATCAAAAAATTAATTTCCCAACAATTTCCCCCTTTTTGATGATGCCAAAACTTAAAACATGCATTCAAAGAATTAAATAGCAAAGATACGTCGAGACAATGTAGAATCACGAAATGTATGCGTAGAATCAATCTTTTATTGATCATAACATTCTAGTTCTTTACACAGCTGTTTACAAAGTGTATCAGAGCTTAATTAGAGCTTAAGGTAATCATGCTATTCTATATCTACGCAAGTATAGAAATTATACAATTTTATTCAATGTACGAAAGACTTACATACAAATGCATTTACATAGTAAAATACATGAAGGGTGGACAACAACACTTCATCTCCTTCGCCCCTCCTTCTTTCCTCATCAGCTCTGTCTTCTTCTAATCTTTTTCTCTTCTTCTCTTCTTCACCGCTTTTTTTTCTCATATTCTTTTAAAGCGGCTTCATCTGTTCTTTTTTTTCTTTCTTGTCTTTCTTCCCACAGCTGAGTTTGTCTTCTATTTTCTTTTTCGATTCTCTTCACATACTCAGCATTGTTCTTGGCCACTTGCAGGTTGGCTACTTCGTCGAACCCAGCCCAATAGATCCCTCCTTTCTTCCCTGGATCTATATATTCAATGTTTTTGGGCGAGAGGTCTAGGTCGCAAAACCTCTTCCTCCTCCATCGCTTCTTCCTCCGCCTGGGCGTGTATTGTCTTGGGGCTTCTTTTTCCCAGCTGAGTGACCAGCAGAGTGACTGCCAGTATTCTGCTGCCTGTCAGCTTCTTCACATAGCTTGAGGCCTTTTTCCCAATACAAATCCCAGGCATGGGCCATGGACATATTTGCGAAATAACCCTCGGATGCGAGCGTCTTGAATTCATCAACAGATCTTGGCTCAGTTCCGACGTCTGAAATGGCATCAGTGTCTCTTCTTGTCGGAATGCCTCCATATTGTTTTAGTATATCCATCACTCGGGCATCCATCTTTCCTTCCACCTCCTTCATCCCTGCTTCTACGATTTTTCGCTTTTCATCCATGGGTACTGCGGAGTGTTGGAGCGGCAGAGTCACTGGGAGTTTGCTGATGATATCAGCTGTGACAAGTCCTTGTTGGGGGGTTTTAGCAATCACCAGGGTCATATCTTTCGAACCTTCCCCCTCAAAAGATTTTCCCTTCTTCTCTCTTCTTAGTTCTTCAGCTGTCTTCTCCTTCACAGCCGCGTCCTTCTTCTCAGCTTCAGAACCTTTCAACGTCTTTAGGTATTCCTCTTCCCCCTTTTTGGCATCATCAATGGAGAGAGGAACCCCTGGAAACAAGCTAACAATCATGAAGTCTAAGCGGCTGATAGCTGAGTTATGCTTCGAATCTGCTGCGGAGTATGCTGCACGGAATTCGGAGTGGGTGGCGTTGGATTCAGCTGCCACCAGCTTCATTTCAGCCATGAGGAGGCTGAATTTCCTCTCCATGTTCTCCTCTACGTGCAGAAGCTCTTTCTTATGAAATTCGCGCAGCAGCTGTATCTCTGTGTTGTGAGATTCATGCATTTGATCGATGTTTTCTTGCATTCTTCTCTTCATATCAAAGATTCTCGCCCGCCACTAGCAATGTATTGAACAATGTTCAAAGTATCGAACTTGTTCTACACGCATTGTCTGTTGTTGTTGCCACCATTCCCGGATCCTGACAATTATTCCTCGCAGATCGGCAGTAAGATTAGCGTCTCGGTTATCCAGTCTCATGTCCAGTGAGGCCTGGTGCCTCTCCATCTTCTCTATCTCTGCAAATATGGCCTTGAAAACTTCTCGAACCTCAGCTGTCACTTCTGTCTCAGCGGCCAAGCAGCGTCAAAGTCAAATTCTGCTGGGACGATGGTGTCTGTTGGAATAACAGGATCAGGTTTATGGAAACATTCTAGATCTCTAGTTGATTCTTCAAGAAGGTAAGGTAGCTCCAGAGAAAAGGGAAACGATTCTTCAAACGGATCATCACGGGCAACGGGAATCTGCTTAATGGTAACTTGTGCTCGTGATGTTCCCGGTGGAGTGGATCCTGCTGCAGCTTGGGGAGCCTGCGCAGTTGACTCTATTTCAGCTGTGGTCTGTTGTGGAGTTAACCCAGCTGGCTGAGCCTCAGCTGTCTCTACAGCTTCGTCGGTCTCAGCTGGTTTGTCCATATGAGTTGACTGGTCCTCGGCCGTATCAGTAGCGTCATCGGACGAGGATGAGATTTGCATGGGTGGCTCATCATCAAAAGTAAAAGTTTGGCGAGTAGCCTTAAGATCGGATTACTCTTACTTGGGAGAACATCCTCAGCTGAGTCTTTTGGATCGGCAATGGGGGATGACTCAGCTTCGTCTTCACCTTCAGATCCCAGAAAGGTTACATCAGGATTGTCTTGGGAATCGTGAAGAGCACTTATCTCCTTTTCAGATGGATCAATGATAGTAGGAGGGATGTTCGTGCTTCCGTCTCTTTACCCTCGGAAGTCTCAACCTCCCGTTGGCCTTCATTACCTCTGCATATCAACTGCGCAATGGGCCTTGGACAATCCCTTCGGCCAGATTCAACTCGCCTTAGGGTCTTGGAGGTGGCATCCACCGGAGTCTCAACTCCATGGATTGCACTTTCATCGCCCAGAGTGTTAACTCCCAGGGCATATCCATCATTTGCCTCGACTGCATCAGTAGCGTCATTGGCCTTCAAAGCAGTTGGCACTTCAGCTGAGACAGTCTCAACTGTCTGAGCCTCTTCAGTGACAACTTGTTGTGAATCCATTTGTTTTTCCTTCTCCACTTCACCTCCAAGATTCGTTGTGGAGTCAGCTGCAACATCCTCCGTCTTTGCTGCAATGGAGGGAGTTTCCCCCTCGGCACACACCCGGTGAGTGAGTAGGAATGGGGTCACTCGTCTCTAGACTCTTGGCTGTTCCCTTTGAGTGTCCCCGCATTTCCGGGGTTGGCTCGATTGGGGTCCCCACATTTCCAGTTTCATCGCCAATTCCCTTAACACCTTCTTCTGAGTGAGTTGGTGAAGTGGTGGCAGCAACAACGGTTGCAATTCGCTGCACCACTCCCATAGGATCAATCTCCGATTGTGATTTGGAAGATTCCCCCTGGTCCTTCCATCACCGTTGCTCATGCGCAGGTCCTGGATTCCCGCACGGCTTGCTGCATCTCCAATTCTTGATGGCGGCGGGTCCGAGATCCTCATCGCTCTCGACAAAGATATCAAGGTGTGGATGAGTATGATCGGTGGTTCCGATTAGAGGGCGAATCGGCTTTCTCACGAGCTTGACTTCCTCTCGCTAGTCTCTGCTTCTCCTTGTGTTTGAAGATCTGCAGTCTATCTTTGCAGTTTTCTTCATCCAGTGCTTGAACCATTGTGGTCAAACCGAGGAAATTCAACAGTTCGTTTTCTTCTTCAGTAAACTCTGGTCTTTGGAACTGTTCCCTAGATCGACTAAGCTTCCACTTCCTCCATTCTCGCAAATGATTTTGGATGTCTGGATATGGTGGGGATAGGATCATCACGTCATCATCTTCTTCATCATTATCTCCATGTTGTCCCTCGTTCTCGGGGATTGAAGGTAGCGATTTTTTGCTTTGCTCAACATCTCGCCAGTCATCACACAAAGGGATACGACCACTGTGGACAGTGAGTTGACTTTGTCGGCCTACCTCTTGCGCCTCTTTTTTACTACAAGTTTCTTGATTTGCCTCTTACCTGTTGATCGGCTTGGAGACTTTTCAATTTCACCAATAATTTCGGAGACTTTACTTCTCCAGTTGTCTCCGCGATCTGTTCTGAGTGGTGGCGGCTCGATTGTTTTCTCAAGCTCTGATCGCTTGAAGAGTCTTCTCGTTTTGGTCCTTACCAGAGGAATTTCTAGTTCGGATGCGCTTTCCTCCGAGTCCTAGGTGGCGGGGGTCTTATTGTCTTTTCGAGGAGTCGGCTTTCTAGGCTTGTCAGTCCTCCTTTTCTTGACAACCCTAATTCATGTTTGAGTTCTTCAAATCTTGATTCACATAATGGTTTTGTGAATATATCAGCTAACTGCTTATCAGTTGAGATATATTCCAAGGTGATGTCCTTCCTTTCTACATGATCTCTTATGAAGTGATATCTGACATCAATGTGCTTTGTTCTTGAGTGCGACAGATTCTCGAGTGATTGCATTAGCACTTGTGTTGTCACACATAATTGGAATTTCCTTTTCTTCAACTTCATAGTCTCTCGCCTTGTCTCATCCATAAGACTTGGGCACAACAACATGCTACGCCGCGCCTATGTATTCTGCCTTCTTGGTACCAGTGGAGGTGGCTATTGAATTTTGCTTCTTGCTAAACCAGAAATTAGCCTATTTCCAAGCATTTGACATGTACCGAGGTACTTTTTTCACTCTACATCCAAAGATAGTCGAGTCCGAGTAACCAATTAGCTTGAATCCACCTTCCTTCGGATACCATAAGCCAACTTCTTGGCTTCCTTTCAAATATCTCAAGATTCTCTTGGTTGCGATCATGTGGCTTTCTTTTGGAGCATTGAAATCTTGCACATACACCTACAAAGAATGGTGATGTCCGCCTACTTGCCGTGAGATAGAGCAATGATCCAATAAGTGCTCAGATCTTGTTTGATCCACAGGCTTGCCATCCGTATCCATATCCATTTTGATGATGTATTCATTGGTATTTTCACGAAGACTTCTCTTCCATACCAAATTTCTTCATTAAATCTCTGGTGTATTTTGTCTGACTTATGAAGGTTCCATCCTTCAGTTGTTTTACTTGGAGTCCAAGGAAGAATGTCAGCTCTCCCATCATTCTCATTTCAAATTTGCTTTGCATGAGATTTGAGAATTTATCACACAGCTCTTTGTTTGTGGATCCAAAGATGATATCATCCACATATATTTGGACAAGCAGTATACTCTTCCCATCTTGAATTCTGAAGAGGGTTCTATCCACTTTGCCTTTTGTGAATCCGTTCTCAGTCAGGAATTGTGATAATGTATCATACCATGCTCTTGGTGTCTGTTTCAATCAATATAAATCTTTCTTGAGTTTCTATACTTTATCTCCAAGAGTCTTCTGCTCAAATCCTGGAGGTTGTTCAACATACACTTCTTCCTCCAATAACCCATTAAGGAATGCACTCTTTACATCCATTTGATATACAATGAAGTTCTTGTGAGCAAAATAGGCAAGAAACATTCTTATGGCTTCCAATCTTGCCACAGGAGCAAAAGTTTCATCAAAATCTATTCCTTCTTCTTGGTAATACCCTTTGGCTACCAATCTTGCTTTGTTTCTTACCACAGAACCTTCCTCATTCATCTTGTTTCTGAACACCCATTTAGTGCCAATAACATGTTGATGGGTAGGTCTTTGAACCAATTCCCACACTTTGTTCCTTTCAAACTGATTCAGCTCTTCTTGCATGGCTTGAATCCAATGTGTGTCATCCAATGCTTGTGACACATCTTTTGGCTCTATTTGTGAGATAAAACAAGTGAACATAGCTTCTTGTTGAGTCTGGATCTGGTTTTCACACCTTCTCTTACATCTCCAATGATTAGTTCTGGTGGATGATCTCTCATCCACCTTACATCAAAGTTGGAGTAAGTTAGCCGGATTCGATCGTCTTGCAAATCGTGTTATTTTGATCAGCTCTCTCATCATCACTTAGCCGCATATTTCCCACTGTCTTTGAGACTCGACTATCTCATCTTCATCCGGGTTTATAATTCCAAACGGCTTCAACATAGGGACTTTTCGCATGGTTGGTGATTCACTTATCACCGACTCTTCAATGTCTTCTCCATTTACATTGGGTTCATCAAACACTACATGAATAGACTCTTCGTAACCATTGTCCTCTTGTTGAGCACTCTGTAGGCTTTGCTTTCACCGAGTATCCTAAGAAGATACCTTCATCGACTTTAGCATTAAAAGCCTTTAAATTATCTTTGCCATTGTTATGAATGAAGCATTTGCATCCAAATATTTTAAAATATGCAACATTTGGCTTTCTCCCTGTCCAAATCTCATAGGAGTCTTTGTCATCTGTCTTTATCATGCATCTATTTTGAGTATAGCATGTTGTGTTTATTGCTTGACCCAAAATCTTTTAGCGACCCTACTTGACTAACATGGTCCTTGCCGCTTCTTTGAGAGATCTGTTCCTTCTTTCAGAACTCCATTCTCACGTGGAGTCCTTGCAGTAGATAATTCATGACCAATACCATTTTCAACACAATACTAAGTTATTATACCATTGACAAACTCGGTTCCTCACGGATCTTATTTTGATAATGGTTTGACTCTTCACATTTTGGATTCTCTTCATCACCGTGTGGTAGTTTCATGCGGTTTTCTTTCTTCTTACACATGAAAATTGTCCATGTGTATCTTGAGTAGTCATCTACTACCACCAAGGTGTATTTTTTTCCACTTATGCTAGGCTGGTTCAACAGACCAAATAGATCCATATGTAGCGGTGTAATATTCTTGTTGAAGATGGACATGTCTTTTCTTTGAATGATGATTTGATTTGCTTTCCCATATGGCATGCATCACATACACTCTCCTTCTTGTATACTGGGTCTGGAAGTCCTTCTACAAGATTACTTCTTGCAAGTTTGTTAATAGTTTTGAAATTCAGGTGACTCGGCTTCTTGTGCCACAACCAACTTGATTCGGCTGTGCTCTTTGCTAGTAGACAAGTGCTTGGTGTTGCAGTTGACCAATCCACCACATACATGTTCTTTTGTCTGCATCCTTGTAGCACTACTTCATTAGATTCAGTGTTCTTGATTTGGCACACTCCCATATTGAATCCAACATTATAGCCCTTGTCAAAGAGTTGACTTATGCTTAGTAAGTTGAAATTGAGGCCTTCAACATATGCAACATCTGTAATTTCTAATCCATTTTTCTTGATGGATCCAATGCCTTTTATTCTTCCTGGAGCTTCATTTCCTCCAAATATGACTTTTGCACCTCTAACTTCCTTAAATTTTGACAGATTTTTCTTGTTTCTGTCATGTGTCCGGGAATGACCACTATCCATGTACCAGTTCCTTGGCACTCACTTGTTCCTTGAACCTGCAATCAAGGAAATTAGGTTTTAGGTACCCATACTTGTCTGGGTCCTGAGGGGTTAGTATTGTAAGATGATCCAACCAACCTATAGCCAAATGATTTGACTCTAAGAGGTTGCCATCTATCGATGCCATAATCATAATTAATTTTGGCAAATTGCTTGGGGTTCTGTGGTTCATGCAAAATTGTCTCTTTTGTCTGTATGCTTGTGCATGTGTTTTAGCAATTGCCTTCCTTGGGTAGTTGTGATACCTCGTGTGTAGTGTTTGGGTGCATATGTGTGCTTTGAGGATAGCTCTTTTGCCTTTGGAATGGCCTTTCTTGAGTTCTAGGCCTTTGTTATCTAGCATGTATTCCATAGGTCTTTCGATAGTTCACATTATTCCAATCAACTTGGCTTGGATAATTTCTACCATTCCCATCATATGTGTTCCTTTTATAGATTTTAAGGGTTTTTGGTAGCTCTGTTTTTTCTTTCAGAGTACTTTTTGTTTGGAGTTTGCTTTGAGGAACTCACCGGATTTCTTCTCACCGCCCTTTTAGCATACTCACCGGTCAGTTTTTTTCCTTTTCCTTTATAACCAAGGCCATTTTGGTTGTGATTGTGCTTTGGAATGAATGTGTGTGCACCATTTGGAGTTTTGGATTTTTGAGATGCTTCATTGCTTGAATATCCTTTTTCCAAAATCACTTTGGGAGCTTGACTTAGCATAGAGGAATTAAATCCTAAGCATGTCTTATCTCCTGATGGCTCAAAAGCTACCTTTAAAACCGTAGGCAAGTGCACCTATCGTTTTATAGTATAGATTATTGAGTACCGAGTGTCATTCCCACGAGGATTGTAAGTACTAATAATTACCGTCTTTTTGTTATTTAATCTAACAATTTTCGAGTTTTTGTTTGATGAAAAAGGAAAACAAATTATAAATTGTAAAAATAAAGGAATATTTGTAAATTAAGAAATCAAGAGATAGAAATGTGTTTGAATGTAAATCCCTCTAGAATGTTTTTGTGATTTGACAAGTTAAAAATACAACCGTAAGCCCTTAAGCAAAAATCAACCTCTTTTAATAAAATCTCATGTCTTGTGGACCGTAGAAATTCCCAATTTAAGTTAAACCCTTTCTCAAGGCGAAAAACTTCTAATCTCAAGTTGATTAACTAAAATCTCTTTCTAGTTAAAACCCCAAGACAACATTATAACGATTTGTGAATTCCCATATTAGGTTTGATCCTAATCCGGAAGATTTATGTCGTCCCCATATCTAGGATTGCATGCAACTCTTTTCACTTATATAGGTTCTATTTCACCATGAATCTCTCGATTTCCCGGATGAAAAATAAACTTCAAATCAATATTGCGCATATATCAATTCGAATGAACGAAGCATAATATAAGTGAATCACACAAAATATGAAGATTTTATTAAAAACATACACACCTTAATCACAAATCCATTCTAGAGTTCATTACATTCAAACACTAGGAGTTTAGCTACACATAATTTTGACCAAAGAATAAATTACACAAGAAGATTTAAGTATTGTAAACATGGTGTACTTATCTTTCTCAAAATCTCAATTGACTTCTTTCTTGATTGATGATGTTGCTCCAAGCCTTCTTCTCCAATATTGCCCCAAGCTTTCTCCTCCAAGACCCCTTGATCCCAATTCTACTTAATGAAATGAATACAATGAATATTTCCTGAGTATCTAATGAATGAATCTCCCAATTTCAACCCTTGGCTTTTATAGGCAACCAATACATTGATAGTACTCTCTTTTATTAAACAATCACCCTCATTTTCCTTGTTGGTTGGTGAATTCTTGTATTCAAGTGATGAGGGAGGGGACATGGAGACATGTTTCAGAAAAAAATAGGTGTTAAAAGTGTACAAAAGTGGCCAAAATGGGTTGGTTGGTGAGTTTTCCCCAAATTCCGCAAAGAAAAGTTGCAAAAAGAGGTCCCGGACACGGCCATGTCGCCCGACACGGCCAGGCCGTGCTGTTTAATTGTGCAGGAACTCAGCCTGACATGGTCGTGCTTCCCAACACGGCCAGGCCGTGTTCCTGGACACGGCCGTGTTGGGGAACATGGCCAGGCCGTGTTGGAGGCTGTTTTGTGCAAAAATTTCGAGTTTTTGGCTCCCGGCAGAACACGGCCGTGTTGCCCGACACCCCCTGCCCGTGTTGGACCAAAAAGGCCCCGAAATGACGCGTTTGGCTTGGAATTTCGAGCATTTTTGCATCCTTAAACTCCCCGGTATGTTTTGACATGAATCCATGGTCCGAAATTCACCAAAATTAGCCCCGAATGGTCAATCTACATCAATAAAATCACCTCGGAGTAATATGAACTATGTACAATAAAAAATTTACAAAACTAACAATAAAATAACTCGAATTCTACTCAAATATACACATAAAACATGCATAAAAAGTCCCTTATCATCTCCACATTCTCTTTGGCTCATAATAAGATCATCCAAAGATTTAGATGCCTTAGTGAATGAGGCAATCACATTTTTGAGGTCATTTTCCCTCTTTTCTATAGCGCTTATCTCTGCTTATTAACTTAGCATTTTCAAATTTCCTTTATTTCTTTATTCTCATCGCCTATGTGACTCGAGTACTCACTTCTCCTTAGTCACCATGTGAGTTTTGGCACTCAGCTGTTCCTTGAACCTGCAATCAAGGAAATTAGGTTTTAGGTACCCATACTTGTCTGGGTCCTGAGGGGTTAGTATTGTAAGATGATCCAACCAACCTATAGCCAAATGATTTGACTCTAAGAGGTTGCCATCTATCAGTGCCATAATCATAATTAATTTTGGCAAATTGCTTGGGGGTTCTAGGTTCATGCAGCTGTCTCTTTTGTCTGTATGCCTGTGCATGTGTTTTAGCAATTTCCTTCCTTGGGTGGTTGTGATACCTCTGTGTGTAGTGTTTGGGTGCATATGTGTGCTGAGGATAGCTCTTTTGCCTTTGGAATGGCCTTTGCTGAGTTCTAGGCCTTTGTTATCTAGGCATGTATTCCATAGGTCTTTGCTGATAGTTCACATTATTCCAATCAACTTGGCTTGGATAATTTCTACCATTCCCATCATATGTGTTCCTTTTATAGATTTTCTAAGGGTTTTTGGTAGCTCTGTTTTTCTTTACGAGTACTTTTTGTTTGGAGTTTGCTTTGAGGAACTCGGTGGATTTCTTCTCACCGCCCTTTTAGCATACTCACCGGGTCAATTTTCCTTTTCCTTTATAGCCAAGGCCATTTTGGTTGTGATTGTGCTTTGGAATGAATGTGTGTGCACCATTTGGAGTTTTGGATTTTTGAGATGCTTCATTGCTTGAATATCCTTTTTCCAAAATCACTTTGGGAGCTTGACTTAGCATAGAGGAATTAAATCCTAAGCATGTCTTATCTCCGATGGCTCAAAAGCTACCTTTAAAACCGTAGGCAAGTGCACCTATCGTTTATAGTATAGATTATTGAGTACCGAGTGTCATTCCCACGAGGATTGTAAGTACTAATAATTACCGTCTTTTTGTTATTTAATCTAACAATTTTCAGAGTTTTTGTTTGATGAAAAAGGAAAACAAATTATAAATTGTAAAAATAAAGGAATATTTGTAAATTAAGAAATCAAGAGATAGAAATGTGTTTGAATGTAAATCCTCTAGAATGTTTTGTGATTTGACAAGTTAAAAATACAACCGTAAGCCCTTAAGCAAAAATCAACCTCTTTTAATAAAATCTCATGTCTTGTGGACCGTAGAAATTCCCAATTTAAGTTAAACCCTTTCTCAAGGCGAAAAACTTCTAATCTCAAGTTGATTAACTAAAATCTCTTTCTAGTTAAAACCCCCAAGACAACATTATAACGATTTGTGAATTCCCATATTAGGTTTGACCCTAATCCAGAAGATTTATGTCATCCTATATCTAGGATTGCATGCAACTCTTTTCACTTATATAGGTTCTATTTCACCATGAATCTCTCGATTTCCCGGATGAAAAATAAACTTCAAATCAATATTGCGCATATATCAATTCGAATGAACGAAGCATAATATAAGTGAATCACACAAAATATGAAGATTTTATTAAAAACATACACACCTTAATCACAAATCCATTCTAGAGTTCATTACATTCAAACACTAGGAGTTTAGCTACACATAATTTTGACCAAAGAATAAATTACACAAGAAGATTTAAGTATTGTAAACATGGTGTACTTATCTTTCTCAAAATCTCAATTGACTTCTTTCTTGATTGATGATGTTGCTCCAAGCCTTCTTCTCCAATATTGCCCCAAGCTTTCTCCTCCAAGACCCCTTGATCCCAATTCTACTTAATGAAATGAATACAATGAATATTTCCTGAGTATCTAATGAATGAATCTCCCAATTTCAACCCTTGGCTTTTATAGGCAACCAATACATTGATAGTACTCTCTTTTATTAAACAATCACCCTCATTTTCCTTGTTGGTTGGTGAATTCTTGTATTCAAGTGATGAGGGAGGGGACATGGAGACATGTTTCAGCAAAATAGGGTGTTAAAAGTGTACAAAAGTGGCCAAAATGGGTTGGTTGGTGAGTTTCTCCCAAATTCCGCAAAGAAAAGTTGCAAAAAGAGGTCCCGGACACGGCCATGTCGCCCGACACGGCCAGGCCGTGCTGTTTAATTGTGCAGGAACTCAGCCTGACATGGCCGTGCTTCCCAACACGGCCAGGCCGTGTTCCTGGACACGGCCGTGTTGGGGAACACGGCCAGGCCGTGTTGGAGGCTGTTTTGTGCAAAAATTTCGAGTTTTTGGCTCCCGGCGGAACACGGCCGTGTTGCCCGACACCCCCTGCCCGTGTTGGACCAAAAAGGCCCCGAAATGACGCGTTTGGCTTGGAATTTCGAGCATTTTTGCATCCTTAAACTCCCCGGTATGTTTTGACATGAATCCATGGTCCGAAATTCACCAAAATTAGCCCCGAATGGTCAATCTACATCAATAAAATCACCTCGGAGTAATATGAACTATGTACAATCAAAAATTTACAAAACTAACAATAAAATAACTCGAATTCTACTCAAATATACACATAAAACATGCATAAAAAGACCCTTATCATCTCCACATTCTCTTTGGCTCATAATAAGATCATCCAAAGATTTAGATGCCTTAGTGAATGAGGCAATCACATTTTTGAGGTCATTTTCCCTCTTTTCTATAGCAGTTATCTCTGCTATTAACTTAGCATTTTCAGCCTTTATTTCTTTATTCTCATCAGCTATGTGACTCAGAGTACTCAGCTCCTTAGTCAGCTGTGAGTTTTGGCACTCAGCTGTTCCTTGAACCTGCAATCAAGGAAATTAGGTTTTAGGTACCCATACTTGTCTGGGTCCTGAGGGGTTAGTATTGTAAGATGATCCAACCAACCTATAGCCAAATGATTTGACTCTAAGAGGTTGCCATCTATCAGTGCCATAATCATAATTAATTTTGGCAAATTGCTTGGGGGTTCTAGGTTCATGCAAAATGCTCTTTTGTCTGTATGCCTGTGCATGTGTTTTAGCAATTGCCTTCCTTGGGTAGTTGTGATACCTCTGTGTGTAGTGTTTGGGTGCATATGTGTGCTGAGGATAGCTCTTTTGCCTTTGGAATGGCCTTTGCTGAGTTCTAGGCCTTTGTTATCTAGGCATGTATTCCATAGGTCTTTGCTGATAGTTCACATTATTCCAATCAACTTGGCTTGGATAATTTCTACCATTCCCATCATATGTGTTCCTTTTATAGATTTTCTGGGGTTTTTGGTAGCTCTGTTTTTTCTTTACAGAGTACTTTTTGTTTGGAGTTTGCTGAGGAACTCGGCTGGATTTCTTCTCAGCTGTCCTTTTAGCATACTCAGCTGGCTGTTTTCCTTTTCCTTTATAACCAAGGCCATTTTGGTTGTGATTGTGCTTTGGAATGAATGTGTGTGCACCATTTGGAGTTTTGGATTTTTGAGATGCTTCATTGCTTGAATATCCTTTTTCCAAAATCACTTTGGGAGCTTGACTTAGCATAGAGGAATTAAATCCTAAGCATGTCTTATCTCCTGATGGCTCAAAAGCTACCTTTAAAACCGTAGGCAAGTGCACCTATCGTTTTATAGTATAGATTATTGAGTACCGAGTGTCATTCCCACGAGGATTGTAAGTACTAATAATTACCGTCTTTTTGTTATTTAATCTAACAATTTTCAGAGTTTTTGTTTGATGAAAAAGGAAAACAAATTATAAATTGTAAAAATAAAGGAATATTTGTAAATTAAGAAATCAAGAGATAGAAATGTGTTTGAATGTAAATCCCTCTAGAATGTTTTTGTGATTTGACAAGTTAAAAATACAACCGTAAGCCCTTAAGCAAAAATCAACCTCTTTTAATAAAATCTCATGTCTTGTGGACCGTAGAAATTCCCAATTTAAGTTAAACCCTTTCTCAAGGCGAAAAACTTCTAATCTCAAGTTGATTAACTAAAATCTCTTTCTAGTTAAAACCCCCAAGACAGCATTATAACGATTTGTGAATTCCCATATTAGGTTTGACCCTAATCCAGAAGATTTATGTCGTCCTATATCTAGGATTGCATGCAACTCTTTTCACTTATATAGGTTCTATTTCACCATGAATCTCTCGATTTCCCGGATGAAAAATAAACTTCAAATCAATATTGCGCATATATCAATTCGAATGAACGAAGCATAATATAAGTGAATCACACAAAATATGAAGATTTTATTAAAAACATACACACCTTAATCACAAATCCATTCTAGAGTTCATTACATTCAAACACTAGGAGTTTAGCTACACATAATTTTGACCAAAGAATAAATTACACAAGAAGATTTAAGTATTGTAAACATGGTGTACTTATCTTTCTCAAAATCTCAATTGACTTCTTTCTTGATTGATGATGTTGCTCCAAGCCTTCTTCTCCAATATTGCCCCAAGCTTTCTCCTCCAAGACCCCTTGATCCCAATTCTACTTAATGAAATGAATACAATGAATATTTCCTGAGTATCTAATGAATGAATCTCCCAATTTCAACCCTTGGCTTTTATAGGCAACCAATACATTGATAGTACTCTCTTTTATTAAACAATCACCCTCATTTTCCTTGTTGGTTGGTGAATTTTTGTATTCAAGTGATGAGGGAGGGGACATGGAGACATGTTTCAGCAAAATAGGGTGTTAAAAGTGTACAAAAGTGGCCAAAATGGATTGGTTGGTGAGTTTTCCCCAAATTCCGCAAAGAAAAGTTGCAAAAAGAGGTCCGGACACGCCATGTCGCCCGACACGGCCAGCCGTCAGTCTTGTTTAATTGTGCAGAACTCGGCTGACATGGCCGTGCTTCCCAACACGGCCAGGCCGTGTTCCCCGGACACGACCGTGTTGGGAACACGGCCGGCCGTGTTGAGGCTGTTTTGTGCAAAATTTCGAGTTTTTGGCTCCGTGAGAACACGGCCGTGTTGCCCGACACCCCGCCCGTGTTGGACCAAAAGGCCCCGAAATGACGCGTTTGGCTTGGAATTTCGAGCATTTTTGCATCCTTAAACTCCCGGTATGTTTTGACATGAATCCATGGTCCGAAATTCACCAAAATTAGCCCCGAATGGTCAATCTACATCAATAAAATCACCTCGGAGTAATATGAACTATGTACAATCAAAAATTTACAAAACTAACAATAAAATAACTCAATTCTACTCAAATATACACATAAAACATGCATAAAAAGACCCTTATCATCTCCACATTCTCTTTGGCTCATAATAAGATCATCCAAAGATTTAGATGCCTTAGTGAATGAGGCAATCACATTTTTGAGGTCATTTTCCTCTTTTCTATAGCAGCTATCTCTGCTATTAACTTAACATTTTCAGCCTTTATTTCTTTATTCTCATCAGCTATGTGACTCAGAGTACTCAGCTCCTTAGTCAGCTGTGAGTTTTGGCACTCAGCTGTTCCTTGAACCTGCAATCAAGGAAATTAGGTTTTAGGTACCCATACTTGTCTGGGTCCTGAGGGGTTAGTATTGTAAGATGATCCAACCAACCTATAGCCAAATGATTTGACTCTAAGAGGTTGCCATCTATCAGTGCCATAATCATAATTAATTTTGGCAAATTGCTTGGGGGTTCTAGGTTCATGCAGCTGTCTCTTTTGTCTGTATGCCTGTGCATGTGTTTTAGCAATTGCCTTCCTTGGGTAGTTGTGATACCTCTGTGTGTAGTGTTTGGGTGCATATGTGTGCTTTGAGGATAGCTCTTTTGCCTTTGGAATGGCCTTTCTTTGAGTTCTAGGCCTTTGTTATCTGGCATGTATTCCATAGGTCTTTGCTGATAGTTCACATTATTCCAATCAACTTGGCTTGGATAATTTCTACCATTCCCATCATATGTGTTCCTTTTATAGATTTTCTGGGGTTTTTGGTAGCTCTGTTTTTTCTTTACAGAGTACTTTTTGTTTGGAGTTTGCTGAGGAACTCGGCTGGATTTCTTCTCAGCTGTCCTTTTAGCATACTCAGCTGGCTGTTTTCCTTTTCCTTTATAACCAAGGCCATTTTGGTTGTGATTGTGCTTTGGAATGAATGTGTGTGCACCATTTGGAGTTTTGGATTTTTGAGATGCTTCATTGCTTGAATATCCTTTTTCCAAAATCACTTTGGGAGCTTGACTTAGCATAGAGGAATTAAATCCTAAGCATGTCTTATCTCCTGATGGCTCAAAAGCTACCTTTAAAACCATAGGCAAGTGCACCTATCGTTTTATAGTATAGATTATTGAGTACCGAGTGTCATTCCCACGAGGATTGTAAGTACTAATAATTACCGTCTTTTTGTTATTTAATCTAACAATTTTCAGAGTTTTTGTTTGATGAAAAAGGAAAACAAATTATAAATTGTAAAAATAAAGGAATATTTGTAAATTAAGAAATCAAGAGATAGAAATGTGTTTGAATGTAAATCCCTCTAGAATGTTTTTGTGATTTGACAAGTTAAAAATACAACCGTAAGCCCTTAAGCAAAAATCAACCTCTTTTAATAAAATCTCATGTCTTGTGGACCGTAGAAATTCCCAATTTAAGTTAAACCCTTTCTCAAGGCGAAAAACTTCTAATCTCAAGTTGATTAACTAAAATCTCTTTCTAGTTAAAACCCCCAAGACAACATTATAACGATTTGTGAATTCCCATATTAGGTTTGACCCTAATCCGTAAAGATTTATGTCATCCTATATCTAGGATTGCATGCAACTCTTTTCACTTATATAGGTTCTATTTCACCATGAATCTCTCGATTTCCTGGATGAAAAATAAACTTCAAATCAATATTGCGCATATATCAATTCGAATGAACGAAGCATAATATAAGTGAATCACACAAAATATGAAGATTTTATTAAAAACATACACACCTTAATCACAAATCCATTCTAGAGTTCATTACATTCAAACACTAGGAGTTTAGCTACACATAATTTTGACCAAAGAATAAATTACACAAGAAGATTTAAGTATTGTAAACATGGTGTACTTATCTTTCTCAAAATCTCAATTGACTTCTTTCTTGATTGATGATGTTGCTCCAAGCCTTCTTCTCCAATATTGCCCCAAGCTTTCTCCTCCAAGACCCCTTGATCCCAATTCTACTTAATGAAATGAATACAATGAATATTTCCTGAGTATCTAATGAATGAATCTCCCAATTTCAACCCTTGGCTTTTATAGGCAACCAATACATTGATAGTACTCTCTTTTATTAAACAATCACCCTCATTTTCCTTGTTGGTTGGTGAATTCTTGTATTCAAGTGATGAGGGAGGGGACATGGAGACATGTTTCAGCAAAATAGGGTGTTAAAAGTGTACAAAAGTGGCCAAAATGGGTTGGTTGGTGAGTTTTCCCCAAATTCCGCAAAGAAAAGTTGCAAAAAGAGGTCCCGGACACGGCCATGTCGCCCGACACGGCAAGGCCGTGCTGTTTAATTGTGCAGGAACTCAGCCTGACATGGCCGTGCTTCCCAACACGGCCAGGCCGTGTTCCTGGACACGGCCAGGCCGTGTTCCTGGACACGGCCGTGTTGGGGAACACGGCCAGGCCGTGTTGGAGGCTGTTTTGTGCAAAAATTTCGAGTTTTTGGCTCCCGGCGGAACACGGCCGTGTTGCCCGACACCCCCTGCCCGTGTTGGACCAAAAAGGCCCCGAAATGACGCGTTTGGCTTGGAATTTCGAGCATTTTTGCATCCTTAAACTCCCCGGTATGTTTTGACATGAATCCATGGTCCGAAATTCACCAAAATTAGCCCCGAATGGTCAATCTACATCAATAAAATCACCTCGGAGTAATATGAACTATGTACAATCAAAAATTTACAAAACTAACAATAAAATAACTCGAATTCTACTCAAATATACACATAAAACATGCATAAAAAGACCCTTATCAAACCACCTCCAACTTTGAACTTTGCTTGTCCTCAAGCAAAACATTATATCAAAAAGAGGGATTCAATAAATCACAACATACAAAGATGATTTTTTTTTCAACATATTGAACATAAGCGATCAAGTTCATGGCCTTCTCAACCTGAATTAACTGTTAAGTAAAAACATAGTTTTGTAAAGCGATCGCTTTGTCAAGAAAGATCGTAATATCGGCAGGCATTATTCGGACTTGAAATCATCACTCCACAAATCTCGATAGTTATGAACAACTTCAATTCAATAACGCCATGAAAATACAAGAATTCAATAGATCATTGTAGTTAGCCTACTAGTCATATAACCAAGCTTCTTGAACTTTATTGGAATGAGAAGTCAAGGAGTATTCATTCTCCTTTTTTTCTTCTTTTTTTTTTTTTTTTTTTTTTTTTTGGGACCTTTCGAGACATGCTTCCACTAGGTTTATATTTTGAATTTCTTCAAACACTCCTAGGGTGGTTTCCCATACTCATATTCGTGTCGCCGTTTTACGTAAAAGACAAACATGGGGCTCATGAATGCTCCTAGTTACTAAGCAACAACAAATAGAGGAGTATAACCTCGATTGGTCCGTTTTTTTTTTCTTCTTTTTCTTTTTTTTTCATTTTTCTCTTTCTCTTTATTTTTTTTTATTCACAAGCTTGGTTTAACAACTCGTTAACCACTACTAAATCACGAGTTCTCAGACGTTCATAGCGCTAGGTATCGTCGTATATGCCTTAACACATCAAGTATTTATGGTGTTAGAAATCTCATCAAAATTTTGCCTGCATCCACGTCAATCTATCCTAGACAATCAATTGCTTCACATTGAAAACACAAATTAACAAGTTAATGTAGGTATAATTGGGCTAAGTTATTGACTAGCAAACATTCAATTTGTTAAAAAAAATAAAAATAAAAATCACATCTCTCACAAACAAGCATACTAGCATTCCGAAAATGTTATTGTACCCACCTCCAACTTTATGATTCACATTGTCCTCAATGTGAAAGAAAGAAATGGACAAACACACACAACACACTCAAAAAAAAAAAAAAAAAAGCAAAGAAACTAGAATGATATAAAAGAAGTGGAAAAGAAAATACGACCTCACTACAATAGTGGAATCGGTGTTGAGTGATCATTGGGTTGTTTTGGTACGGACCTTCAACGGCATCTTCATACCTAATCAAAGTTAAGCAACACACAACTCGAATACCGTGAAATCTCAAATATTCCCAATTAGGACAACCAAGAAGATGTTCAAGAGTTTTTTTTTTTTTTTTGATTTGAAAATGACTCTGAGGACTTGTGATTATTTTGAAAGAAAATAAAATAAAAAAAAATAAATAAAAAAAATAAATAAATAAAAATGAATGAAAACAATTGCACACAAACATCGGGTTGCCTCCCGGGTAGCGCTTCTTTAACGTCATATAGCTGGACCATTTCACCTAAATGTGAAGATTTAATCGGGCGAGCCTTGAACTTATGAAAAATTTATCTCTTTGAACAACATCGCCACCGTATCGATTTTCGAACAATTGACCTTCATGGTCCTATTTTTCTGCATGTTATTCTCAAAATGGGATTTATCTGTGGAAACTTTTGCACATTGAACATCACATACTTTCGAGGATTTATTAGAAGACATATCAACCAAAGAATCATTTATCCTTGTCTCAATCAAGTTTATAGGAAAACAAGTATCATTTATAGGATTTCTCAAAGGAATTTTAAAGATAACTTGTTCACCCCCTACTCTCAAAGTAAGCTTTCCATCATGCACATCAATGAGAGATTTAGCGGTAGCCAAAAAGGGACGCCCTAGAATTAAGGGAACTTATATCATCATGCATGTCAAGAATAATAAAATCAATCGGGAATATGAATTTATCAATCTTAACTAGCACATCTTTAACAATACCTGTAGGATGTTTAATCGATTTATCGGCTAATTGAATGTCCATCCTAATAGGTTTAAGTTCACTTAATTCCGCATGCTTGAATGTTTCATAAGACATCACGTTGATACTAGCTCCCAAGTCGGCTAGTGCCCTATCAACAGTAAACCATCAATTGTGCAAGGGATAATAAAGCTTCCTGGATCATTAAATTTTTGTGGTAGTTCATTGGAGGGACATTTATCATTCAATCGCACATTTGATAATTTATTAAGCTTATTTTCACTAGGAATGATGTCATTAAGATCCCTAACATGCTTTGAATGAGGGTCAACAAATGGATTATTGGCATGTAATTGTTTGAAAGAATCAAGGTACTTACCAAATTTGTCCTCCCTTCTATCTTTTTCTTGTTAGACTCCTGTTAGGGGATCTTGGGCTTGTATTCTCGCAATCTCTTTTTTCATGAGCTTTTCTTTGGGCATGTCATCCTCCACGTATTTCTCGCATGGCGGCATTGGCATAATCATGCTCATATGGAAAATTGATGGTGATTGCCTTTACGTGCTCCCTTGGTTTGGCTCGGATTACCCGAAACTACCTTGTGGCCTTTCGAAATCATCTTCGCAACCGGCCTATTTGATTTTCCGTTATGGATAGATGCCTCTTGATTTCTCAAGGATGTTTCCACCGCCGAATCGGGTATCTGTTGATTGCACAAACTTTGTTATAAGATCTTCCAAGTTAAGGAGGCTTATCTTGATTTGGTGAAATCCGGAGACGTGTGTAGATCGGGATTGGGATTAGGTCGTGGTTGGCCTTGATTTCCCCAACCAAAATTAGGATGTTGTCGCCACCCAAGATTATATGTGTTGCTGTAAGGATTACTTGGGTAATTTCTGCCTTGATTCCCAACGTAATTATCATGTTCAGCGTGAGGTATTGTGTGTGGACAATCCTGATGATTATGCAATCCTCCGCAAGTTTCACAAGATAAAACATGCGGTGGTGGTGGTTTAGGAGTTGCTAGATCGTCAATCTTTTGGGTCAAAGCTTCGACCTGTGTGGCTAGTGTAACCACTGCATCTGCATTATAAACACCCACTATTCTGTTAGGTTTACCTCGTACGGATTGCCATTGATAGCCATTCATGGCCATTCCTTCTATGAGATCTTAGGCAACTTCTGGTGTTTTACTGTTCAAAGTTCCCCCAGCCGCCGCATCAATCATTTGCCTTGTTGACGAGAGTAGCCCATTGTAAAATGTTTGGACTTGCATCCAAATAGGAAGACCATGATGTGGGCATTTCCGCAACAATTCTTTGAATCTCTCCCAAGTGTCGTACAAGGTCTCGTCATCTTCTTGAGTGAATGAAGAGATTTCATTCCTCAATCGTGCAGTTTTGGCCGGTGGAAAATATTTCAAAAGGAACTTTTCGGCCATGATGTTCCACGTTGTAATCGTTCCCTTTGACAAAGTATTTAGCCATTGTTTAGCCCGTCCCCGAAGAGTAAATGGGAATAGGCGTAAATGGATGGCATCATCAGAGACCCCATTGATTTTGAATGTATCGCAAATTTCGAGGAAATTTGCGATATGATTATTCGGATCTTCGTCTGGTAGGCCGTCGAATTGAACGAATTGTTGCACCATTTGAATGACATTAGGTTTGATTTCAAAATTATTGGCGGCAACAGCGGGCCTTACGATTCTAGATGACGTGTCGTCCATGGATGATTTGGCATAGTCATACATAGTTCTTTGTTCATCCTCCATGACGAAATCTTTACTTTCGTTAGTATCCTCTTCGTGGTCTGTGTTAGTACTTTCCTCTGTGTTGCTACCGGCAATGTCGCGCTTCCAAATTCGGCGACGAGTAGGCATACACTGCGGTAAACAAAGAGGATAAGTATAAACCAAGACTTACAAAGATAGATAAAAAGAAAGATAATGGTAAAAAAATAAAAAAAAATGATTAAATTAACAAAAATAAAGCGTTCTTAATATTACAATCCCAAAACGGCGCCAAAAACTTGATGGCTCAAAAGCTACCTTTAAAACCGTAGGCAAGTGCACCTATCGTTTTATAGTATAGATTATTGAGTACCGAGTGTCATTCCCACGAGGATTGTAAATACTAATAATTACCGTCTTTTTGTTATTTAATCTAACAATTTTCAGAGTTTTTGTTTGATGAAAAAGGAAAACAAATTATAAATTGTAAAAATAAAGGAATATTTGTAAATTAAGAAATCAAGAGATAGAAATGTGTTTGAATGTAAATCCCTCTAGAATGTTTTTGTGATTTGACAAGTTAAAAATACAACCGTAAGCCCTTAAGCAAAAATCAACCTCTTTTAATAAAATCTCATGTCTTGTGGACCGTAGAAATTCCCAATTTAAGTTAAACCCTTTCTCAAGGCGAAAAACTTCTAATCTCAAGTTGATTAATCAAATCTCTTTCTAGTTAAAACCCCAAGACAACATTATAACGATTTGTGAATTCCCATATTAGGTTTGACCCTAATCCAGAAGATTTATGTCGTCCTATATCTAGGATTGCATGCAACTCTTTTCACTTATATAGGTTCTATTTCACCATGAATCTCTCGATTTCCCGGATGAAAAATAAACTTCAAATCAATATTGCGCATATATCAATTCGAATGAACGAAGCATAATATAAGTGAATCACACAAAATATGAAGATTTTATTAAAAACATACACACCTTAATCACAAATCCATTCTAGAGTTCATTACATTCAAACACTAGGAGTTTAGCTACACATAATTTTGACCAAAGAATAAATTACACAAGAAGATTTAAGTATTGTAAACATGGTGTACTTATCTTTCTCAAAATCTCAATTGACTTCTTTCTTGATTGATGATGTTGCTCCAAGCCTTCTTCTCCCAATATTGCCCCAAGCTTTCTCCTCCAAGACCCCTTGATCCCAATTCTACTTAATGAAATGAATACAATGAATATTTCCTGAGTATCTAATGAATGAATCTCCCAATTTCAACCCTTGGCTTTTATAGGCAACCAATACATTGATAGTACTCTCTTTTATTAAACAATCACCCTCATTTTCCTTGTTGGTTGGTGAATTCTTGTATTCAAGTGATGAGGGAAGGGACATGGAGACATGTTTCAGCAAAATAGGGTGTTAAAAGTGTACAAAAGTGGCCAAAATGGGTTGGTTGGTGAGTTTTCCCCAAATTCCGCAAAGAAAAGTTGCAAAAAGAGGTCCGACACGGCCATGTCGCCCGACACGGCCAGGCCGTCTTGTTTAATTGTGCAGAACTCGGCTGACATGGTCGTGCTTCCCAACACGGCCAGGCCTTGTTCTGACACGGCCGTGTTGGGGAACACGGCCAGGCCATGTTGGAGGCTGTTTTGTGCAAAAATTTCGAGTTTTTGGCTCCCGCGAACACGGCCGTGTTGCCCGACACCCCCCCGTGTTGGACCAAAAAGGCCCCGAAATGACGCGCGTTTGGCTTGGAATTTCGAGCATTTTTGCATCCTTAAACTCCCGGTATGTTTTGACATGAATCCATGGTCCGAAATTCACCAAAATTAGCCCCGAATGGTCAATCTACATCAATAAAATCACCTCGGAGTAATATGAACTATGTACAATCAAAAATTTACAAAACTAACAATAAAATAACTCGAATTCTACTCAAATATACACATAAAACATGCATAAAAAGACCCTTATCATCTCCACATTCTCTTTGGCTCATAATAAGATCATCCAAAGATTTAGATGCCTTAGTGAATGAGGCAATCACATTTTGATGTCATTTTCCCTCTTTTCTATAGCGATTATCTCTGCTATTAACTTAGCATTTTCAGCCTTTATTTCTTTATTCTCATCGCTATGTGACTCGAGTACTCGGCTCCTTAGTCACCGTGAGTTTTGCTTTTGAGCAGGCTGTTTTTCTCATTTAACAAAGATGTGTGTGAGGATTTAATGTGCTCAAAGTCTTTCATCATTTTGCCTAATGAATCATAAAGATTAGTGGGTGATGAGGTGTGTGTGTCACGATCACTATCACTAGTGTCCGGGTGAGATGAGTTAGAGTGTACCTCATCTTCTTGGTCGTTGGTCTTGTTCTTTGGCCATTAAACATATCAAGGCTTATTCTTCGAGTCACTTGAGTAGTCGATTCACTACTCTCTCTGTGTGTCTTTGACTTGTCTCTCAACAGATCTCTGCACCTAACATTGCCTTTTTCTTCTCTTGTATTTTTCTCTCAAGACTTTTCTTTCCTCTTCATTCATATATTTGTTGACTACGGGATATGGGCAATCAATGGCATAGTGACCGGGTTACTGCGGTTCGGCATAGATTTTCAACTTTTTGATCGATTCTTTTCACCTTGGATTGTCGGCTCTTTGATACTCAACCTTTTGATGCTCTGTTGTTTTGGGTGGCCTATCTTCCCTTGACTTGGAGGGAGCCGAGTGTCTTCCTGAGGATTCACCTTTGCCTCTTTTGTAATTCTTGTTGAAGAATTTGTTAAACCTTTTAACCATCGGGGCAATCTCCTCTTGGTCAATGACTTCCTTGACCTCGGCTCTTTTACCATCCTTAGCTATTAGAGCAAAATTGTTTTGGGCACAAATTGTCTCTTCTAGGTCTTTTCTTCTCATTTCAAATTGTAGGTTTGAGATCCGAGAATAGCTCATGGTTGGATGTTTTTGATAGGTCCATGGAATGTCTCGGGGCCATGACTTTCATTTCCCATTCAGCTAGGAGACTTCTTAGAATCTTCATACACATTTCCTTCGTGTATATTCTTTTCCAAGTGCGATGACTCATTGGTAATTTACGTGAACCGAGCATCCAGTTGATCCAAGGTTTCTCCGACCAAGCAACTTAAAGTTTTCAAATTTTTGTACAAAGAACAGATAGTTTATTTTCCTTGATTTGCTCGTAGCCTTCACAAATCGGGGTTAGCTTATCCTGCATTTCTTTAGCGATCTTGCATGATTTGACTTTCTTGAACATGACTTTGTCGAGTTTTGTAAATAATGTCCTTGGCCACATTGTCCAAGTTGTATCTTTTTCTCATCATTTGTCCATTCGATCTTGGTTTTTCAACCATAGCTGGTGCAGGAGCAACATCCTCTTCTCCTTCAATTTGCAGCAGCCTCTCCTTGCTGCCGTGTTTACTTTTAAAATTTGCAAGTGGCCCATCTTCTATTACTATCCACATTTCATCATGTAATGTTGATAGATGAGCCTCATATCACGAATTTTCAATCATCAAATTCCTCAATTGTGAACATAGGGATGCGTGTCGATTTGCTTCCATGATAATAACTTTCTTGAATAAAAGAGTTTTGAAAGATCAAGTGCTAAAGCAAGCTTTGAGAGATTGGAGATCTAGTTCAAGAACTGATCTGGAAGGCTCAATGAACCAACCGCTCGATACCACTTGTTGGTCCCAAGGGGTGTGAGTGTAAGGTTTAGAAGGGGGTTGAATAAACCTTACCAACTTTTCCATTTAGTCCTTTTAAGACGTTCGAGTTAATACTTCACAACTAAGTCCTCGATGGGCGCTAAGTTAGTTGATCGTGAGTTAGCCACTCAAATGAGACTCGGCCGAGTTGTTGATAGAGTAACTCAAATTGTTTTTGACTAAAACTTAACTCGATTGTGATATGTTTTCAGCGGAAGACTTAACACCCTTGAATCTTGGTTTAAGTTTGTTTTAATACTTGATTATAGCACTTTGTTAATTATCAGATGGACAGCAAATTTATCAGCAGATATCAAAATAATATGAAGTAATTAAAGTGCTGAAATGTAAATGACACAATAAGTTTTATAGAGGTTCGAAGATGGGGTAATTCTTCTACTCCTCTCTCCTCCAACTCCTGGAGGAATCCACTAAGTAATGATCAATGTACAAAGTGGTTATCAGTCCAGATGCAAGTCTTGATCGCACAGCTGACTTGATCCTTTCTGACTCAGTCTGGAGATGCCTTGGTCACATAGCTGGCTTCTCGAACGACTCAGCTTCTTCACAGGGCAGCTGCCTTGCTACTATAGCCCACTTGCTCAAGCTTTTTGGATTTGATCACGAAGCCCTCTAAAAACTTGAGACTGGTTCGACCTTGAACCTTTCTACAATCCTTTGTGGAATGTAGACCCCTTGATTCTTCAAATGTTTCCTCTTCAACTGATTGAAGTCGTCTTTCCTTC
This sequence comes from Rehmannia glutinosa, assembly GCA_016081115.2. Lineage (NCBI taxonomy): Eukaryota > Viridiplantae > Streptophyta > Magnoliopsida > Lamiales > Orobanchaceae > Rehmannia > Rehmannia glutinosa. The sequence continues at coordinate 191,361 of JABTTQ020001489.1, read as the reverse complement.
ACAGATGAGTGTTGGATTGATTTCCTTCGTAATGTAGGCTTGAGGATTAAGCTTAAATGACTTGAGAATATTTCAGGTTACATATATTGCTTTCTTGCTTGTAATGGTTTTCTCAGGTAATCAAGGTCACCTTTTCTCAAGGCGATTCCTCAGCCTTTTATAGTTTTCTTTTGAAAATTTGCCCATTGAAGAGATAGGTTAATTTTCAAAAGGCACTTGTGGTCGTTGGCTTGTCTTGTTGCGATCCTTGGAATTGACATTTCCTCGTATTGAATGAGTCTTGACTTTTTCGAGTTCGACACACGGTGCGGTGCTTCCCATTGGTTTATTCCTTTTGCACGCTTAAAGGATCGAGCACTTTAAGAAAGCGATATGGGAGTATTACTTGTTTAAGTAATTTTCTTGACTTACGTAAACGGATCTCTTTCGATTGTCTCGACTTGATCGCATTTCCTTGATTTCCCCGGATGACTTGAGTCGGCTTCCAATCATGGATGACTCATCTATCACATCAACTTGAGACTTGGCTATCTTGAATTGACTTGACTAACACTTTACTCACCGTGCATCTCACCGCACCTTTAGTCGAGTTCTGTCTTTTCTTCCTTGCTACACTCAAATGCCTCACAATGAGTCTTCCTTCTAGTCTCCGGTTGACTTCTTGCATGTTCAGCATAATCGACTTAACTCTTTCGACCGACCCTATCTATTACAATGCAAATTACAAGGAAAATGGGGTGCCAACTTTCTATTCTAAGTTTTACATGGCATTCATCAAAATCTAAAAATTAATTTCCCAACAAAAATGCATGAACAGAACTACCCCACTCATGACTTGGAACTAGCGGCCGTAGTTCACGTCTTAAAGATTTGGCGTCATCACCTTTATGGTAAGAAGTGTGAGATCTTCACGGATCACAAGAGCTTGAAGTACTTCTTCACCTAGAAGGAGTTGAATATGCGTCGGAGGAGGTGGTTAGAATTGGTGAAGGACTATGATTGTACCATTCAATATCACCCGGGAAAGGCAAATGTTGTGGCAGATACGCTCGAGAGAAAGAATGGCAGATTATTGCGGCTTTGCTCACACAACAAGAATCGCTATTAAAAGACTTTTCCAATCTAAGGTTGGAAATTTTGAGACCACCTAATCGGGGCGATTGTCGTGATTTCATCCTTGACAGTACAACCTACCCTGAGGCAACGAATAAAGGATGCTCAGAAAATAGATATTTTCCTTAACACGATGAAGCAGCGGATACTCGCAGGAAGGATTCAGGGATTTGCAATTGCGCCAGATGAAACGTTAGTCTATCATGGAAGATTATGCGTGCCAAAGGATGAGGATTTGAGAAAGTAAATTCTCAATGAAGCCCACAATACACCTTATCTTTGCTCATCCGGGAGGAACGAAGATGTATAGAGACTTGAGAGAAATTTTCTGGTGGAGGAATATGAAGTGGACAATAGGAAATTTGTGGAGAGATGTCTCATTTGCTAGCAAGTGAAGGCCGAACATCAGAGACCATCGGGATTATTGAACCCACTGGATATTCCCGAATGGAAATGGGAACACATTACTATAGATTTAGTGACAAGACTACCAAGATCCATAAGGAAGAATGAGGCAACTGGGGTATCGTGGGATGACGCATTTATGAAGAGCGCACATTTTATACCGGTAAGGATGACTTTCACTATGGATCATTTTTCTTAGCTTTACATTGAAAAGATTGTTAGCCTTCATGGAGTGCCAGTATCCATTGTATCAGATCGTGATCCTCGTTTCACATCAAATTTTGGGAAAGTCTGCATGCAGCTATGAAGACGAAACTTAAGTTCAACACCGCATATCATCCGCAAACGGATGGTCAGACATAAAGAACAATTCAGACATTGGAAGATATGCTCAGAACAGTTGTGTTGGATCTTGATGGAAGTTGGGAGATATATCTACCACTTGTGGAATTCGCTTACAATAACGATTTACCGGATACTATCAAGATGGCACCATATGAAGCATTGTATGGAAGAAAGTGCGGATCACCGCTAATTGGGATGAAGTTGGTGAGCGTAGGATTTCGGGCGGAGATTATTGAGAGAACAGTTGGAGTGATTGCTAAGATTCGAGATGCAAAAAAGGCAAAAAGACAAGACCGAAAGCGAAAAGTTACGCTGATAGAAGAAGGAAGGACCTACAATTTGAAGTAAATGACAAGGTATTTCTTAAGGTTGCACCCTTGAAAGGAGTTGTTCGTTTTGGACCATTTGAAATTTTGGATATGATAGGAGATGTCGCGTACCGTTTGGCACTACCTCTAGAACTTGCAGCAGTACATAACGTGTTTCACATATCTATGCTTAGAAAGTACATTGCTGACCCAAGTCACATCACTAATCATGGGGAACTTGATAACAGTAATAACCTTGCTTATGAGGAGAGCCATGTCGCTATTTTGGAAAAGAAAGTACATAAGTTGAGCCCCTAGTATTGGTACAGTGGAGCCGACATGGTAGGGAAGAGGCTACTTGGGAGAGAGAGGAAGAGATCATAGCTAAGTATCCGAACATTCCTAACTAAGTAAGTTGAATTTCGAGGACGAAATTTTTTTAAGTAGGGGAGGTTGTGACGACCCAACCCTTTTTAATTACTTGAACTTTTTAAATTAATGTTCATGCATAATGTTGCATCAAATATCTAGTTTACATTTTAAATGTGCGATTTACTCGCTTTATGCATTTTATTTATTTTGAGCATCTGGGAACCGATTGCACCCCTAACTACGGTAATGGATATGAATGGACATCACGATGACATATTATTAATATTATTATGGAGTTTCAGACTTAAATTTTAGGATCGAGATTTTTGGACCAATTAAGTGAATTGTCGGAGATTTTCACTAAAGTGCTTCTTTATATTTTTGGAATTAGAGACTAAATTTCTACCTCATATATGTTGCTCCAAGCCTTCTTCTCCAATATTGCCCCAAGCTTTCTCCTCCAAGACCCCTTGATCCCAATTCTACTTAATGAAATGAATACAATGAATATTTCCTGAGTATCTAATGAATGAATCTCCCAATTTCAACCCTTGGCTTTTATAGGCAACCAATACATTGATAGTACTCTCTTTTATTAAACAATCACCCTCATTTTCCTTGTTGGTTGGTGAATTCTTGTATTCAAGTGATGAGGGAGGGGACATGGAGACATGTTTCAGCAAAATAGGGTGTTAAAAGTGTACAAAAGTGGCCAAAATGGATTGGTTGGTGAGTTTTCCCCAAATTCCGCAAAGAAAAGTTGCAAAAGAGGTCCGGACACGGCCATGTCGCCCCGGCACGGCAGGCCGCGTCTTTGTTTAATTGTGCAGAACTCGGCTGACATGGCGTGCTTCCCAACACGGCCAGGCCGTGTTCCCGACACGATCAGTGTTGGGAACACGGCCAGGCCGTGTTGGAGGCTGTTTTGTGCAAAAATTTCGAGTTTTTGGCTCCGGCGAACACGGCCGTGTTGCGACACCCCCTGCCCGTGTTGGACCAAAAAGGCCCGAAATGACGCGTTTGGCTTGGAATTTCGAGCATTTTTGCATCCTTAAACTCCCGGTATGTTTTGACATGAATCCATGGTCCGAAATTCACCAAAATTAGCCCCGAATGGTCAATCTACATCAATAAAATCACCTCGGAGTAATATGAACTATGTACAATCAAAAATTTACAAAACTAACAATAAAATAACTCGAATTCTACTCAAATATACACATAAAACATGCATAAAAAGACCCTTATCATCTCCACATTCTCTTTGGCTCATAATAAGATCATCCAAAGATTTAGATGCCTTAGTGAATGAGGCAATCACATTTTGAGGTCATTTTCCCTTTTTTCTATAGCGATTATCTCTGCTATTAACTTAACATTTTCAAATTTTTATTTCTTTATTCTCATCGGCTATGTGACTCGTGAGTACTCGGCTCCTTAGTCACCGTGAGTTTTGGCACTCACTGTTCCTTGAACCTCGCAATCAAGGAAATTAGGTTTTAGGTACCCATACTTGTCCGGGTCCCGAGGGGTTAGTATTGTAAGATGATCCAACCAACCTATAGCCAAATGATTTGACTCTAAGAGGTTGCCATCTATCGGTGCCATAATCATAATTAATTTTGGCAAATTGCTTGGGGTTAGGTTCATGCAAATTGCTCTTTTTGTGTGTATGCTGTGCATGTGTTTTAGCAATTGCCTTCCTTGGGTAGTTGTGATACCTCTTCGTGTGTAGTGTTTGGGTGCATATGTGTCTTGAGGATAGCTCTTTTGCCTTTGGAATGGCCTTTCTTTGAGTTCTAGGCCTTTGTTATCTAGGCATGTATTCCATAGGTCTTTCTTTGATAGTTCACATTATTCCAATCAACTTGGCTTGGATAATTTCTACCATTCCCATCATATGTGTTCCTTTTATAGATTTTCGGGGTTTTGGTAGCTCTGTTTTTCTTTCTGAGTACTTTTTGTTTGGAGTTTGCTTTGAGGAACTCGGTGGATTTCTTCTCACCGTCCTTTTAGCATACTCAAATTGTCATTTTTTCCTTTTCCTTTATAACCAAGGCCATTTTGGTTGTGATTGTGCTTTGGAATGAATGTGTGTGCACCATTTGGAGTTTTGGATTTTTGAGATGCTTCATTGCTTGAATATCCTTTTTCCAAAATCACTTTGGGAGCTTGACTTAGCATAGAGGAATTAAATCCTAAGCATGTCTTATCTCCGATGGCTCAAAAGCTACCTTTAAAACCGTAGGCAAGTGCACCTATCGTTTTATAGTATAGATTATTGAGTACCGAGTGTCATTCCCACGAGGATTGTAAGTACTAATAATTACCGTCTTTTTGTTATTTAATCTAACAATTTTCGTTTTTGTTTGATGAAAAAGGAAAACAAATTATAAATTGTAAAAATAAAGGAATATTTGTAAATTAAGAAATCAAGAGATAGAAATGTGTTTGAATGTAAATCCCTCTAGAATGTTTTTGTGATTTGACAAGTTAAAAATACAACCGTAAGCCCTTAAGCAAAAATCAACCTCTTTTAATAAAATCTCATGTCTTGTGGACCGTAGAAATTCCCAATTTAAGTTAAACCCTTTCTCAAGGCGAAAAACTTCTAATCTCAAGTTGATTAACTAAAATCTCTTTCTAGTTAAAACCCCAAGACAGCATTATAACGATTTGTGAATTCCCATATTAGGTTTGACCCTAATCCAGAAGATTTATGTCATCCTATATCTAGGATTGCATGCAACTCTTTTCACTTATATAGGTTCTATTTCACCATGAATCTCTCGATTTCCCGGATGAAAAATAAACTTCAAATCAATATTGCGCATATATCAATTCGAATGAACGAAGCATAATATAAGTGAATCACACAAAATATGAAGATTTTATTAAAAACATACACACCTTAATCACAAATCCATTCTAGAGTTCATTACATTCAAACACTAGGAGTTTAGCTACACATAATTTTGACCAAAGAATAAATTACACAAGAAGATTTAAGTATTGTAAACATGGTGTACTTATCTTTCTCAAAATCTCAATTGACTTCTTTCTTGATTGATGATGTTGCTCCAAGCCTTCTTCTCCAATATTGCCCCAAGCTTTCTCCTCCAAGACCCTTGATCCCAATTCTACTTAATGAAATGAATACAATGAATATTTCCTGAGTATCTAATGAATGAATCTCCCAATTTCAACCCTTGGCTTTTATAGGCAACCAATACATTGATAGTACTCTCTTTTATTAAACAATCACCCTCATTTTCCTTGTTGGTTGGTGAATTCTTGTATTCAAGTGATGAGGGAGGGGACATGGAGACATGTTTCAGCAAAATAGGGTGTTAAAAGTGTACAAAAGTGGCCAAAATGGATTGGTTGGTGAGTTTTCCCAAATTCCGCAAAGAAAAGTTGCAAAAAGAGGTCCGGGACACGCCATGTCGCCCGACAGGCAGGCCGTCTTTGTTTAATTGTGCGGAACTCGGCGACATGGCGTGCTTCCCAACACGGCCAGGCCGTGTTCTGACACCGCGGCCGTGTTGGGGAACACGGCCAGGCCGTGTTGGAGGCTGTTTTGTGCAAAAATTTCGAGTTTTTGGCTCGTGAACACGGCCGTGTTGCCCGACACCCCTGCCCGTGTTGGACCAAAAAGGCCCGAAATGACGCGTTTGGCTTGGAATTTCGAGCATTTTTGCATCCTTAAACTCCCGGTATGTTTTGACATGAATCCATGGTCCGAAATTCACCAAAATTAGCCCCGAATGGTCAATCTACATCAATAAAATCACCTCGGAGTAATATGAACTATGTACAATCAAAAATTTACAAAACTAACAATAAAATAACTCGAATTCTACTCAAATATACACATAAAACATGCATAAAAAGACCCTTATCATCTCCACATTCTCTTTGGCTCATAATAAGATCATCCAAAGATTTAGATGCCTTAGTGAATGAGGCAATCACATTTTTGAGGTCATTTTCCCTCTTTTCTATAGCGATTATCTCGCTATTAACTTAACATTTTCACCTTTATTTCTTTATTCTCATCGCTATGTGACTCGAGTACTCGGCTCCTTAGTCACCAAAGTGAGTTTTGGCATTTTCATTCCTTGAACCTCGCAATCAAGGAAATTAGGTTTTAGGTACCCATACTTGTGCGGGTCCCGAGGGGTTAGTATTGTAAGATGATCCAACCAACCTATAGCCAAATGATTTGACTCTAAGAGGTTGCCATCTATCGATGCCATAATCATAATTAATTTTGGCAAATTGCTTGGGGTTCTAGGTTAATGCAATGCTCTTTTGTCTGTATGCCTGTGCATGTGTTTTAGCAATTGCCTTCCTTGGGTAGTTGTGATACCTCTGTGTGTAGTGTTTGGGTGCATATGTGTGCTGAGGATAGCTCTTTTGCCTTTGGAATGGCCTTTGCTGAGTTCTAGGCCTTTGTTATCTAGGCATGTATTCCATAGGTCTTTGCTGATAGTTCACATTATTCCAATCAACTTGGCTTGGATAATTTCTACCATTCCCATCATATGTGTTCCTTTTATAGATTTTCTGGGGTTTTTGGTAGCTCTGTTTTTTCTTTACAGAGTACTTTTTGTTTGGAGTTTGCTGAGGAACTCGGCTGGATTTCTTCTCAGCTGCCCTTTTAGCATACTCACCGGTCGTTTTCCTTTTCCTTTATAACCAAGGCCATTTTGGTTGTGATTGTGCTTTGGAATGAATGTGTGCACCATTTGGAGTTTTGGATTTTGAGATGCTTCATTGCTTGAATATCCTTTTTCCAAAATCACTTTGGGAGCTTGACTTAGCATAGAGGAATTAAATCCTAAGCATGTCTTATCTCCCGATGGCTCAAAAGCTACCTTTAAAACCGTAGGCAAGTGCACCTATCGTTTTATAGTATAGATTATTGAGTACCGAAGTGTCATTCCCACGAGGATTGTAAGTACTAATAATTACCGTCTTTTTGTTATTTAATCTAACAATTTTTCAGAGTTTTTGTTTGATGAAAAAGGAAAACAAATTATAAATTGTAAAAATAAAGGAATATTTGTAAATTAAGAAATCAAGAGATAGAAATGTGTTTGAATGTAAATCCCTCTAGAATGTTTTTGTGATTTGACAAGTTAAAAATACAACCGTAAGCCCTTAAGCAAAAATCAACCTCTTTTAATAAAATCTCATGTCTTGTGGACCGTAGAAATTCCCAATTTAAGTTAAACCCTTTCTCAAGCGAAAAACTTAATCTCAAGTTGATTAACTAAAATCTCTTTCTAGTTAAAACCCCAAGACAACATTATAACGATTTGTGAATTCCCATATTAGGTTTGACCCTAATCCGGAAGATTTATGTCATCCTATATCTAGATTGCATGCAACTCTTTTCACTTATATAGGTTCTATTTCACCATGAATCTCTCGATTTCCCGGATGAAAAATAAACTTCAAATCAATATTGCGCATATATCAATTCGAATGAACGAAGCATAATATAAGTGAATCACACAAAATATGAAGATTTTATTAAAAACATACACACCTTAATCACAAATCCATTCTAGAGTTCATTACATTCAAACACTAGGAGTTTAGCTACACATAATTTTGACCAAAGAATAAATTACACAAGAAGATTTAAGTATTGTAAACATGGTGTACTTATCTTTCTCAAAATCTCAATTGACTTCTTTCTTGATTGATGATGTTGCTCCAAGCCTTCTTCTCCAATATTGCCCCAAGCTTTCTCCTCCAAGACCCTTGATCCCAATTCTACTTAATGAAATGAATACAATGAATATTTCCCGAGTATCTAATGAATGAATCTCCCAATTTCAACCCTTGGCTTTTATAGGCAACCAATACATTGATAGTACTCTCTTTTATTAAACAATCACCCTCATTTTCCTTGTTGGTTGGTGAATTCTTGTATTCAAGTGATGAGGAGGGGACATGGAGACATGTTTCAAAGAAAATAGGGTGTTAAAAGTGTACAAAAGTGGCCAAAATGGGTTGGTTGGTGAGTTTTCCCCAAATTCCGCAAAGAAAAGTTGCAAAAAGAGGTCCGGACACGCCATGTCGCCCGACACGCCAGGCCGTCTTTGTTTAATTGTGCGGAACTCGGCCGACATGGCGTGCTTCCCAACACGGCCAGGCCGTGTTCCCGACACGGCCGTGTTAAGGGGAACACGGCCAGGCCGTGTTGGAGGCTGTTTTGTGCAAAAATTTCGAGTTTTTGCTCCGGCGGAACACGGCCGTGTTGCCCGACACCCCCGCCCGTGTTGGACCAAAAAGGCCCCGAAATGACGCGTTTGGCTTGGAATTTCGAGCATTTTTGCATCCTTAAACTCCCGGTATGTTTTGACATGAATCCATGGTCCGAAATTCACCAAAATTAGCCCCGAATGGTCAATCTACATCAATAAAATCACCTCGGAGTAATATGAACTATGTACAATCAAAAATTTACAAAACTAACAATAAAATAACTCGAATTCTACTCAAATATACACATAAAACATGCATAAAAAGACCTTTATCAAACCACCTCCAACTTTGAACTTTGCTTGTCCTCAAGCAAAACATTATATCAAAAAGAGGGATTCAATAAATCACAACATACAAAGATGATTTTTTTTTTCAACATATTGAACATAAGCAGTCAAGTTCATGGCCTTCTCAACCTGAATTAACCGTTAAGTAAAAACATAGTTTTGTAAAGCGATCGCCTGTCAAGAAAGACTGTAATATCGGCAGGCATTATTCAGACTTGAAATCATCACTCCACAAATACTGATAGTTATGAACAACTTCAATTCAATAACGCCATGAAAATACAAGAATTCAATAGATCATTGTAGTTAGCCTACTAGTCATATAACCAAGCTTCTTGAACTTTATTGGAATGAGAAGTCAAGGAGTATTCATTCTCCTTTTTTTTCGTTCTCTTTTTTTTTTTTTTTTTTTTTGGGACCTTCGAGACATGCTTCCACTAGGTTTATATTTTGAATTTCTTTCAAACACTCCTAGGGTGGTTTCCCATACTCATATTCGTGTCGCCGTTTTACGTAAAAACAAACATGGGGCTCATGAATGCTCTAGTTACTAAGCAACAACAAATAGAGGAGTATAACCTCGATTGGTCCGTTTTTTTTTTTCTTCTTTTTCTTTTTTTTTCATTTTTCTCTTTCTCTTTATTTTTTTTTATTCACAAGCTTGGTTTAACAACTCGTTAACCACTACTAAATCACGAGTTCTCGAGGCGTTCATAGCGCTTAGGTATCGTCAGTATATGCCTTAACACATCAAGTATTTATGGTGTTAGAAATCTCATCAAAATTTTGCCTGCATCCACGTCAATCTATCCTAGACAATCAATTGCTTCACATTGAAAACACAAATTAACAAGTTAATGTAGGTATAATTGGGCTAAGTTATTGACTAGCAAACATTCAATTTGTTAAAAAAAATAAAAATAAAAATCACATCTCTCACAAACAAGCATACTAGCATTCCGAAAATGTTATTGTACCCACCTCCAACTTTATGATTCACATTGTCCTCAATGTGAAAGAAAGAAATGGACAAACACACACAACACACTCAAAAAAAAAAAAAAAAGCAAAGAAACTAGAATGATATAAAAGAAGTGGAAAAAGAAAAATACGACCTCACTACAATAGTGGAATCGGTGTTGAGTGATCATTGGGTTGTTTTGGTACGGGACCTTCAACGGCATCTTCATACCTAATCAAAGTTAAGCAACACACAACTCGAATACCGTGAAATCTCAAATATTCCCAATTAGGACAACCAAGAAGATGTTCAAGAGTTTTTTTTTTTTTTTTTTGATTTGAAAATGACTCTAAGGACTTGTGATTATTTTGAAAGAAAATAAAATAAAAAAAAATAAATAAAAAAAATAAATAAATAAAAATGAATGAAAACAATTGCACACAAACATCGGGTTGCCTCCCGGTAGCGCTTAACGTCATATAGCTGGACCATTTCACCTAAATGTGAAGATTTAATCGGGCGAGCCTTGAACTTATGAAAAAATTTATCTCTTTGAACAACATCGCCACCCGTATCGATTTTCGAACAATTGACCTTCATGGTCCTATTTTTCTGCATGTTATTCTCAAAATGGGATTTATTTGTGGAAACTTTTGCACATTGAACATCACATACTTTCGAGGATTTATTAGAAGACATATCAACCAAAGAATCATTTATCCTTGTCTCAATCAAGTTTATAGGAAAACAAGTATCATTTATAGGATTTCTCAAAGGAATTTTAAAGATAACTTGTTCACCCCTACTACTCTCAAAGTAAGCTTTCCATCATGCACATCAATGAGAGATTTAGCGGTAGCCAAAAAAGGGACGCCTAGAATTAAGGGAACTTCTATATCATCATGCATGTCAAGAATAATAAAATCAACTCGGGAATATGAATTTATCAATCTTAACTAGCACATCTTTAACAATACCTCGTAGGATGTTTAATCGATTTATCGGCTAATTGAATGTCCATCCTAATAGGTTTAAGTTCACTTAATTCCGCATGCTTGAATGTTTCATAAGACATCACGTTGATACTAGCTCCCAAGTCGGCTAGTGCCCTATCAACGAGTAAACCATCAATTGTGCAAGGATAATAAAGCTTCCTGGATCATTAAATTTTGTGGTAGTTCATTGGAGGGACATTTATCATTCAATCGCACATTTGATAATTTATTAAGCTTATTTTCACTAGGAATGATGTCATTAAGATCCCTAACATGCTTTGAATGAGGGTCAACAAATGGATTATTGGCATGTAATTGTTTGAAAGAATCAAGGTACTTACCAAATTTGTCCTCCCTTCTATCTTTTTCGGTTAGACTCCGGTAAGGGATCTTGGGCTTGTATTCTGCAATCTCTTTTTTCATGAGCTTTTCTTTGGGCATGTCATCCTCCACGTATTTCTGCATGGCGGCATTGGCATAATCATGCTCATATGGAAAATTGATGGTGATTGCCTTTACGTGCTCCCTTGGTTTGGCTCGGTATTACCCAAACTACCTTGTGGCCTTCGGAAATCATCTTCGCAATCTGGCCTATTTGATTTTCCAGATTATGGATAGATGCCTCTTGATTTCTCAAGGATGTTTCCACCGCCTGGAATCGGGTATCTGTTGATTGCACAAACTTTGTTATAAGATCTTCCAAGTTAGGCTTATCTTGATTTGGCTGAAATCCGGGAGACGTGTGTAGATCAGGATTGGGATTAGGTCGTGGTTGGCCTTGATTTCCCCAACCAAAATTAGGATGTTGTCGCCACCCAAGATTATATGTGTTGCTGTAAGGATTACTTGGGTAATTTCTGCCTTGATTCCCAACGTAATTAGCATGTTCAGCGTGAGGTATTGTGTGTGGACAATCCTGATGATTATGCAATCCTCCGCAAGTTTCACAAGATAAAACATGCGGTGGTGGTGGTTTAGGAGTTGCTAGATCGTCAATCTTTTGGGTCAAAGCTTCGACTGTGTGGCTAGTGTAACCACCGTTTGATCCGCATTATAAACACCCACTATTCTCGTTAGGTTTACCTCGTACGGATTGCCATTGATAGCCATTCATGGCCATTCCTTCTATGAGATCTTAGGCAACTTCTGGTGTTTTACTGTTCAAAGTTCCCCGAGCCGCCGCATCAATCATTTGCCTTGTTGACGAGTAGCCCATTGTAAAATGTTTGGACTTGCATCCAAATAGGAAGACCATGATGTGGGCATTTCCGCAACAATTCTTTGAATCTCTCCCAAGTGTCGTACAAGGTCTCGTCATCTTCTTGAGTGAATGAAGAGATTTCATTCCTCAATCGTGCGATTTTGGCGGTGGAAAATATTTCAAAAGGAACTTTTCGGCCATGATGTTCCACGTTATAATCGTTCCCTTTGACAAAGTATTTAGCCATTGTTTAGCCCGTCCCCAAGAGTAAATGGGAATAGGCGTAAATGGATGGCATCATCGAGAGACCCGTTGATTTTGAATGTATCGCAAATTTCGAGGAAATTTGCGATATGATTATCTTAAATGCGGTGTAGGCGTCAATTGAACGAATTGTTGCACCATTTGAATGACATTAGGTTTGATTTCAAAATTATTGGCGGCAACAAATGGCCTTACGATTCTAGATGACGTGTCGTCCATGGATGATTTGGCATAGTCATACATAGTTCTTTGTTCATCCTCCATGACGAAAATCTTTACTTTCGTTAGTATCCTCTTCGTGGTTCGTGTTAGTACTTTCCTCCGTTTGCTACCGGCAATGTCGCTTCCAAATTCGGCGACGAGTAGGCATACACTGCGTAAACAAAGAGGATAAGTATAAACCAAGACTTACAAAGATAGATAAAAAGAAAGATAATGGTAAAAAATAAAAAAAATGATTAAATTAACAAAAATAAAGCGTTCTTAATATTACAATCCCCGGCAACGGCGCCAAAAACTTGATGGCTCAAAAGCTACCTTTAAAACCGTAGGCAAGTGCACCTATCGTTTTATAGTATAGATTATTGAGTACCGAGTGTCATTCCCACGAGGATTGTAAATACTAATAATTACCGTCTTTTTGTTATTTAATCTAACAATTTTCAGAGTTTTTGTTTGATGAAAAAGGAAAACAAATTATAAATTGTAAAAATAAAGGAATATTTGTAAATTAAGAAATCAAGAGATAGAAATGTGTTTGAATGTAAATCCCTCTAGAATGTTTTTGTGATTTGACAAGTTAAAAATACAACCGTAAGCCCTTAAGCAAAAATCAACCTCTTTTAATAAAATCTCATGTCTTGTGGACCGTAGAAATTCCCAATTTAAGTTAAACCCTTTCTCAAGGCGAAAAACTTCTAATCTCAAGTTGATTAACTGAAATCTCTTTCTAGTTAAAACCCCAAGACAAAGATTATAACGATTTGTGAATTCCCATATTAGGTTTGACCCTAATCCGGAAGATTTATGTCGTCTATATCTAGGATTGCATGCAACTCTTTTCACTTATATAGGTTCTATTTCACCATGAATCTCTCGATTTCCCGGATGAAAAATAAACTTCAAATCAATATTGCGCATATATCAATTCGAATGAACGAAGCATAATATAAGTGAATCACACAAAATATGAAGATTTTATTAAAAACATACACACCTTAATCACAAATCCATTCTAGAGTTCATTACATTCAAACACTAGGAGTTTAGCTACACATAATTTTGACCAAAGAATAAATTACACAAGAAGATTTAAGTATTGTAAACATGGTGTACTTATCTTTCTCAAAATCTCAATTGACTTCTTTCTTGATTGATGATGTTGCTCCAAGCCTTCTTCTCCAATATTGCCCCAAGCTTTCTCCTCCAAGACCCCTTGATCCCAATTCTACTTAATGAAATGAATACAATGAATATTTCCCGAGTATCTAATGAATGAATCTCCCAATTTCAACCTTGGCTTTTATAGGCAACCAATACATTGATAGTACTCTCTTTTATTAAAACAATCACCCTCATTTTCCTTGTTGGTTGGTGAATTCTTGTATTCAAGTGATGAGGAGGGACATGGAGACATGTTTCAGCAAAATAGGGTGTTAAAAGTGTACAAAAGTGGCCAAAATGGGTTGGTTGGTGAGTTTTCCCAAATTCCGCAAAGAAAATTGCAAAAAGAGGTCCCGGACACGGCCATGTCGCCCGACACGGCCAGGCCGTGCTGTTTAATTGTGCAGGAACTCAGCCTCACATGGTCGTGCTTCCCAACACGGCCAGGCCTTGTTCCTGGACACGGCCGTGTTGGGGAACACGGCCAGGCCATGTTGGAGGCTGTTTTGTGCAAAAATTTCGAGTTTTTGGCTCCGGCGAACACGGCCGTGTTGCCCGACACCCCTGCCCGTGTTGGACCAAAAAGGCCCCGAAATGACGCGTTTGGCTTGGAATTTCGAGCATTTTTGCATCCTTAAACTCCCCGGTATGTTTTGACATGAATCCATGGTCCGAAATTCACCAAAATTAGCCCCGAATGGTCAATCTACATCAATAAAATCACCTCGGAGTAATATGAACTATGTACAATCAAAAATTTACAAAACTAACAATAAAATAACTCGTATTCTACTCAAATATACACATAAAACATGCATAAAAAGACCCTTATCATCTCCACATTCTCTTTGGCTCATAATAAGATCATCCAAAGATTTAGATGCCTTAGTGAATGAGGCAATCACATTTTTGATGTCATTTTCCCTCTTTTCTATAGCGATTATCTCTCCTTATTAACTTAGCATTTTCAAATTTTTATTTCTTTATTCTCATCGGCTATGTGACTCGTAGTACGGCTCCTTAGTCACCGTGAGTTTTGTGAGTTTTAACTTTGAGCAGTCGTTTTTCTCATTTAACAAAGCGTGTGTGAGGATTTAATGTGCTCAAAGTCTTTCATCATTTTGCCTAATGAATCATAAAGATTAGTGGGTGATGAGGTGTGTGTGTCACGATCACTATCACTAGTGTCAGGTGAGATGAGTTAGAGTGTACCTCATCTTCTTGGTCGAGTTGGTCTTGTTCTTTGGCCATTAAACATATCAAGGCTTATTCTTGAGTCAGTCACTGAGTAGTCGATTCACTACTCTCTCGAGTCCACTTGTGTCTTTGACTTGGGCCGTCTCAATACCTCTGCGGCTAACATTGCCTTTTTCTTCTCTTGTATTTTTTCTCTGAAGACTTTTCTTTCCTCTTCATTCATATATTTGTTGACTACAGGATATGGGCAATCAATGGCATAGTGACCGGGTTGCCTGCAGTTCCAGCATAGATTTTCAACTTTTTGATCAGTTCTTTTCACCTTGGATTGTCAGCTCTTTGATACTCAACCTTTTGATGCTCTGTTGTTTTGGGTGGCCTATCTTCCCTTGACTTGGAGGGAGCTGAGTGTCTTCTGGAGGATTCACCTTTGCCTCTTTTGTAATTCTTGTTGAAGAATTTGTTAAACCTTTTAACCATCAGGGCAATCTCCTCTTGGTCAATGACTTCCTTGACCTCAACTCTTTTACCATCCTTAGCTATTAGAGCAGCTGTTTTGGGCACAGCTGTCTCTTCTAGGTCTTTTCTTCTCAGCTCAAATTCGTAGGTTTGAGATCTGAGAATAGCTCATGGTTGGATGTTTTTGATAGGTCCATGGAATGTCTCAGGGCCATGACTTTCATTTCCCATTCAGCTAGGAGACTTCTTAGAATCTTCATACACATTTCCTTACTCGTGTATATTCTTTTTCCCAAGTGCGATACTCATTGGTAATTTACGTGAACCGAGCATCCAGTTGATCCAAGGTTTCTCCAAGAAGCAACTTAAAGTTTTCAAATTTTTGTACAAAGAACAGATAGTTTATTTTCCTTGATTTGCTCGGGCCTTCACAAATCGGGGTTAGCTTATCCCGATTTCTTTAGCGATCTTGCATGATTTGACTTTCTTGAACATGGCTTTGTCCGAGTTTTGTAAAGAATGTCCTTGGCCACATTGTCCAAGTTGTATCTTTTTCTCGTCATCATTTGTCCATTCGGATCTTGGTTTTCAACCATAGGCGTGCGGGAGCAACATCCTCTTCTCCTTCAAATTGCAGCAAATCCTCCTTGCTGTTGTGTTTACTTTTAAAATTTGCGATGGCCCATCTTCTATTACTATCCACATTTCATCATGTAATCTTTGATAGATGAGCCTCAACATCTGAATTTTCCAATCATCAAATTCCTCAATTGTGAACATAGGGATGCGTGTCGATTTGCTTCCATGATAATAACTTTCTTGCTGAATAAAAGAGTTTTGAAAGATCAAGTGCTAAAGCAAGCTTTGAGAGATTGGAGATCTAGTTCAAGAACTGGGTCATGAAGGCTCAATGAACCAACCGCTCTGATACCACTTGTTGGTCCCAAGGGGTGTGAGTGTAAGGTTTAGAAGGGGGGGTTGAATAAACCTTACCAACTTTTCCATTTAGTCCTTTTAAGACGTTCAGAGTTAATACTTCACAACTAAGTCCTCGATGGGCAGCTAAGTTAGTTGATCGTGAGTTAGCCACTCAATGCACTGACCGAGTTGTTGATAGAGTAACTCAGCTGTTTTGACTAAAACTTAACTCGACTGTGATATGTTTTCAGCGGAAGACTTAACACCCTTGAATCTTGGTTTAAGTTTGTTTTAATACTTGATTATAGCACTTTGTTAATTATCGATGGACAAAGAAATTTATCAAATAGATATCAAAATAATATGAAGTAATTAAAGTCTTTGAAATGTAAATGACACAATAAGTTTTATAGAGGTTCAAGATGGGGTAATTCTTCTACTCCTCTCTCCTCCAACTCCTGGAGGAATCCACTAAGTAATGATCAATGTACAAAGTGGTTATCAGTCCAGATGCAAGTCTTGATCGCACAGCTGACTTGATCCTTTCTGACTCAGTCTGGAGATGCCTTGGTCACATAGTCAAGCTTCTCGAGCGACTCGGCTTCTTCACAGGCGGCTTTGCTACTATAGCCCACTTGCTCAAGCTTTTTGGATTTGATCACGAAGCCCTCTAAAAACTTGAGACTGGTTCGACTTGAACCTTTCTACAATCCTTTGTGGAATGTAGACCCCTTGATTCTTCAAATGTTTCCTCTTCAACTGATTGAAGTCGTCTTTCCTTCACAGATGAGTGTTGGATTGATTTCCTTCGTAATGTAGGCTTGAGGATTAAGCTTAAATGACTTGAGAATATTTCAGGTTACATATATTGCTTTCTTGCTTGTAATGGTTTTCTCAGGTAATCAAGGTCACCTTTTCTCAAGGCGATTCCTCAGCCTTTTATAGTTTTCTTTTGAAAATTTGCCCATTGAAGAGATAGGTTAATTTTCAAAAGGCACTTGTGGTCGTTGGCTTGTCTTGTTGCAGTCCTTGGAATTGACATTTCCTCGTATTGAATGAGTCTTCAGCTTTTCAGAGTTCTGACACAGGTGCAGTGCTTCCCATTGGTTTATTCCTTTTGCACGCTTCCGGATCGAGCACTTTAAGAAAGCGAGATGGGAGTATTACTTGTTTAAGTAATTTTCTTGACTTCTGTGCAACGGATCTCTTTCAGTTGTCTCGACTTGACTGCATTTCCTTGATTTCCCCAGATGACTTCGAGTCAGCTTCCAATCATTGGATGACTCATCTATCACATCAACTTGAGACTTGGCTATCTTGAATTGACTTGACTAACACTTTACTCAGCTGCATCTCAGCTGCACCTTTAGTCGAGTTCCTGTCTTTTCTTCCTTGCTACACTCAGCTGCCTCACAGCGGAGTCTTCCTTCTAGTCTCCGGTTGACTTCTTGCATGTTCAGGCATAATCGACTTAACTCAAAATTCGACCAAATTTATCTATTACAATGCAAATTACAAGGAAAATGGGGTGCCAACTTTCTATTCTAAGTTTTACATGGCATTCATCAAAATCTAAAAATTAATTTCCCAACAAAAATGCATGAACAGAACTACCCCACTCATGACTTGGAACTAGCGGCCGTAGTTCACGTCTTAAAGATTTGGCGTCATCACCTTTATGGTAAGAAGTGTGAGATCTTCACGGATCACAAGAGCTTGAAGTACTTCTTCACCTAGAAGGAGTTGAATATGCGTCGGAGGAGGTGGTTAGAATTGGTGAAGGACTATGATTGTACCATTCAATATCACCCGGGAAAGGCAAATGTTGTGGCAGATACGCTCAGTAGAAAGAACAGCGGGCAGATTGCAGCTTTGCTCACACAACAAGAATCGCTATTAAAAGACTTTTCCAATCTAAGGTTGGAAATTTTGAGACCACCTAATCAGACAGTTGTCGTGATTTCATCCTTGACAGTACAACCTACCCTGAGGCAACGAATAAAGGATGCTCAGAAAATAGATATTTTCCTTAACACGATGAAGCAGCGGATACTCGCAGGAAGGATTCAGGGATTTGCAATTGCGCCAGATGAAACGTTAGTCTATCATGGAAGATTATGCGTGCCAAAGGATGAGGATTTGAGAAAGTAAATTCTCAATGAAGCCCACAATACACCTTATACTGCTCATCCAGGAGGAACGAAGATGTATAGAGACTTGAGAGAAATTTTCTGGTGGAGGAATAGGAAGTGGACAATAGGAAATTTGTGGAGAGATGTCTCATTTGCTAGCAAGTGAAGGCCGAACATCAGAGACCATCGGGATTATTGAACCCACTGGATATTCCCGAATGGAAATGGGAACACATTACTATAGATTTAGTGACAAGACTACCAAGATCCATAAGGAAGAATGAGGCAATCTGGGTATCGTGGACAGACGCATGAAGAGCGCACATTTTATACCGGTAAGGATGACTTTCACTATGGATCATTTTTCTTAGCTTTACATTGAAAAGATTGTTAGCCTTCATGGAGTGCCGCGATATCCATTGTATCGGATCGTGATCCTCGTTTCACATCAAATTTTGGGAAAGTCCGCATGCAGTATGAAGACGAAACTTAAGTTCAACACGCATATCATCCGCAAACGGATGGTCGGACATAAAGAACAATTCGGACATTGGAAGATATGCTCAGAACAGTTGTGTTGGATCTTGATGGAAGTTGGGAGATATATCTACCACTTGTGGAATTCGCTTACAATAACAGTTACCAGGATACTATCAAGATGGCACCATATGAAGCATTGTATGGAAGAAAGTGCGGATCACCAATAATTGGGATGAAGTTGGTGAACGTAGGATTTCCGGGGCGAGATTATTGAGAGAACAGTTGGAGTGATTGCTAAGATTCGAGATGCACTAATTAAGGGCAAAGACAAGACCGACGAAAAAAGTTGCGATAGAAGAAGGAAGGACCTACAATTTGAAGTAAATGACAAGGTATTTCTTAAGGTTGCACCCTTGAAAGGAGTTGTTCGTTTTGGACCATTTGAAATTTTGGATATGATAGGAGATGTCGCGTCTTGTTTGGCACTACCTCTAGAACTTGCAGCAGTACATAACGTGTTTCACATATCTATGCTTAGAAAGTACATTGCTGACCCAAGTCACATCACTAATCATGGGGAACTTGATAACAGTAATAACCTTGCTTATGAGGAGAGCCATGTCGCTATTTTGGAAAAGAAAGTACATAAGTTGAGCCCCTAGTATTGGTGCAAAGGGAGCCGACATGGTAGGGGAAGAGGCTACTTGGGAGAGAGGAAGAGATCATAGCTAAGTATCCGAACATTCCTAACTAAGTAAGTTGAATTTCGAGGACGAAATTTTTTAAGTAGGGGAGGTTGTGACGACCAACCCTTTTTAATTACTTGAACTTTTTAAATTAATGTTCATGCATAATGTTGCATCAAATATCTAGTTTACATTTTAAATGTGCGATTTACTCGCTTTATGCATTTTATTTATTTTGAGCATCTGGGAACCGATTGCACCCCTAACTACAGTAATGGATATGAATGGACATCACGATGACATATTATTAATATTATTATGGAGTTTCAGACTTAAATTTTAGGATCGAGATTTTTGGACCAATTAAGTGAATTGTCGGAGATTTTCACTAAAGTGCTTCTTTATATTTTTGGAATTAGAGACTAAATTTCTACCTCATATTTTATTATTATTAGTGACCATATAATTTATGAAAAACGAGTTTTAATTAACTCTCGTGTTTTTTAAAAATAATAATATCTTACTTAAGGATTTTTAAAAATACTAATTTTTATTAATAGTTTTAAAAAAGGGCAAAATGAATTTTTCCACCCCAAGCACTCTTGTATTTTTTTTATAAAATTCCCAAAACCCTCACTTCTTCTTCACACTCCATACTTAGAATAGAAATCCTCCATTGTTGAAGAAAGCTTCAAAGGTAATTTTTTCTTCATCTTTTCTTTATTGCTTCTCTTTTCTTTAAATCTTTTTAGGAGGATGATCCTATGGTATAATCAACCATAGAAATGAACTTTGATGATGAAAACATGAAGATTAAAACCCCATTTTGTTGAGCTTTAAATTTCAGCCCTTATTTTTTTGTTGATCCTATTTTTTATATAAATAAGTTTTTTTTCACTTTTTATTTATAAATTGTGTTATATCTAACTAGTTGGAGCATGATTATGTGTTTTAATATTATTTTAAAAATAAAAAATATTCCCTTATGGATAAGGTAATTGACGTCCAAGAGAAAAAAATATTAAGTCGATGTTTTGGTTAAATTAAGCATGATTAAGTATAGTTTAATATTTTAATTTGATAATTCTAGATTTTATTTTTGATTTAGAGCTTTATTTAATTTATGATGATTTAAGTATGATATTAATGTTTTAATATGATAGTTAGAAGATGTTAAGTAATATTTGGAGAAAAATTAAAAGCAGTAGATGAACTTGAATATTTAATGATTTTTGGTTTCTTTGATTTACCATTTTCAAAGATAAAAGCTTAAGGATTTGAGGATGGATTTTTATGAATACAACCAGTTTTAAAAGTGATTTTTGAGGTTAAAAAGTGATTAAAATTTAGTGCTTAGAGTTAGAGAATCGGAAAAATCGAATCGAGGGCGAAAAATGGCGAAATACACCCCATCGGTTTTGGCAGTGGTGGAGGTGTAGGAGGGCTGCCATAGTGAGTAGGGTGAGTAGATAGGTTAGTTGGGTGGGTGGTTGATAGGTAGATATAGATATTTATGAAAAAACGACCGATTTAACGTAAAGGTGAAGATGAGACATATGATTTTTTTTCACGCAAACCAATGCTACTTTTTGAAAAGTCGATGTTAAGTGTTAGGTTAGTAGGTTTGGGTTATGAGACGATGAAATAACAAAGGGATGTAAAGTGATTTTTCGGGAAACATGAGATTTTGGAAAGATTTTCTTTAAAAATGACGTGACAAAGATATTTACGAGATTTTTTGAGACGACGTGTTATTTTTGAATAAGTAGAGAGTATAAAGTTGATTTATGATTTTATAAATTAAGGATTCGATTAATTGGAAATTTTATCTAAAATGGGTAGTTAGTCGATTAATTATTTTTAGGTGATTAATTAAGGATTAATTGAATTTAATTAGTCATACTTGACTTTGATTTTTATGTTGACTTTGACTTTGAACATTGATTTTGGGTTTGCCTTTGACTTTGGTCAACTATCATTTTTAAAGTTTTTAAAAGGGAACCGAACACCCGATTTTAGGATACTTGGCTTTAAGGAACGTATTAGACTATACTTAGCATAAGAGACTAATTTAATCAATAATTATATAATTTGTCGATGTCATTAATTTGAAGAATTTAATTGTGTCGTCCTATGATTGGATATAGTCTCATACAATCAATTTCATCACTAGCATTCTATTAAACTTCAAAGGTGGGTAAACTTCTGATTTTGTAAGCATGTCGTACTGTTATACTATATTTGTCAACTCTCTATAATTGCTAAAATGTGCCTACGGGCTATTTACAAGCTGCCAACGGATGGGGGATGACCCCTCGGTGTCAGAAAAGGCCGAGAGCCATATGTATGCTGCCAACGGTTGGGGGATACCCCTCGGTGTCAGAAAATGATTTTTATTGCATTATGATTGTTTGACATATATAGTGTAACTGCTTACGTTTTCCACTGAGTTTCACAACTCATGCCTTCAAATGTTTTTAAATTTCAGATAATGATGAAGAACCAGGAGCTGAGGCGTAGGGGTCTGGCAGCGTGGGGCGTTGTTATATATTTCCCAACTATTTAAAATTACATGTATTTTGAGTAAACAAATTATGGTTGATGTAAAATGGATTTATTAATGTGTAATTCTTATCAAACCATTATCACCTTTATTACTCTCAAGTTTATTATAAGAAATTTTTAAGCCCACATTTTAGTAATTAAATTATTATTGTTTATGCTTCCGCAAACTATTTATAAGTACTCAAGTGTACCACAGTGATGTTCCTAATCGAAATGGGTTCGGGGCATTACATCTTTGCTCTATTTAACAACAAGTACGCTAGACAACACCTTTACTGTAGGTGTATGTGACATATTTCAATCTGTACCAAAGGAAAGTCACATGACTGCAACCAAGAGAATCCTAAGGTATTTGAAGGGATGCCAAGAAGTTGACTTATGGTATCTAAAGGATGGAGGATTCAAGCTAGTTGGCTACTCAGACTCAGACTATGCTGGATGTAGAGTGGGCAGGAAAAGTACATCAGGTGCCTATCAAATGCTTGGAAATAGGTTGGTTTCTTGGTTCAGCAAGAAACAAAATTCAATAGCTATATATGTAGGTCCCAAGGGGTGCGAGTGTAAGGTTTAGAAGTGGGGGTTAAATAAACCTTACTAACTTTTCGATTTAGTCCTTTTAAAAATGTTCAGAGTTAATACTTCACAGCTGAGTCCTTGATGGACAACTAAGTTAGTTAATCAATGAGAGTTAGTCACTCAACAGACTCGAAGCCGTGATAGAATAACTCAACTGTTTTGACTAAAGACTTAACTTGACTGTGATATGTTTTCAGCGGAAGACTTAACACCCTTGAATTTGGTTAAGTTTGTTTTAATACTTGGTTTTAGCACTCAGTTGATTATCAATTGGATAGCAAATTTATCGTGAGATATAAAAAATAAGATGCGAAATTAAAGTCTTGAAATGTAAATGACACAATAAGTTTTTATAGAGGTTCAAGATGGGGTAATTCTTCTACTCCTCTCTTCTCCAACTCCTAGAGGAATCCACTAAGTATTGATCAATATACGAGTGGTTAACGATCGAATACAAGTCTTGATCACACAAATGACTTGATCCTTTGGGACTCGATGCGAGATGCCTTGATCACGCAGCCGGCTTCTCGTATGACTCGGCTTTTCTTCACAGGCAAATGCCTTGCTACTACGACCACTTGCTTAAGTTCCTTGGATTTGATCACGAAGCCCTCCAAATAGCTTAAGCCTGGTTCAACCTTGAACATTTCTACAATCCTTCGTGGAATGTAGACCCCTTGATTCTTCAAATGTTTCCTCTTCAACTAATTGAAGTTGTCTTTCCTTCACATGTGAGTGTTGGATTGATTTCCTTCGTAATGTAGGCTTGAGGATTGATCTTGAATGACTTGAGAGTATTCTTGGTTACAGTTCAAATGTTAGCTTGAATGTTCGTGGTTCAGGTCGGTAACCTTCTCTCAGAGTGATTCCTCAGCCTTTTATAGTGATCTTTCAAAAATCTGCCCGTTGAAGAGATAGGCTTATTTTTGAAAGTCACTTGTGGTCGTTGGCTTGTCTTCTTGCAATCCTTGGAATTTACGTTTCCTCGTATGAACGATTCTTGACTTTTCGAGTTCGACACGGTCGCAAGATTCCCATTGGTTTATTCCTTTTGCATGCTTCTGGGACTAAGCACTTCAAGAAAGGTAGTATGGAAGTATTACTTGTTTAAGTAATTTTCTTGATTTCTGTGCAACGGATCTCTTTCAGTTTTCTCGACTTGACTGCATTTCCTTGCCTTCCCCAGGTGACTTAGAGTCAGCTTCCAATCATTTGGATGACTCTTCTGTCACTTCAACTTGAGACTTGGCTATCTTGAGTTGACTTGACTGATACTTCACTCAACCGCATCTTAGCCGCACCTTCAAGTTCCCTGTTTTCTCTTCTTTGCACGACTCACCGCCTCACAAATGAGTCTTCCTTTTTGGGCCTCCGGTTGTCTTCTTGCATGTTCGGGCATAGTGACTTGACTCACTCTACCAAATTTATCTATTACAATGCAATTTATAACAAGAATGGGGTGCCAACTTCCTATTCTAAGTTTTACATGGCATTCATCAAAATCTACAAAATAATTTCCCAACAATATCCATAGCTGAAGTAGAGCACATACTTGTATGCAGCTATTGTGCCCAAGCCTTATGGATGACGCAACAGCTGAGAGACTATGATATAGAAGAAAAAGATATTCCAATTATGTGTGATAACACAAGTGCCATTGTAATTACTCAGAATCCAGTATTACATTCAAGAACCAAACACGTTGATGTCAGATATCATTTTATGAGAGATCATGTTTTCTAAGACATCACTTTGGAATACATATCAACTGATAAGCAGTTAGCTGATATATTCAATAAGACATTATGTGAATCAAAATTTGAAGAGCTTAAAAATGAACTAGGATGATTGAGCTGGGTTAGGAGGCTTAGAAGTCTCAATAAGCCGATTCAAAGAAGAGAGTATTGGAAATCAACAAAGTTTCACTTTCAGCAAAATGAGACAGCCAAGACGGCTTGTCAGTTGTATCGAGTTAGCTGGACAACCGAGAGATTATTATGTGAATAGAAAAGCAGAGTCAAGTGACAAAACACAGTTGTTTTCTGTGAGCGGGAATGTTTTAGGATTGATGTCAGTAGTAATTATGGTGTCAGTAAAAAGCCTGTACCGATTTTACCCATGATTGGATATAGATGGTGTTGCATTTAATGCGGCGAAATTAATGCGGTTTCAAGACACGATATCAACCGTTGATCAAATTTGAACTTTTTGAATTCCAAAAACCATCCCCTCACGTCCCATATATAGAGAAATCTCTTTTCTCTCACCTCACACTACTCTCATTCCTCTCAAGCAAGAAAAGGCATTTTCTCTGCAACCAAGCAAAGAAACCCTAGTTCTTTATCCATTCAATCTTCAGGTTCTAATCTCAAAAATGGCTCCAACTTATGATTACATGAAGATGGCTGAGAAAATCCACGCAGGATCTATGGTGGATTTCGAGGGCTTAGTCAAACAGGGGGTGGACAAAGCTCTAGCCAAGAAGATAGCTGAGAAACTCGAGAAGTCCGGTCTCAAGGGGTTTCTTTTGATGGAGTTTTCACACACTTAATTGGAGGAAGTGGCGATGTTCTACGTGAACGCTGAGGTTCACGATGGTGAGATTCGCTCATCGGTCCACAGCACAGACATCAAGATAATTGTTGCAGACTTAGCTGCAAACATTCATCTGCCTTTGTCTGGTTTGAAGGAGATCATAGAGAAAAACATCAACCTAGCTATTGCATGGAAGGTGATTGCAAAGCCAGAGTCAGCTGCGATGGAAGTCTATACTGCGAAGATGTCTTTGATCAAGGAGGACTATCAAAAGCTAATGGACGTGGTAGCTAAAAGTATGGACATTAATTTTGGCAGTTTTAATCAGCTGTTGAGGACTAAGCTGGCCGTGATGGCTCCTATCTTGGAGGAGAAGAAGGTGAACTGGGATGAATTCATCTTTGGCAAATTGTGCCAGAATGTAATGAACAAGACCATCAATGATGCTGGATTGTTTGAAAGTTCGTTGGGATATGTCCTGGTGATAGGTCATTTGATGGAGATGAAGGGCATTCCTCTCAGGAATGAGAAACCCTTCTACGTAAACAAGATATTTAGGGCCAATCTATGAGCTGCCCCAAATATAAGCTCATGCTAGGAAAGTCGATATGAGCGAAGGGAATTAGCGACCCTGTCCCTGAGGACACAGCTCCTTCCCTAGCACAAAAGTCGACCTTCCCTACAACCGTGGAAAACCCTACACCTGCCCCAAGAACTCGAGAAGGAATCCCATGCACCTTCTCTTATCGTAAAGAAGAAACACTCACCTTGTGCTGCAAAGCCATTGTAGCAAAGAAGATGAAAGTGGCGAGTGTCTGTTGCCCGCGAAGAGGATGAGGTTCATTTAGTCGTAACAAAAAGAAGGCAACCGTGAAACACTGTTTTAGCTAAGCCAATTGAGTTTGGCACGGTACATTGAGAAGGAGACTACCGAGGAAGAGCAAAGATTCAGCAGAAAGAGAGAGTGGTATGGAGACCACTTTGTGGAGAAAGAAGAGATCGTTGTTGGAGAACAATAGAATTTAGAAGAAAAAGATGTTGGAGAACAACGAGTCCAAAGGAGGCAAATGTCATGGAGATAGGTGTAGAAACAAGTCATTCTGACACCAAGGAGATGAGTTAGATGTATGCTCTCCTCAAACCGATATGAGGACAGCTGAGAAAGAGAGGGCACCCCTTGAGCCCATGTAGGAGGAGGACGATGACTTAGTGATGTTGTCTCATGCATACCCCGACATTCAAGAGAGGCTTAAAGTTTGGAGGTCATGGAAGTTGAGCTTAGCCAGGCACCAATTCCAAAACCCTTATTCATTGAGGATGAAGAATACCTCCTGGAGTTTTTGGGGAACATTGGTGTACGCACGGCTCTGGATAAAGACAACTGCACCAACATTCTTTTTGATAGAAAAGAAGATGAAAGGCTCAAAGTAATTGAAAAGGCAAAGGCTGTTGCGGAGTCGGAGAAGCCTCACTCTTGTGCCTTTGCAGACGCCCCTCAACATGCCTACAAACACTTCGGTAGGCGACAAATGACATAGAAGAACTTAACCCTGCTGATGAGGTTGAGAGAGCTGAGCTAAGGCAAGCACTTAAAGAGTCCAAAGAGTTACACGAGAAGAATTTGTTGACGGGCCCAGGAGAGTCATCTTATATTCTAATCTTTTCTAGCCCTGACATTATGGAGATGGTGAGGGTGATCGATGCTACTACCTCACCAGTGCACTTTGAGGGACAAGATGCCAGGAGGACTGGCGATGAAGCTAAGGAAGGAGACGAAGATGGCACCTTAGCTAAGCCTACCTTTGAAGAAGGTGTTGACACACCTACCCTGTTGGTTGATCACTCACATGGAAAAGAAGTCGAGTCTCAGGTTTCCAGTGATCCTACTATTCGAGACTCAGTTGGTGCGCCAGCTGAGGGAGAAATTGAAACCACCATAGTCGAGTCGAGGAGGAAGGTCGGGAGACACTAATCAAATGAAGTTTGGAGGCGAAGGTGAGGACATCAACGTACAACAGAGTGGGGTTGACGAAGCTAAGATAGTTCAGACTGTCTCAGCTAAAATCCCAGCTGCATTGTAGGCCGATGAAGTTGTTGATGCAGCCAATGCATAGGATAGAAAGGAATCCATTGTAGTTGAGACTCCTGACTCTGAAAGTGCAATCCTAGAGGTTGAGACCTCAAAGGATGCCACCAAGACTCTAAAGCAACTCTGTCTGCTGAAGGGAACATAGAAGACCCTGTTGCGGTTCGGGCTCAGCACACAAGGGAACGTACAAGGCCCATCAGTGGTTGAAACTGCTGAGGGTAATGAAGCCCTAGTGGAGTTTGAGACTTCCATGGGTAAGAAAGACAAATAAGAACTCGCCGCTCCTCAATAATAGTCCAATAAAACGAGGAAATTAGTGCCTTACATGACTCTCGAACATGTCTGTGGAATTCTTGGATACGGATGAGAAAGCTGAGTCCATCCCTAAAGACAAACCTAAAGAGGACTCAGCTGTTGAGTAGGCCTTGGCACAGAGAAGAAAAGCAACTTCTCGAAATTTACATTGGTTTATGGGCCACCACCTATGGTGCCATCACCATCCCATGATGCTAAGAAACTAGCTCAAGAACAAACAACTAAACAGGAAGATACAATCGATGCCAACGATCTTTGTTGAGATAGCCGAGGGTCGGCTCAACAAAGCAAACATTTGAGAAGATGCCGGGACACTCAAACAAATTTGAGACACACAGAGTCGAGGAACACTTAAAGGGAAAGGGTAAAGCTCCCGGCGAGAAGGGGAGAAATTCCCATATTCTCCGAAAGCATCCTTTTGCAGTACTTTCGGTTCGTGGTGGAAGTACCTTTGGAGACGAGTTTGCGGTGAAAGTGCAAGATACACTATCCTCATCCCTGCGGAAGAGATTGGAACTTGGATGATCATACAATTGTACCGTTCGATTTTTATTTTGATGTTGTATGGCTCGAGGAAGCGGTCCGCCGATGCAAATTGACTTCAGAAAGCTTTCAAGGCCATTTGTGTTGGATTGAAAACATGGAAAGAGGATTTTCGGATTGAGCCGTGGTTGGACAACGTAGATGCAATGATCACGGAGACATCCGAGGAACAAGATTGAGAATTAGGGAATAGATCCCAAACAAAAGCACTCAGGGCGTGACCAAGTTATCTATTACAAGTCTCTATTTGCCAAAATGGTAATTTGGAGCACCAAAATGCCAAGTTTCAAAGCAGAGACAGAGGGATCACAACTTTGGGATAGATCGGTGCACAAAACCGACATGGAGTTGCTAAAAGCACAACATAAGACGATCTTCTCAAATCAAGCCACCATGCATACAAAAATGATGGTGATGCGGGGAGAGATGAAATTGATGGTAATCGAGACGAAGACTATGCGATTAGAGTTTAGAACAACACACTCCACAAGTCATGACAAGATGGACATGATAAATAAGAAATCGATCTTATCCTGGGAGTATCCTCTCGGTCGACTCTCCTCCGGTGATGATGCCAAAAGGGGGAAGATAGCGATGGGGGAAGGTAGTGGACGTGAGATGAAGAAACCACCCCTGAAAATTATGCTTGCAAAAACCCCCCAACTTGGCTAAGTCATCGCCTCACTCCTAAGTCAGCTGCCACAAGATCTATCAGTCGAAGAAAAAGTTGTATTGGCCTTCAGGAAATCTCAAGAAGCCATTGAGACTGATTTTGCTAAGGTGAGTGAAAGGCAGCATGACATGATTGAAACCTTAAAGGCAAAGTTCGACGGTCCCCCAGTTGGATTTCTGAAGGACTCTTCAGTTGTGAAACCCCTTGTGAGCTAGTTGTCCCTGATGTAGGATATGAGCTAAGATCCTTAAAGGAATTCCAAACACTTACCTCAGGCATGGTACTTATACTGGGAGAATGGTTTAGAGCTATGTCAATCAGCTGAGAAGCAGCAGACTTCGAGTAGTCAGGAGACTTCAAAGGCATAACCCGTGCAGTACGCTCCCAGAGGAGACGAGAAAGGGGAAGGACTAGTGGAAGTGGAAGAGGCAGAGGAACTCCACGACCAAGGCCTAAGGATGTTCAATATGTCGACCCCCAGAAGAAAGGGTTGATTTACTGGGCTAGGCTGGACGAACTATCAAACATAGAGGTGAAAAGGTAGAATGAAGAGGCTAGGAGAAAGCAAGAAAAAGAGAACATAAGGCTCAATCATGAATGGGAAGAAAGGCGGAGAAGGAAGACTTAGGCTGCCAAGAGAGCCTATGAAAAGAAGAAGAGAGAGAGGAGGAAGATAGGAAGAGGAAAAGAGCGAGATAAGGACGAGAAAGAAGACAGAGGGAGGATATCTTGAGCGAAGAAGAAGGAAAAGAGGCATTAAAGACTAATTGAACCCCTTCATGTTCTATTGTACTTAATTGTAAATACACACACTTGTAAGTACTCTGTATATGCTCCGAGATAATAATGCTCGATATCTTGTATAGATTTATACATCGTAAAACTTTGTGAAGTGCAAAGAATGATATGTTCAATAAAATGACATATTCAAGCACAATCATTCTTTATTTTCGGCACTATTTACTTTGCTATTTTTATTTAAGTTTTGGCATCATCAAAAAAGGGGAAATTATTGGGAAATTTTATGTATAGATTTTGATGATAACATGTAAAGCTTAGACTAGGAAGTTGGCACCCCAATTCAAATGTAATTCAACTTGTAATAGATAGGATTCTATGAGCTGAGTCAAAGGCAGCCAAGTTGAATATTACTAGACTCGACTGAAGATTGAAGAAGGAAGACCCAGCTGTGAGGCAGCTGAGTGAAGGACAGAGAAGTATCAGTCAAGTTGCTAGAAGGTTGTTTATGTCAGCTGACAGACAGTTAAGTCGTTCCTAAAAGATTGGAGTTGACTCAAGACAAAGGGGTAAAGCAGTTGTCAAGTCAAGTCGACTGTGATGGACCCGTTGTACAAAAGTCAAGGACATTACTAATTATAGTAATACGTCCATGCTCCCATGTCTAAAAGTGCTCATCCTAGAAGCGTTCAAAAAGAATGAACCAATGGGAAGCACTGAGCGTGTGTCAGGACTTGAAAAGTTGCACACTTCATTAAAACGAGGAAATGTCACCATCACTTGCTGTAGATCAAGAAAATACAAGGCAACAACCAAGAACTGCAGTTTGAAAAATGTGCATATCTCTTCAATGGACTTATTTTCAAACGTGCACTATAAAAGGCTGAGGATTCATTTGAGAGAAGATAAAATATGACCCAGATTATCAAGCATACAAGCATTCAAGCAAATAACCTGCCAAATATCTCTCAAGCATTCAAAGAAAATCCTCAAGCCTAAACTCGAAGGAAATGGGTCTAACACACTCAGTGAAGGAAAGACAACTTCATCAGTTGAAGAGGAAAACTTGTTATCAAGAACAATGGGTTACTCTCCAAGGTTGAAGGAGGTATAGTAAGGTTCCAGATCGAACTAGAGCTTTGCACTTATTGGAAGGCTAAGTGATCAAGTCCAAAGGATTGAAGGAAGTCAAATAGCGGCGGCCGTCTTGTGAAGTAGTGAGTCCCTGGAGCAACTAGTTGTGTGATCAAAGGCGACGCGATCGAAAACCATTTTGTAACCAAGTTAAGTTACTTAGTGGATTCCTCCAGGGGTGGATAAGAGTGGATTAGAGAAATTACCCCATCCTCGAACCACTATAATTTCTTGTGTCCATTTACTTTCAGTACACTTACTTTCTTGCATTATCTTTATATCTCATGATAGCTAAATTGCTTAAGTCTACACTGATAATAACTCTCTGCTAAAACAAGTGTTGAAAAATGCATTCTAAAACTAAGGGGTGAAAGTCTTCCTTGTTAAAAACCAAGTCAACCTACTTTAAAGTGTTAAAAAGCAGGATAAGTTATACTATCAACAACTCAATGCCTATTGAGTGGGTAACTTTGTTTGTGTAAGCCAACTTAGTTGCCCCACAAGGACTTAGCTAGCTTAAGTCAACTCTAAAGTTTTTAAAAGGACTAAAATCGAAAAGTTGGTAAAGTTTATTCAACCCCCTTCTAAACTTTACTTATCACCCCTTGGGACCTACACCATTTATGTTAAGAAATTATTTACTAATCATATCAAGTACTAATTTTTCCAACAATATAAGTTCAATATGAAAATATGTCTCCCCGGATTATACGTGTCATATTTTACGGAGGCGTAGGGTGTGTGAGAAAGATATGGATTAATATAAAAGTGTTATAGCGACAAACATATATTGAGAGATAAATCTAAACGAGTTGAGTTTGATATTTAAGTCTATTATTGAAAATATAAATTTGATATATTTTTTTTATTTAATTTATATGAATATTAATATTAAATGAAGTAATAAATACCAGCTCATTTTGATAGATCATTTCATTATAAATCAATAATATTAAGTAATAACACGTGCAACGCACGAGCGAGATCACTAGTCTATATATAATAGTGAAAGTTTGGAACTAAAATTCTTTTCGCCTATTTTCACTTGCTAAATTTGGATATTTTACTGCGAAATTCTAACCGTAGATATTGCAATCTATAATAAATAAAATCCTGAACATTAATAGTAATATTAATATAGATATAAATATACATATATATGGATATTATATAGCCAAAGATTTGATATACGAGTTAACATAACAATTATTTATAGCCAATAATGCTCATTATATATATGTATATATACAAAGATAATGATGCAGATTACTATAACAATGTATTTAAAGCCAATATTTTGTTCAAAGTTTTTGTTCATATATTAGGAAAATATTATAAATTGTATTCTGACTTATTATTATACCAAAAGTTACTTGCCAAGATTGCTCATTATGTACAAAACAATGACACGGATTACCATAATAATATATTTAAAGTCAATATCTTGTTCAAAGATTTTGTTCATAGATAAGGAAAATATTATAAATTGTATTTCATCTTATTATTATACGAAATATTGTTGGTCGATGTTGCTCATCATGTACAAAGACAATAACATGCGATTACTATAACAAAATATTTAAAGCCAATATTTTGCTTTTATTATCTTCTTGAATTATTATTTCGTTATTGTATATATTTTGTATATTTAATTAGTTTGATTTATGCAATTTAATATTATTAATAATTTGGATTAACAATGCATTATTTGACTATCAAATTATTAACAAACTAATCATAAAAATCTTTTGCCAAGTTGTTTGTTTTCATTGTTAATGAGATTTTCTTTGAAACAAATTATTATTTAAAACTTATAAATATAAATATTTTCAATCCGAAATGCAGATAAATAAAATCATACAAGCTCAATGTATATAAACACTCAATAAAGAAGCTCTATGTATATCAACACTCAATAAATTATAAAATACATTAAAAATCTCATGAACTATACATGGTCACTGGTCGTGAAAATCTTTTCACTAAACCGCAAGTGTATCGTGTTGTTAGTAGATAATAGCGAGCAAGGTCGTATTCCTCAGGGATTGAATACAAAATTCATAAAGTATAGCAAATATCGTACTCCAATTTTATTGAAGCGATCGAAAACAAAAAGTGTTACATAACTTCATCCTAAAACTATCAACTAAAATATGTAATGATTATATAAACCCGAATTTCACAAGAAATCCAACAAACGCGAAGAGCAATCCTAGGACTAAGATCTTAACATGTTTCATCAATATTAATTTCAATCAATGTTTCATCAAAACCAGATTCTATGTATTTATGGGTTCAATACCCATTTATGTTATGAATTCGTTTATCAATAGTTAGATCTCATCTCCGAAATTCTGAACTAACAAATAAGACATGCAAATTATTGGCCAGATAATCTACAAGAAGTAAGCACACGGATTCATAAATAGAACACAAGGACCCAATTTAGAAGAAACAATTAAATTAGAATTAATATGAATCCACAGTTTTGATCACACCCTAGGATTAAGAGATCTAGCCTAACATACTTGATTGAATTCATAGACAAATCCGAAAATAAATAGTCAAACATGGAGTTAAGTACTGATGACACCCGAGCCGAGCTAAACAAAAATAATCCCACGTGGCCATTCAACTAATGATGATATCAACCGACCCGAATGACCCAGATGACGTAAGTCGCGAGCCGAATGACGTAAGCTACCGAGCTGCCGAGCTAATGACGTGGCACAAACCGAGCTCGGCTCGCTAGAACGTGGTTGAGCAGGTGCTCAAACGGGTCTCCCATCGATCAGAATTAACGTACCTCTGGCAAAAACTCAAGACGCGTCATCAACTACCAAAAGAACATGCCCACAATATAATAATTCCTCAAAAGCGAATATTCTCTCAAAGTCAACAAGATTCTCACAACACATGGCTACTCCCATGCGCCCGAATAAAGACCATTATTTTAATACATAGTTACAATCGAATCGACTAGATACGCCCACAGATATACCCTATGAGTTATTAAGGGAAGGACAAGTGTCCCACTACCATTGAATGGGCCAATGATTAACCCATCATTGGAATGGATATAAAAGGAGTCTCACTTATCATAAGAAAGGCATGATGAAAAAAGGGAGGAGAAAAGATAGTAGAAAGAAGACAAGAAATAATTGTAATAGAAAATTTGCATAGACAACCGACCAGACACGCTCTGCTCAGTAATTCTAATAAAAAGGCCAACTTAGCCCCTGATTGATAGTCTTTCAGTTTAATATACTCTCCACATCACTAAAATTCCATATTTTCCTTTGTTGACCCAAGAAGCACTTCAACAAATTGGCGCTAGAAGGAAGGCGGCTCCAAGTACAGTGATATTCTCTTACAAGTTTGAGAACTTCCAGCGAAAAATTAACACTTCCTTTCTCTTTAGAAAATGAGTGAGAACTCAAGAAATCTACAGAGGAACGACGACCTGCCACAGAGAACTCAAGTTAGCCAAAATACAAACGGCCAAAATGCACCATAAGCAGGAACTGGGGTCACAATTGTGTCACCCATCACACAGATCTTCTCAGACCCAAATTTCCTCCAACAAATGAGTCAACTATTGGCTCAAGCCCTTGAAAATCGTCAGCCTCAAATACTACTTCAACCCCAAATAAATCCCGCTCAGGCGGATCCCCCAAGAAATACTCAAAATCAACCCCCGATAAACCCAGACAATCAAGAGACCAATTCTTGGGGCCCTCAACCTGAGAACAGACAACAGAGAAGGAGGTAACGCGAGGACGCCCCGAACACAGCGTGGTGGGCCGAATCCTCTCCACCGCTCCATCCTCGATGAACCCATTCGTATTTGCAGGATGCCTGGGACTGGACCAGCTTGGGAATGACCTCAACGGTTCATAAATTCAAGACTCCAATTCCATGAAGACCGAGAACATCCCGGGCCCAACCGAGTCAGGGCCCCAGCCCGGTCGAGAAGCGAGAGGCAGAAATCACCCGCCTATGGAGACGACTCAACGAGTTAGAGAAAACACATGAAGGGGCTCGACATCAACTGAGTCCCGTCATGGGTCGAACAGGCATGGCATCACCTTTAGCCCCCCACATCTTGGCAACTCCTCTTCCTGCAAATTTCAAAGTCCCTCAGATCGGGTTGTATGATGGAGAGTCCGACCCCACTACACACATTCACAAATACTTGGCATGGATGGAGTTATACAGCCCAAGCAATGACATCCTCTGCCGAGCTTTCCCCCTGATGTTAGGCGACCGAGCTCACCGTTGGTTCTGGACCCTATTGTCGGGGTGTATACATTAGTGGAATGACATGATGCCAGCTTTCAACACACACTATCTTGCCTCGAAGGTCCACGCAGCCCCGAAAGACTCTCTTGTCAACATAAAATGGGGTAGGGATGAATCACTAAAGAGTTACATAGCCTGGTTTAACAAACAAATCCGTGAAATTGAGCCGGTGTCTGATGACGCGATGGTCACGCAGCCATGGCTGGGCTCGCCCCTCGAACTCGATCTAATTACGCCATTCACGAATCGGGGGTGAGCACCTTTTAGGAGTTTCTCCTCTGATCAGAAAGACACCTATGTGCTGAGGAGGCCATGGCCAATAGCCCCAACGAACATAGACACCAGAATACTCGAAAGGACACCAAAAAGGACGCCCCTTCCGGGCCAGGTTCTGGGTTCAGAGCATTTTCTGACAACACCGCGATGGGCTATAGGGCGTATCTAGAAGTTAGAGCTGAGGTGGCGGCTTTGAAGAGCACATTAACACACACACACCTTCGGATATTTGGAAGGACATTAGGAATCTTAACCTGTTACCTCCTGCTCGCCTAATTAGGCTGGACCCATCCAAATTGGATTCCAACTAATATTGCAGCTACCACAGGTCGATTGGCCACGAAACAGATGAATGTCGAGACCTTGTCCGAGAAATCATGTGGTTGGTCTAGAGAGGAGGCTTGAAGCAATATGTGCATGGCCTCCCGCAACCTCCACCACCCACTGCCGGAACAAATCCGGAACAACGTCCCAATCCTGCCCCAGTACCACCGCCCAATGACAACAACGGGCAGGAGATTTTAACAATGATCAATGCAAATAGGACCGAAGATAACCAGTCTAACAGAAAAGGGAAAGCTAAGGCTCGAGAAGCCGAGAACCGAAGCAACACGTACGAATTACAGAGATCCAAGAAGGCCGACCAGCTGGGTACTTCTCCTTTTCCGACCAAGATGTTGATCAGCTAGTACACCCCCACTCGGACACTCTGGTCGTCACGGCCCCCATCCTAGGCACCCCAAAGGCACGATTTTGGTTGACTTCGGGTAGCTACGCCTCGTCATTTACATTAGGGCCTTCCGCAGATTGACCGTAGATGACAGCTACATAAAGCCATGCAACGACATCATTCTAGGGTTCGGGGCAGGGAAAATCATCCCACTAGGAGAAGTGGATTTATCTATTCAAATAGGCTAGGGGACGCATAAAAGGACAGTGATCACCATATTCAAAATAATCAATTAAGACTCAATATAACACCATCATCGCTTGACCTCTCTCGCTTTACCACTGAGAGCAAACTCTCGGTGTATCACTACGCATCAAATTTCCAACCCCAAACGGAGAAGGGATTCACAAGGGGAATCAAAGGGAATCTCGGGAATTCTCCTTGAAGATTAGGCCCACGGAGATAAATGTTACTAATGAAGGAGAATCCGATGAGGTACCAAAGGGTGTAGACCTCGGGTCGGCTGGCGAAGCCGACCCAAACACCGAGTCAAGAAATCAAACCACTGAGACTGGAACCAACCCGGGTAGACAACCCGGAAAAGAACCGATAGAGGAAGAAGAGTTACTCCATAAAAAGGAAGAAGCAAAAAGCGAAAGCATGCTCTTGCGTGAGAAGTCGACATAGTAGATGTCAATAAGTAAAACAGGGGACGACAACTCAGGGTCGGCCACAATCTACAAGAGCCACTCCAATCTGAGCTAATTGAATTTTTGAGCAACAATTTAGATGTCTTCGCATGGACTCATGCCGACATGCCCGGCATTAAACCCAAACATGCCTGCCACCGTCTAATTATCAACCTCACC
Organism: Rehmannia glutinosa; assembly: GCA_016081115.2. Classification (NCBI taxonomy): domain Eukaryota; kingdom Viridiplantae; phylum Streptophyta; class Magnoliopsida; order Lamiales; family Orobanchaceae; genus Rehmannia; species Rehmannia glutinosa. Next base: position 154,288 of record JABTTQ020001489.1, on the reverse strand, counting down.
TGCGGACCAGTGGTTCAAAAGCAGATAAAATTAGGACCGGACAGGCAAGTCGCAGTGGAAGTTGAGGTAAGAAAACTTTTGGATAATAAATTCATCCGATAAGCACACTACGCGCGATGGGTAGCCAACCCTGTGCTGGTAAAGAAGAGTAGCGGACAATGGCGCCTTTTCGTTGATTTCATGGACCTAAACAAGGCATGCCCCAAATATAGTTACCCGCTCCCAAACATATACTACATGGTCGACACAACACAACAAAGCCACGAATCGATGAGCTTCATGGACGATATTCGATCTGAATACATCCCCGACGACGAAGAAAATACTTCCTTCTACTCGGCCCAGAGGGATCTACTACTACAAAATGATGCCATTGGGACTAAAGAATGCTGGGGCGACCTATCAAAGGTTAGTCAATAAAATGTTTCAAAAACTGACAGGACACACCATGGAAGTCTATGTAGACAACATGCTTGTAAAATCCCCATTTGCTGTTGATCACCTACGTGACCTCAATGAAATGTTCAAAGTTTTACGTGAGTACAAAATGATGTTAAATCCGAAGAAATGTACGTTTGGGGTCGGCTCGGGTAAATTTTTGGGATATATAGTCAGTCAAAGGGGGATCAAGGCCAATCTGGATAAAATTGAGGCCATAATCAATCCAGATCCACCTAACTTAGTGAAAAAGGTACAAAGCTTGACGGGACGATTAGCTGCTTTGAGCAGATTCGTCTCGAAGTCAACCGACAAATGTAAGCCTTTCTTCGAAGTAATCAAGAAGAACATAGACTTCGAATGGACGTACCAAGCGCAGCAAAGATTCAACGCACTCAAACAACATTTGACAATCGTCCCTTCTACAAAAGCCAACCCGAGGCGAAAGCTCAGTACCTTTATCTCGTTGTATCAATACGCCATTAGCTCGAATCCTCAAGCTAGATGGCTCGATCCAAAGACCTGATTTATTACATCGATCGAGGCCCCGCATGACGCCGAGCTAAGATACACCCCAATGGAGAAACTTATATACGCATTGGTCATCTCCTCACGCAAATTGAGGCCATATTTCCCGGAGCATAAGATTATTGTATTACGAGCACCGCTAAAGCGATCCTACACCGACCGATACTTCGTAGGATGATCAAGTGGGACATCGAGCTCACCAATTTGAGATCTCATAAAACCAAGGATCGACCATAAAGGGCAGGCCTTGGTAGATTTCATCGCAGAAATTCACTCCACCGATCTGAGTGGAGCTCAGCGAAGAAGAAGAATGGAAATTGTTTGTCGACGGATCCTCGAACACTGACCGAGCAGGAGCAGGGATTGTCATAATTAACCCAGGGAACAAGTGCTTCTGCTCGATCGTCCGATTTAATTTCCCCGCTACAAATAACGAGGCGGAGTATGAATCATTACTAATGGGATTGGAGATGGCGGCCTCTATGGGGTTGAGAAAACTACTCATCCACAATGACTCCCAATTGGTAGTGAATCAGATTAATGGGAAATACGAAGCAAAAGAGCTAAAATAGCCCGATATTTGGAGCTCGCAAAAAATAGAATCTCACAGTTTAAGGCGGAAATAATACACTCCCTAGGAGTGGGAACGCTCAGGTAGATGCCCTAGCCCGACTAGCATCTAGCTCGGGGGCGGACCTGATCGAAGAAATAACAGTTACAGATCTATCTACTCCCTCACTTAAAATAAAGAAAATAAACGCCAACGAAGGGGCCAAACCAACATGGATGACCCCAATCATTCAATACCTAGAGCAGGAAATTCAACCAGAAAACAAGGCCCAGGCCCGTACCCTCAGAAACAGGGTAGTTCGGTACACCATGGTAGATGGTATCCTATATAAGCGTGGGTATTCAGTCCTGTTGCTCAAATGCTTATCAGAGACCGATGCCGATTTCGCACTACGTGAAGTACATGAAGGGATCTGCGGGAACCACACGGGAGGGCAGACACTAGCGCACAAGTTGATCCAACAAGGATACTACTGGCCATCCCTAAATCAATACGCGATCTCAATGGTAAAAAAATGTGAAAAATGCCAACGGTTCGCTCCACAGGTCAAGTACCATCCCAAACAGCTCACTTCAAGCTTCAATCCCTGGCCATTTGCCAAATGGGGAGTCGACCTCATCGGACCACTCCCCACTGGCAAAGGGGGCGTCAAATATGCCATAGTCGCGGTGAACTATTTCACCAAGTAGGCTGAAGCAGAACCTTTGGCAAAAATAAGTGAAGAAAAGACCACCGGTTTAGGTGTGGAAGTCAATTATATGTAGATTCGGATATCTTACTCAATAGTAATGGACAACGGAGACAATTCGATAACAAAATATTCGAGCCTTTTGGGAAAGATTCCATATCAAGAACCACTTTTCCACTCCATACCACCCATAATCAAACGGTCAGGTCAAGGCAGTAAACAAAATTCTCAAATATACATTGAAGACCAGACTTGAAGAAGCCAAAGGAAATTGGCCCGAAGAATTACCCTGAGTATTATGGGCCTATAGAATGATGCATCGATCCACCACGGGAGAAACACCGTTCGCTCGGCATATGGTGCCGAAGTAATTCAATAGAAATCGGGCTCCAACATTCGAATGCCAATTTTTCCAAAGAAAAGAATGAGGTCGCTTGACAATGAGCTAGATCTATTGGGAGAAAAGAGATGCGCACGCCGACATGAAAAACTATATATATAAACAAAGAAGTGAAAGATATTACAACTCAAAGGTGAAAGAAAGGAAGTTCTGGTGGTGACTTGGTCTTAAAAAGAGTCATTGAACCGAGCTCACTCTCTAAAACCGACCGGGAAGGCCCGTATAAAATCGAAGAAGCTTTATCAAATGGGCGCATACGAGCTCGAATATTTAAGTGGTAAAAATTCAATCATCCATGGAATGTATCTTATTTGAAGAAATACTATCAATAAAAAGTCGAATTCCCCGAAGCGGTCGTCTCAAGATTCCACTTTAAAAAAACCACCAAACCGAGCACAAAATATTGTAAATGATTCCACTCAAAAGACTCGGTCAAAACCGAGCACAAATCTCGGAAATGATTCCACTCAAAATACTCGGTCAAAACCGAGCAAAATACTTAGAAAAAATTCCACACAAATAACTTGGACAAAACTGAGCACACAAAAAATCACACAAGGCTCGGTCAAAACCGAGCACAATACTTGGTAACATTTTTCCCATCCAATATGAGGAAATCGAGCCGAACACTTCGTGAAATTCAGAGAACAAAGAGATGAGACGACCAAAAGGAAATTTCACTAATGACAATATTTACATGGGGGGCAATAGCCAAGTACATCAAAAGGCCCGAGGCCATTTACATCAAGAGCAAAAAGAAAAGAGGGAGCGAATGCAAAGTGCGCCTTAAGGAGCAGGTGGCTGAATTACGCCGGGGAAGGAGCCGGGGTCGGACCACTGGTGGCAAATTCCTCCTCATGAGTGGGAGCGCCACCTTACCCACCACATCAGAAATCGGCGAATAGCAGCCATGTCCGCATTCAACTGGCCGAGTTCTCCCTCCAATCCGGCCGTAGACTTTCCTTTCTTGAGGTCCCAAATGATCTCCCCAATAATGGTCGCATGCCCACAGGTTAACATGTAGGCATATTCTTCCGATTGCTTATAAGCCCGAACGGCCTCCGCCATCCTCGACCTGCTTCCTGAAAATCTCCTCCATATTCCCCCGGACTACATCCTCTCGCCTCCATTTCCCCCCGGATAAGCGGCCACCGTCTTCTCAATTGCGCGACTTTCCGCCGAGCTCTTCCTCACCGGCCGAGCAAGGCGTCGAGGGTGGCCATGGCATCTTCCGCGGTCCTTCTTTCATCTGCGGCCCTTTTCACAGCCTCTTCAGCCCGAGCCTCAAGGGATGCCTGAATTCCCCGCAAAGTATCATGAGCCTTCTAGAGGTCACCATGGCGCGTCTCCAGGTCGCGAGCCTGCCTGATCATATGCCATAGGATGCCAATGATTCTGCTCGACAAACCTATGGCATATTGTGCCTTCTCATCCCAACCAGTCACTTGGAAGAAGTCCTCGATCTCGGTGGTTCATGCTCTAGCCGGCACGTCCCGCGCTGCCCGTCCGGCCTTAGGAAGCTTCGCCACCTCGGTCACCGACCAGCCATCTCTTCACAAGACTCTTCTCGGCCAGGATTGGGAGGAATGAAATGAGCCTCCCATCCCAAATCGTCAGAAAAGGCTCGATGGCGTTCTTCGCCCAAGAGGATGTTTATTGGCGGCACCCACGGAGTAGGCCCAGTCCGCTTAGTCTGCCCGGGCTCATTTATTTCAATGCCACTCCCCCTCCTCCTGAGGGGCTGCTCCTCTTCCGGATCATCTTCAGTCCACTCGGTCATCAAAGGCACTTGCCCAAGAGGAATGGACCTTGGTTGAGGCGATACGCCCTACTCGGGCCTGACCGGCCTTTGCTAAATAAGCCTAGGCAGAGGCGAGATGACCTGCTTTCGTCCTCGACTGCACCTCGCTCCACCGGTCCCTCTCTCTGCCCGGCCAACAGGGAATTTTCCCTGCCTTGATCGTCCTTGGAGTCACCCTCCGAGACATCGGATAACCACCTACGCAGGGCGGCCGCAGCCAACTCCGCCTCGGTAACCAAAACTTGTATCTTCCTGTCTGGTTTGGGCATGGCCTGGATATTATCCAGACGACTCACGAAGGCCCTAGAAAGGCCACCCAAAGAGGGTCGATTTCCTGCGCAATAAGAGGAATGAAAGATAAATGACCAAAGAAAAGAAGAACAAAACCAAATCAAAACAAGAAAAAGCGGAGGGGAAAGAAATGAGCTCCCCTGACCAAACTGCCAGTCGCCCTCGACCTAGAACCATTTATCCTTCCACTCCTTAAGAGATTGTAGAAGGCTCGAGACCAACCCGTCTGGGTAGCCAGGTAGGGTCTGCACGTAGTACAACCCTGAAGGGCGTCCTTGGACTCCTGGAGTCGCCTTCCATACGAAGAGCTCATTCATCTCGTTAAAATGAGGGCGTGAGTACTTCTCTATTGAAAAAAGCACCAACAGCCCTAGGATCCGACCACAGGTCACCAGATGCACCTGGGATAAGGGCAAGTTCCATTTTAGGAACCATTTTGTTATAAAACACGGCACCAGAAACCTCAACCCGAACTGTAGATTGTGGGAATACATTACGATACACCCTGTTGGCGGATGCTCAGGCACCTTAGTAGGGTCTGGACGCCAGAAACGCACCGTGGAGGGAATCATATACTTCGCGTGCAGCTCCTCCAATTCCCTCGGCATTATCATGCTCACTTGCTCGTTCTGGAGGGTCCGAGTCCAGTCTTCGACCACATTTAATGGGGGGCCACCACCTGCCTCGGGTCCCCATGGCGATGTCCATCTCGCATAAAGATATTTCTTGAGAACCAATTCTTAGACTAGGCTCCTCTTCTGCAGCTTCTCTAGTGTCCTGTAGTTTCTCTTTCTTGCTCCTGTAGGGTGCTTTTCTTTTTCTTTTTTGCCATAACGCCCATTCTGCCAACTGGTCCGGCAAGACTAAGACATCGTCTCTTTTACGAATCTACAACTCTCTTTACTGAGCTTGGCTTGACCGTGTCTTTTCTCGGGTCAGAGGCGAAAACTGGAAAGTTCATCATTTAGTCCAAGCCCCTGTCTCCCCCACCTGCACGGGGAACCTCGACACCAGCCTCCTCCGAACCTCTAACCTCCTCAAGATCATCATGGGGAGGGTCCATAGTCTCTGCGGATCTGTCTGGGTGATGGTCCGAATGATCAACTTCTTCACCCGACTCTTCCTAAGGTAAACCTGGCTTATACACCTGACCTTCCCTGAATATTGTCACCGGAGTAGGGTAAAAAATTACGCGTGTCTCCTCCAAAGGATCCTCCTGTTCTTGGATAGGATCCTGAGAATGATCTGAACTGGAGATCTCAATGGTATGAGGGTATTCTGGAGTGGTGTCTCTAACGGGTGGAAGATCTGCAGATACAGGGTTATCAGATGGAGGGTCCTCAACCTCAACCTCAACGCTATATCTTCGATTTTGGTATTGTCGTGAACCGACATGCCTGAGGGGGAGAAACAAAGAAAAGAAGAAAAGAAGAATTTTTTGAGAAGTTACCTAAGTATTCATGAAATTTTGAACTCTAAGACGACCTGAAATCCCTGCTCGGTCTCTGCTAAATGCTATTCTGAAGGATAATAGATGCGAAAGTGTGAAATGAAAAGGGGAATGAGTATTTATAGGTTAACTTCTCTCAAAAGAATCACACCAACCCAAAAGGCGCGCTTTTCAAATTCAAAAAGTTGCAGGGGACCGTCACATCCCCACATTTCCTGGCGCATGATGGTCCAACAAAAAAGTGCCACGTGTCTATCATCATGATTTTGAATTAAATGCGCCGTTTTAAGCATTAAATGATGGATGACAGCTGTCAAACACCATAAAGACCTTTTGACTTCCTCATCCTCTCTCATCATTTAAAGTTCAAAACCGTTTCAAGGAATCCTTTCCCTGGATTTGAACTTGGGAACCATTGATGACACCCGAGCCGAGCTAAACAAAAATAATCCCACGTGGCCATTCAGCTAATGATGATATCAACCGACCCGGATGACCCAGATGACGTAAGCCACCGAGCCAAATGATGTAAGCTATCGAGTTGCCGAGCCGAATGACGTAAGCTACCGAGCTACCGAGCTGATGACATGGCACAAATCGAACTTTGTCTACTAGAACATGGTCGAGCAGGTGCTCAAACGGGTCTCCCGCCGAGCAGAATTAACGTACCTACAGCAGCTCAAGACGTCATCAGTCAACTAGTCAAAAGAACAAGCCCACAATATAATAATTCCTCAAAAACAGCAATATTCCCTCAAAGTCAACAAGATTCTCTCAACACATGGCTACTCCCACGCGCGCCGGAATAGCACCATTATTTTAATATATGGTTACAATCACTCAGCTAGATACGCCCTACAGGATATACCCTATGAGTTATTAAGGGAAGGACAAGTGTCCCACTACCAATTGAATGGTTCAATGATTAATCCATCATTGGAATGGATATAAAAGGAGCCTCACTTATCATAAGAAAGGCAGGATGAAAAAAGAGAGGAGAAAAGATAGTAGAAAAAAGACAAGAAAGAATTGTAATAGAAAAATAGCATAAACAACCGACTAGACACGCTCTGCTCGGTAATTCTAATAAAAAGGCCGAATTAGCCCCTGATTGATAGTCTTTCAGTTTAATTTACTCTCCACATCACTAAATTTCCATATTTTCCTTTGTTGACTCGAGAAGCACGTCAAGAAGTACAAAACAAAAGCTCTAAACTATGATGGTAGAACCCTGTTTTATAGATGGATCTGTCTTCACAATCTTGAACCTTTGCGCCTTCGTAGTTGAAGAGGTTTTGTGTTGTTCTTCGTTGTGTTATGAATCTTGCCCTGAAAATCATGTGTTATTGTGTATGTAAAGTTGTATATGGAATTGTGTCTCCAGCTTTAGGGCTTGGTCTTTCTTTTATAGATGCTTTGAGAGATCCCTAGTAGAGTCCCAACGAAATTAGAAAATAAAATCGATGTAGGACATCGTATTACCTGCGGTCGTGTAATTTCACATGACCAGAACGTGTATTACGTTTTGATCTCTATTCACAGTTGTGTACTTTTATACGGGTGGGTCGTGTATTTTGTCTTCAAAATTCTTCCCTCAAATAAGTCGCACGGGCTTGTAAAATGACACGCGGACATTTCACACGGCCGTGTATTATTACATGGATAGACTGTGTATTTTGTTTTTCATCGTTTTCTTTGCGTATTTGATCATCTCTTGGCATTCGGCATTCTTCTTCGGGTCGTCCTACTGATATCTTCTCATAAAAAGCTTCATTTCCTGTAAAAAAATATATAAGAAAATGCAGTCTCACGCCCAACAAAGGAAATCCACCAAAACACACTAAATATTCATGCAAATGTATCAAATATGTACTCAATTAAAGTTCCTAAATGCACATATATTTTACACTTATCAGTCACCAACACCTTCGAAACTGTCAAATGTTAATAATTGGCTCTTTGAATTAAATGGAAATATCTGAGATGGTAATGGGTAGGGTACCCACCCATTTAAGGATATATGTACCCAAATCCTATAATATTTATACTACTTGTACTCATATCAGTACCAAATCCGATTAATAAACTATATCTATTACATATACTCATCCCAAATCCATTTGTTGATACTCGCATGCTACCCGTACCCACTCAAAACCCATTTATTTTATATAAAAACTTGTAATTACATGAACATTTAAATGACTATTTAAATGGACACCATACCAAAAACTAATTAATATATAAGAAAAATGTAATATGTTAATTTTTTAATAAATATAACAATTAACTGTTTTAATTTTTCAAGTCACTATAGGCTATCATAATTCATCAACTAAATCTAAAGCAACACATAAATACATATGCAATCAATATATTCCTTAAAACTGCAGAATCAACACTAGTACATCTATTAATTCATAAAACCACATCATCGGACATGTAGTTCTATCAAGCTTAACAAAGATAAAATGGAGTTTATATGATCACAAATTCAAAAAAAAATAACAACTTTATATCTTTTTTGTGCAAAATAAAAAATTATGTTGGGCTTCTATGAATAAATATATCATGCCAGGTGAAAAAAATAAATGAAAGTTACTACGGTAAATGGGTTCAAGTAGTGGTGGGTATCCGAGGGGGTAAAACCATACCCTACCCGTATATTGAGGTAGCAAATCGTGTAATCATGTCGTGTTTCATGTCAACACGATAAGGTCAAACACGAACACAACACAATAAGGGTCTGCTCTGACACAAACACAAACACGAACACGAGAATTTTCATGTCGACACGGCACGATTTGACACGATAAGTCAAAAATAAAAGAAACATATTTAAACTTTAATACATGATATCAAATTACACAATAAAACATGATATTACACAACAATACATGATACAAATATACAAATATTCCCACTCCCGAATCATAAGTCTGGCTAAGCTCGCCTTTTTGCTTAGAGCGTCTGCTACGACGTTAGCTTTCCCGGGATGGTATTGAATATCAAAGTGATAGTCCTCAATCAACTCCATCCATCTCCGTTGCCTCAGATTGAGGTCTTTCTGGGAGAATAGATACTTCAAGCTCTTATGATCCGTGAAAACCGTGAATGTTGCTCCGTAGAGATAGTGTCTCCATTTCTTTAACGCGAACACTATCGCTGCCAATTCCAAGTCATGCGTTGGATAATTGGCTTCATACGGCTTGAGATTTCGTGATGCATAAGCGATAACTTTTCCTTCATGCATGAGCACTGCTCCTAGTCCTTCTTTTGATGCATCACTGTAGACGACAAAGTTTTCGGTTCCCTTTGGAAGGACTAAGACTGGAGCTGTAGTAAGTCGTTTCTTTAGCTCTTGGAAACTCGCCTCGCATTTGTCATTCCACTCAAACTTGACTTGCTTCTGGGTTAGTCGAGTGAGTGTTCCGGATATCTTGGAGAAATCCTGGATAAATCTTCGATAATATCCAGCTAGTCCTAGGAAACTCCTGATTTCTATTACAGACTCGGGTTGTTTGCATTCAACCACTGTTTGTACCTTTGAAGGATCTACGGCGATCCTGGTGCCGGATACTATGTGTCCCAAGAACGCGACTTCACAAAGCCAAAATTCACACTTGTTGAATTTGGCATACAGCTTATGCTCTCGTAGTGTCTCCAAAATGATTTTCGGATGACGTTCATGCTCTTCTCTAGACTTAGAGTATACGAGTATGTCAACAATGAATATCACTACGAATTGATCCAAATAAGGTTGAAAGACTCAATGCATCAGGTCCATAAATGCTGCCGGTGCATTTGTCAGACCGAAAGGCATCACTACAAACTCGTAGTGTCCATATCGGGTTTGAAATGCAGTTTTGGAAATGTCTTCTTCGCGGATCTTCAGTTGGTAATATCCTTGTTGTAAATCAAACTTCGAGTACAATGTCGCTCCTTGAAGTTGATCAAACAGTTCGTCTATTCTCGGGAGGGGATATTTGTTCTTGACAGTCACGATGTTAAGACCACGATAATCTATACATAGTCTTAATGTGCCATCCTTATTTTTGACAAATAGCACAGGTGCTCCCCACGGAGACGTACTCGGGCGGATAAATCCCACATCCATCAGTTTCTGTAATTGCGTCTTCAACTCTTGCAATTCAAGAGGAGACATTCTATACGGTGTCCTAGCAATCGGGGCAGTGCCCAGTAACACCTCGATGGTGAACTCGACTTCCCTATCTGGAGGGACAGTGGTGAGTTCTTGTGGAAATACATCCGTATATTCTGATACTATAGGTACTTGGTTGATTTGTGTGTCAACCGTGGGTTTGTTAATTACAAACGCCAAGTACCCTCGAGCCCCTCTAGTGATCGCCTTCCTCGCTTTCATTGCTGAAATGATCGGGGCAATCTTAACTCATGCCCTTCCCAAAATTTCCACTTCGGGTTTTCCAGGATCACATAGCTTAATGGACTTGTTATGGCAGTCCATTTGTGCATGGTGTGCAGACAACAGCTTCATTCCCAATATCACGTCGTATTCGGATATAGGTAATAGGATTAGATCGGTAGGAAAGTTTATCTCATCAATCTTAACTTCGCATGCATTATAGATAATATCTTTTATCTGACTTGCACCCATAGGAGTTGACACTTCTAGACATATAGGCATATGTTCCATGCATGCATGCGGTTTGTGTACAAAATGCGGTGCAACAAATGAATGCGTTGATCTAGTGGTCGAACAATATTTTAGCGTAGTGGTTAGATACTAGAAGCGTGCCTTCCACCACGCCCCGTTGCCTCCGGAGCCTCCCTGCTCGGCTAGTGCAAATGCTCAAGTGGGCATCCTGCTGATTACCCTGGCCATTTCCTCGGCCTCCGCGGCGTATGTTTAGTTCGGTCCATCGTACCGGCAATCTTTCACCGGTGCCGACATTACCACAACAAGAAACACCTTCCTTGTTTACGCCAACAGTCATTGCGGATGTCCCGATTTCTCGCAATGTGCACACACTTGACCAGCTTTTCTTGTATCGGTCCTTTTCCTTATCTCTTTATCAATCGGTCCCTTCGAAACTTAGCAAAGGTTTAGATGGTTGTCCCACAAAATGTTCTCTCTTGAGACTGTTTTTGATGGCCTACTCTGTTGAATCTGTCCAATACGGTCCGATCCCCTAATGCGGATAGTCGCCTTTTACCGCTACCGAGTAGGTTGTCAATTCAATAGTCAACAGCTTGTTTAAGTTCTAGTTTCAATCCTCGAGTGAACTTGTAAAGCTTATCCTCTTCGACGATCTGATTGTCCCTGTGAGCATATTTGGACAATCGATGAAATTCAGACTGATCGAGCTACGGTCATGTTCCCCTACCTCAACTGTGGAATTCATCCCGCGCCTCTTTCACAACTTCGTGGAATGTCTTTTTTGTTCATTGAACTCGGCCAAGAAATTTCCCCATGTTTTGTCTACCCGGTCCCGGTCCCACCTTCTTTCAACGCCCCACCAGTCTCTAGCGGTCGATTCCCGAGCATTTAAATACGGCGAGTGTGACCTTCCCCGCTCATCCGAATATTGGAGAGCATTGAAGATATTTTCCAATTTCTCTATCCATTCTTCTCGCTTTAAATCATCCGGCTCTCCTAAGAAAGCCGGTGGGTCGAACCGTAGAAATCGCTCCAACGTGCGATCGTTCGCCTCTCTGGCGGGTTCGGGGGCACGGTGTTGAGGCTCTTCTTGTTGCCTCATGAAAACCAGTATTTGTTGTAGGGCCTACGCAGTCAAGTTATCTCTTGCAATAGGTGGAGGAGGCGGTGGTAATTCAGGGGAGGGTACCCGGTCCCTGGGTACGTCATCATCCCCTCGGGAACGCGGTGAGGTCTCCCATGTCCTCGATGTTCGCCATTCTCAGATCTTGACGTGTTAGTTGCGATCCACGAGTAAATGATACAATAATTATTTGCGTAAAGCAAGTTATATCGTAGGGAAAGTAACAACAAACACAAGACACTGAATAAATAGCAAAAGGCATATCCATTAATGTAAAACTTGAATACACCCATAGTACAACAATAGTAACACTGAGTCAAAGCTACATCTGAACCAAAATACAACTGAATCTAATACAATAGAAAGTAAGGTACAACACTGGAATAAGCGTCTACAACAACGAAAGTACAAACTGACAATCAAGCTAACTAATCAGTGAGATCGCCATCATCGTCACTCATAGCTATGTCCATAATCGGGGCCTAGTCGGGCTGAGGTGGCGGCTCGACCTCAGGCCAATCAATGAAATCCAACCACTGCTCGAATCCCTCCTCAGGGTCCTCCTCGGCATCGGGTACGGGCTCCACCTCGGGTGGTGGCAATGGCTGTGCATTAGCTGCCAGAGTAGCCTCCAGAGCGGCGTCTCTCTGAGCTAGGGCCTGTGTAAGGTCCTCTATCACTGTCATCTACTTGATGAGGGTCTCCTCCAAGCGCTCAACGGTGTCGCGAGATAGGCGGGCGTCAATCTCCCATTTCTGGCGGCCATCACTTGCCCTCTTCATTTTCTCTTGCACATTATCCAGGCGCTCCTGGATATTCTGTATCTGATCCTCCCGCGCTCGTATGGTGTTGTCGCGGTCCTTAATGATAGTGGTCAACTCGCTCTTTTCATCTTGGCTCCTTGCCAAGCGCCGTGTCGTCCCTCACATGCCGGTGCTCTCCTGATAGCTCGAGGTCGCCGATCACTCTCCGGTGCGGTGAATCATCGCCGGTGCCGGTAGTACTCCCAAAGACGGGCATGAAAAACATCCCACCAAGAAGGTGGTGCCGGCTCCATCCTGATCAAACAAAACTAAGGCGGATCAGTCAAAGGTAGAGGAAAGATAAGAAGAGAATAAGGAAAGAATGAATAAAGAAAGTCAGTCAAGAATCAACTAAGTCAAGACAAGTATGACTATGGAATCTCCAAATATGCGTTGTAACTTAGTTCAAACATCAATAATGCGGTTCTATGCCAATTTGAAATCGATTTCACACTTAATTGGTCAAGTCGTGGTACTACCCAAAACACAGACCGAGGGTCCTATCCTGGGTCAGCTCGGTGTAAGTTTCCATCTTACTAGCCGAGCTCTGATACCACTCTAACTGTCACGCCCCAAACGGGACACGATGACGATCCACGACTTAAATACAAGTAAACCAAACATTCTAGACGAATATCATCAAAACCCAATGGAGCAAAGTCTAAATAGCAGCGGAAATAAAGAAACACGTTACAACTTACAGTCCACAATATCCATAATCCAAATTACATCCCTGATATGATCTAAAGATAACAACTTAAAAGTCAAAGGGTCCTATGCCCTTCAGTTACAAACCGGAATGAAAAGAAATACAAGATTCCAACAACAACAACAAGAAGTAGTAGTAAGTCCAACAACAAATAATAGTAACAAGTCCAGCGACATCAACAACAAAAGATAGTAAATCCAACAAGCGGAGTACAAGGGCTCAATCCGTGGTCGGTTCAGCATCTTCAATGAAGTCCTCATCTAAGGTTAGAAAACAGGTAGGGGTGAGACAAAAATCTCAGTGGATGGGGTGATCGTGTGCAAGTGTGGCGATATATATAGTTAATGCGAGAAAACAGTTATATGAAAACGCGTGAGATATGATGCATGAATTCACACACAGTCCACAAGCATCGTGATAAATATATTTAAGTAATATACTTATACAGTTCCAGAAAACAGTTCATGGTCACACAGGCACTATGTGATTCAGGCAAGACAGGAAGAATTGCGTACGGAATGTAATGCCAATCCCATGCAAGACAAATAATGGTTGCATACGGATTTGTAGCGCCAATAATGCAAAGGTTGCGTACGGATTTGTAGCGCCAACCAAACGGGTCCGATAACTCCGGAATCGTGTGGATCAAACAGCGATTCCTTCGTTTTTCCTTGTAACTCCCCGGGCAAGATGGTCCAAGACCTGTCACCTTATCGCTCCGTAGGCAAAGACAAAATCCATAGTGGAGCTTGCAAGGCTCGGATTTGTCATAATCATGATTATACCTCAAGTACTACGACCCGTTTCCCTTGGACACTCCATCCCTCAGTTGCGGGATTAGGACGATGGGGCCGGAAGAGTGGAATAGCAGCCGAGCTGCCCGGTTCCATCCCCGACGTATCCATTCCGACTGTGAGCTCGACACACCAAGTTGACTCAGGCATGAAAGTAAATACAAGTACAAAAAACAACCAGCAAATGAGTATTATTGATTCAGGGAAGCAGTTCAGGAAAATTTTTGAAAATTCACGAGTAGCAATATGGCGTTGGTGGAGTTATTTGGATGAAGATGATTATCGGAAGGATAAGCAATCTTCGATATCTTGAAAGATTAGGTGGAACATAAGTCCCGTTATAGATTTAAAACCGCAAGACGAGGAAGTCACCCCGCGATCGGATATTAATCGGTCGAATCGGTCTGATAAATCAAGGGTTTTTAAGAAAATAAGATACTTTAATTAAATCTCCAAGTTAGAGGGTCCAGGGCTATTTTAGTAAAGGAAAAATAATTTGAGTTAGGTCCTTTATAAAGAAAAATTACAATTTTGCCCCGTTTGGTAAAAACCAAAACTTTTGGGGTTAAAAATTGAATAAATAAATATCCCGACCTTGAAACATTGTTAGGTCAGTTCCTAAATTCTCCAAATTGTCCAGAGATTCAGGTTTTTTTAAAGTTTTGAGGTCGAGTTTTTATAAAATTCTCACATTGGCCCCAAATTTGTTAAAATTGTCATTTCGGGCCTTAAGTTTAAAATAATCAGAACTCACAAACCGGAAGGGCTTTTAATGTGATTCCAGTTGGAAACTGTCACTAAGGTTAGTAGGATATTGGGACAAAATCAGTTTTTAAAAGAAATAAGTGTAGGTCCTTTAACTTTTGAAAATATCATTTTTGTCCCATTTTGAAATAATTGCCTTTAAGGCTTTTAGAGGTCCGATTGTTATGAAATTTGAACCTTGGGTCCAAAATATAATTAAGTTACAGTTACGTTAGTATTTCCAGGTGCATGGGCTGCATAATTCCTGGAAATTTCATTTGGGTCCTCAAGTTTAGTCTTTTACACTTTAGTCCCTCAATTTTAGAAAAATTACTTTCCAAGCCCTAAACACTTGGATTTTTGGAATACATTTAAAATATGTCATTTCCAGTACCTTAAGAGTAAAAATTTCAAATTTTAAAATTAAGGTCTGGTACAGTTTCAAAATTTGCAAAGTAGTCCTTAAACTTTCAAAATTTTACAATCTAGTCCTTGGGCTTTTAAAGGTTGATTTTATTTATCTTAAAACTCTTAAACATTTATTAAAATGTCCAAAAGTCATTCTTGCAATTTAGTCCACCAATTTTCCATTTTTGCATTTTTAAGTCCAAAATTGAAATTTAATCAATTATGCTCGACTTGTCCAGGTTATAAGTCATCAAAAACATGGATTTCAAAGATCATACACATGCATGTCCAATTCATACAAGAATTCATCAAATAGAACATTAAATTGTACATGCATGCACCTAAAATCCAATAAATAGCAATTTTGAGCAACTCTTGAGAATTTTCATGATTTGATACATAAAATTGACATGCAATACATAGATTATATATCTCAAGGGCTCATGATCAAAATTCTACATGTATTTTAATAAAAACACCTAGAAGTTGGAAAGTATTTTTCCACCCACCTTAAATTGGAAAGTTGTGATATAAAAAGAGAAAATTTCACAACTTTGGATGAGGTCACTTAGGTCAGCCCCTAAGTCAAGAAATATCAAAAATTTGGAGTTAGAAAAATGAGAGAAAAATTAAAGAGAAAAAGAAGGAGATAAGAAAATTGGAAAGACTACACTTTACCTTGTGTAGTAGGTGATTTGAAACTAATTGAAGCTTCAAATTTGGAAATTTTTGGTTCAACTCCAAAATCACCTAAGGTCAGCCCCTATTTCTAAAAAATGAAAAAGGGGTGTTAAAATTTGAAAAAAATAGGAAGAAGAAGAAAGAAGGGCTCTAGTGTCCAATTCTTACCTTGTAGTCCAAATTTCTCTACTAGTTATTCTTCAAGTCTTAAAATTTCACCACCATGCATGCATGTCTCCAAGTGGTCTTCTAAGTACCTCAAAATCCAAAATATAAACTTAAATTAAAAGGAGAAGGTGATGAGTAGCAAGATTTTAAGTTGAATTGAGGAGTGAAATTTCTTACCTTGAGATAGGGGGTGTTCGAATTTTTGGTGTTTAAGTGGTAAGATTGTTTGTTTTGGTTTAGATGTTTGAAGAAAGAAAGTATGTTTGATGTTAGGAAGAAGATGTTCTTGAAGATATGAAGATGGGTTTGAAGATGTGAAGGACTTGTGTTTGAATATTTGAAGATGTGAAGAAGGGGTACTTGAAGATATGAAGAACTTATGTTGAAGATTTGAAGATGTGAAGAGTTGGTGTTTGAAGGTTTGAAGATGTGAATGATTTTGTGTTTGAAGATTTGAAGATGTGAATGATTTTTAGAGAGAGGTTAGAGAGAAATTGGAGAAAAGGCTTGAGAATTAAAATGTGTTGGATGAAAAATGAATTTTTTGTGTAAAAATGCCATTTTGGCCGTCCAAATGGGGAGAGAGTGAGAGGAATTTTTTGTTTAATTTTGTGTCTTGCAAATTGTCTCTTGCATGGAGACAATTAGACTAGTCAAAGTATGGGCAAGGTATGGGAAGAGAAGGAATGTTGGGAAGACTCCAACATGTTGGGAAGTTTAATAATAAAGAATTTATATATGAGATAATGTGTATAATGATTGAATTAATGGTATAATTATACACAAGATGACTAATATAAGGTGTAAGTGTACAAGAGTTGGATGATATTTCTACTCCAAAAATCATCACCAATGCCGTCCACTATAGGGGTAATTTGGTAATTCCATATATTTTTTTTGTCCCAAATTTGATGATAATAGATGAAATATATCAATCTCCAAAATAATTAGTGATTTCCTTGATCACTTATAAGTCTCATGATCACTTATACTAAATCAAATTCTTAATTCTATAAGGTAAAAGTCTCTAAAATAAATAGTCTCTTAAAATTCTAAGGTGACTAATAAATACAAAAATAGTAATAATGATCAATCAAGTGATCATAAATGTGAAATAGAAGTAATGATGATCATGATCATAAGCAATAAATAAAATGAAATAAAATATAAAATATATATATTATTAATAATTACCCGTCAAAGTGACGTGGTAAAATAGTCGATCAATACAAAGACGTCAGAAGAATCAATTATATGTTCGGAAAAATCAGGGCTTCACAGGAAAAAGAGAAAACAGAAGAAAGAAAAGTGATTTCCCCAACACGGTTGACTCGAAAGAGGATTTTATTATTCATAAGTTAGTCAGGCAAGTAATCTCTTTTGTTTTCACGTAGATTTAGGTTTTGATTATTATTATGCATGTGATTTTCATTATGTTAATCTCAATGCTTGTCCCCTTACCATGTTTGACTATGGTATGTATGTGATTTTCATTATGCAGATCTCAAGGCTTGTTGCCTTATCATGTTTGACTCTAAGGCTTGTGATCTTAAATGTTATAAAATTTCATGTATTGGGCTTGCCGCCAACTATGTATGATTTGAGTGTATGCTTTTCTTTGAATGTATATATTTTCCTAACTAACTGAATGTTGGGTTAAACTAATTGGATACATGGTTTTTCCTAACTAACTGAACGTAGAGTTTCTCACAAGTAATTGGATATTAGGTTTTTCCACTAACTAACTGAATGCAGGGCTTTCTCCTAAATAGTTTTGAATAGCTTTCCCTTAATTAGTTGAATGAAGGTTTCCCTTAACTAGTTGATTGAGGGGTTTCCCTTAACTAATTGAATGTAGTTATTTTCATAAGTAATTGAACATAAGGTTAGATTTTTCCATAGGTAATTGAATGTAGGTTTGGCGTATGTTCCTCGCTTAACTAATTGAATGTAGGGTTTACCCTAAATAGTTTTGAATCATTGAATGTAAGGCTTTCCTTTAATTATTTGAATGTAGGGTTTTTCCCTAAAGAGGTTTGAGTAATTGAATATATGGTTTTTCCTTAATTAGATGAATTAAGGGTATTCCCCTAACTAAGTGTATGACCTTTCTCCAAGTATATTTGAATCTAGAGTTCACTAATTAATTGAACATAAAGTTTCCCTGATTAGTTGAGCATATGGTTTATCCATGATTAATTGAATGTAGGATTTTCAATGATTAGTTGAACATAGGGTTCCTCCTTAATTAACTAAATGTACTTTCCGCTTAACTAATTGAACGTAAGGTTTCCCTGATTAGTTGAGCATAGGGTTTATTCCTGATTAATTGAATGTAGGATTTTCAATGATTAGTTGAACATAGAGTTTATTCCTAATTAATTGATAGTATGATATTCAATAATTAGTTGGGACATAGGGTTTATCCCTAATTAATTGAATGTAGGGTTATTCCTAATTGATTGAACGTAGGGTTTTCCCTAATCATTTGAATGCATGGTTTGTTCCTAAAAGTGTCTCAGCTAATGTGATTTAATTATTATGATATGCGCTTATGTTTATTCTCGTATTTAATGATTTGTTGCATCACTTAGTTTCATGCATCATTGTTAATGTATGTTCATAGCATTTCACGAGCATCAAAACATTAAGTAAATTAAGTCATAAAGTATAATGTTTTTCAAAAGAAATGGGTGCATATTATTCTATGATGCTGGAGTGAGTGGGAAATGGATGCGGGGGATCGGCGTTCCGACCATGTGCCACTTGTGGCTAATGTTAATGTTCAAGGAAAAGGGCCTTCGGGAAAAACGAATGGAAATGGGCCTTCAGGAAAAAAGTTCACGGGTTCCAAATAACAAGGCCCACTGCGACCCTGATTAGAACAATGTGTTACCAAGTGAGCTCTCGTCCTAAGAACTTTTTACAAAAAGAAACACATTGTTTTAAGTATGAATGTGAAAGGTTTTTAAGTAAATTAAATGTAAAGTCTTTCAAGGTATAAATGTAAGATATTGCATTAGTCATGCATTCATGCATGAGATAGCTTGTTGAGCTCGTTTAGCTCATTCCACGAATGTTGAAATTTTTCCAGTTGAGAATGCAGAAGAGGAATTGAGATGGCCGGGCGCAGTGACTAGAGGAACCCTTGTCAATGAAATTCTTTTATTATCAAAGTTTGACTTTTTAGTTCATTAAACGTTGAATGTCATTTTATTTCTACTACGAATGTTTTTGGACTAGTAGTTATTAGTATTTAATTCCGCTGCAAAGTTTTCAAACGAAGTAAGATTTTTATTATTCCGTTTTTATATGCATTCTATTAAAATATTTCTTTTATTTTAATTGCTTATTTTCCGCATTAAAATTCAAGTAAGCTAGAAATGGCGCTACATTTAGTGGTATCAGAGCCCAGGGTTTTTAAAATTGGTTCTGTAGGATTTGAAATGATTTAATTATGACAAGTTTAAAGTCAACTAGTCTTGGGTTCAGAGTCGCGCTTTGAGCATCTCCCTCGCAATATGGTAAGCTTTCCATTCAATATGATTATGCTCGTATCATATTGTATTTATGCGTTTGGCTTTAAAACTGCAAATGTGAATGTGCTTGAGATGGTATTGATTATTTGATACACCCATAATATGTTTCCCGCCTTGTTACTGATTTAATTGTGTATTTAATTGTGCCTTTAATGCTTATGCTCCATTGAATATGAGAGTCGTTTCACGCTTTAACATATTATGTTTCTTATATTTAACAAGTTTCGAGGACGAAACTTTTATAAGGTGGGGAGAATGTAGCGACCCGGATTTTTATGCCTTAACAAGAATTTTGTTAATTATGTTATTACTTTATTTTATGGAATAATAATGGTTAATTAGAAATTTATTAATTACTTTACTACATAGTTAATTTGTTAAATTATAGATAATAAAAGAGTCTTTTTAATTGGATTGTGAATTTATTTAATTTGGGTCTTATAATGAATAATTGGACCTTTAATTAGTTTAGAGTATTAGTGAGGCCCATAAGCCCTTTCTGTTATTAATGGATTAATAAATAAGCTCATGTACCCAAAGCTCGATCCTAATTGGTAGTAGGTTAAAACACGGATATAAGACACGTAAAAATCACACAGAATACAGATAGAGAACGACACAGAGAGAAGAGAGAAATCATCCAGAGAGGAAAAAAAGAAGAAGAAACGTAAGAGAGAGAGAGAGAGAGAAATCGGTCAGAAAGAAGAAGAAGGAAAAAGAGAAAAGAGAAGAAAGAAAAGTGATTTCCCCAACATGGTTGACTCGAAAGAGCATTTTATTATCCATAAGTTAGTCAGGCAAGTAATCTCTTTAGTTTTCACGCAGATTTAGGTTTTGATTATTGTTATGCATGTGATTTTCATTATGTTGATCTCAATGCTTGTCCCCTTACCATGTTTGACTATGTTATGTATGTGATTTTCATTATGCAGATCTTAAGGCTTGTTGCCTTATCATGTTTGACTATAAGGCTTGTGGTCTTAAATGTTATAAAATTTCATGTATTGGGCTTGCCGCCAACTATGTATGATTTGAGTGTATGCTTTTCTTTGAATGTATATATTTTCCTAACTAACTGAATGTTGGGTTAAACTAATTGGATACATGGTTTTTCCTAACTAACTGAATGTAGAGTTTCTCACAAGTAATTGGATATTAAGTTTTCCCACTAACTAATTGAATGCAGGACTTTCTCCTAAATAGTTTTGAATATCTTTCCCTTAATTAGTTGAATGAAGGTTTCTCTTAACTAGTTGATTGAGGGGTTTACCTTAACTAATTGAATGTAGTTATTTTCATAAGTAATTGAATGTAGGGTTAGTTATTTCCATAGGTAATTGAATGTAGGTTTGACGTATGTTCCTCGCTTAACTAATTGAATGTAGGATTTACCCTAAATAGTTTTGAATCATTGAATGTAGGGTTTTCCTTTAATTATTTGAATGTAGGGTTTTTCCAGAAAGAGGTTTGAGTAATTGATTATATGGTTTTCCCTTAATTAAATGAATGAAGGGTATTCCCCCAACTAAGTGAACGTATGACTTTTCTCCAAGTATATTTGAATCTAGAGTTCACTAATTAATTGAGCATAAAGTTTCCCTGATTAGTTGAGCATATGGTTTATCCCTGATAAATGAATGTAGGATTTTCAATGATTAGTTGAACATATGGTTTATCCCTAATTAACTAAATGTACTTTCCCCTTAACTAATTGAACGTAAGGTTTCCCTGATTAGTTGAGCATAGGGTTTATCCCTGATTAATTGAATGTAGGATTTTTAATGATTAGTTGAGCATAGGGTTTATCCCTGAGTGAGTGGAAAATGGGCGCGGGGGACCGGCTTTCCGACCATGTGACGCTTGCGTCTAATTTTAATGTTCAAGGAAAAGGGCCTTCGGGCAAAATGTTCACGGGTTCCAAATAACAAGGTCCATTGCGACCCTGATTAGAACAATGTGTTACCATTGTAAGCTCGCGTCTTAAGAACGTTTTACGAAAAGAAAGACATTGTTTTAAGTATGAATGTGAAAGGTTTTTAAGTAAATTAAATGTAAAGTCTTTCAAGGTATAAATGTAAGATATTGCATTAGGCATGCATTCATGCATGAGATTACTTGTTGAGCTCATTTAGCTCATTCCACGAATGTTGAAATTTTTCCAGTTAAGAATGCATAAGAGGAAGGAGATGGCCGGGCGCAGTGACTCGGGGAACTCATGTCAATGGAATTCTTTTATTTTCAAAGTTTGACTTTTAAGTTCATTAAACGTTGAATATCATTTTATTTCTAGTACGAATGTTTTTGGACTAGTAGTTATCAGTATTTAATTTCGCTGCAAAGTTTTCAAACGAAGTAAGATTTTTATTGTTCCGTATTTTTAAACATTCTATTAAAGTATTTCTTTTATTTTAATTGCTTATTTTCCGCATTAAAATTCAAGTAAGCTTGAAAGGGCGCTACAACTCTAGAACTTGAAATGGTGTCTTTATTGAAACCAAGTGTGTGTGCAATTTTTTAAGATGATTTAAGGTCATTTTTGTCTTAGCCTACTTAGCCTAAAAAGTCTACCTATGAACTCATGATTCCCTAGTTAGCCACTTTGAGCCTTAACTTTGTTTATTGTTAACCACATTTTGAGCTTAAAAATATTCTTTATCCCAAAAATTGAGCTTATAGAAAAGTTTATAATTAAGGGAGATGTGGTTTAATGTTGAAAAAGAATGTTGCCAAAAGAGGGATGAGAAGTGAATAGGTGAATGTTGAAGCTCCAAAAGAAATTGAAATCATAGAAAAGAATGAGAAAATTCGAGCAAGAAAAGAAAAGAAAAGAAAATTATGGAAAATATTGAGAAAAAAATTGAGAGCTTAAGGCAAAAGAGAGAAGGCAAGGGCCAAAGAATGAAAAAAAAAAAAGGAAAATGGGTGGAAGAAGAGTATGAAAAGAAAATAATTTGAAAGAATGTTTCTTTAGATGAAATGGGGTTGGTGAGTTGAAAGTTTGTGTGCTTTAAATTCTATTTGCTCAAAGTTGAGTAACTTTATCCATATTTTTCCTCCCCTAACCAAAGAGCATACATTACAACTAAAGAAAAAGTCCTTTTTGATTCTTAAATTGTGCACACTTGAGTGGTAGAGATATTAGACGATTTGCAAGCCTATGATAGTTCTACTTCATTGAATTAATTCGAGCGTATACACTTTTTATTTACTTTGAGAGTTCAGTGGTACACTATTTCTTATGAGTCGCGATATCGAATACCCGAATGAGTATTAATTTTTTGATGATGAGTTACGTGTTTACTAAAGTGTTGATTTGATTGAGATTATGTGTTTGTAGTGTTCTTGTGTTGTTCTATCTACCCCATTGCATGTTGTTATTTTTCTTAGTTTGCTCGAGGACGAGCAATGGTTTAAGTTTGGGGGATTTGATGCCTGTAAAATATACGTGCATTTAGGAGCTTATTTTGGTACATATTCGATACATTTGCATGTATTTAGTGTTTTTAGTTGGTTTCCTTTGTTGGGCGTGATACTGCGTATTCTTGTGATTTTTACAGGAAACAGAGCTTAATTTGCAATGATATCAGTAGGGCGGCCCGGACAAAAATGTCGAATGCAAAGAGACAATCAAATACGCGAATAAACCTACGAAGAACAGAAAGCATAGTCTTCCCGTGTAATAATACACGACCATGTATCTTGCCACTTTGTGATTTTACATGCCCGTGCGTCTTGTTCGAGGGAAGAATTTCATAGATGAAATATACACGATCCAACTGTATATTAATACATGGTTGTGTGCTTTGTTCGTATCCAAAACAGAGATAGGAACAAGAAACACGACTTAACCGTGTAATAATTGATACGTGTAAAATATATGTGCATTTAGGGGCTTAATTTGATATATATATATATATATATATATGGGAGGGTTATATAGGACCCCCATATTATATGAGTACATGGGACTAAATCCAGACCACAGATCTACCTATTTCAATGGCTATTATTAATTCTGATTAATGTTAATAAAATATATGGTAAAATCAAAATGGGGCAAATTAGTCCACATAAAAAATAGGGGGTTGGCTAAATCTAGTAAATCCCTTGAAAATAGGAGAGTTACCCACAATTGGTGGCATCCTTCATTCAACCCACGTCGTGTAGTTGATTTCCAAACAAATTTGATGATATGTTTCCTTAACAAATTAGTAAATATTACGCAACAGACTTTGAGTTAATATTTGTTTGGAAATCAACTACATGGTGAGTATGGAGAGCCTGTGATTTAGTAGTTGGTATTTAAACTAAGCAGAGTGCATTTGAATGGGATTTGGATTCTAAATCACTATATATTTTGGGGAAATTCTTTCAACTTTAGCCACCACTCCATGTGCTAAATCTAGTAAATTCCGTGAAATGTCGCCATTCCCATTTTTATTTAAAAAAATATTGCTTGATATGGTCAGAATCTTGCTTATATGTGCTTAAATACTTGCTTTCACGTATGCAAAATATTGCTTAGTTTTTACTGTGTTTTAAACTCTCACATTAATAATAGTTTGTTTGATAAGAATTATCATATTATGCCAAAAATAAAAAACTTACACTTATATTGACTCTCGCTCATTCAATCGTTGACAGTTTTTTCAACCCAGAAATTTGCTTGGGTGATACTAAAATGTTGCTTATGTATGCACGAATACTTGCTTGTATGTATTCAAATTTTTTATTATGTCCACATTTGTTCTAACCCAGTACTTTGCTTAACTATGGATAGAAGTTTTCTTACATGTGCATAACTATATGCTTATGTATATTCTAAATATTGCTTAATTATTTATTTTGTTTTAATAAGTTGGGATTGTCCATGTGCCGCAGCAGCGGATTGAAATAACATCGGATTCATCTCCGAACTAGATACCAGAATGTGACGAAAATATGACTCCAAAAGAAGAAATGAATTTTGATAATTGTGGACAACGGAATACCATTTTAAAAATGATTCTTAATAAATAAAAAAAAGTATGTGTTCGAAAATATGTTGTGACTGCTTATTTATTTGTTTAATACTGCTTATTCACATATTACAAATTGCCTACGTGTGTTATTGTAATGCTTATTACTACTATGTACTCAGCTTATATCTAACGGTTGTAGTGCTTTTCGAGCACATAATTCAACATTCTTGCAAAATTTGGTTACTGCAGTCCCATATATTCAATTGCTTATTTGTGCGTAAAGTATTGCTTGTGAAATGATGTTATGGTGCTGAAAAAGCAATTGAATTATGCTTACAATACCATCAAACCATGAAAATAATTGCTTACAAAGCAATTGAATTCTGCTTACAAAGCAATTGAATTTTGCTTACAAGCGCAATCACTCGCTTACAAAGTAATTGAATTATGCTTACAGATCTAAAAACCATGAACATAAATACGGCACTAACTAGAAAACATTCCTATATCAACTACGCATGTACGTCAAAACCAACCATATTTAAAATGGCTATAAAATACTACAATATTCAATATTTTGATCAAAAGTATTAAACAACAACGTTTTGTTGTGATCCTAACTCGATTTAGCAAACTCCTTCGCCCATCCTAAAACCGACTCCTCTCGCTTTCGTTCATTACATCTTTTGTCATTTCCAATGAGAAAATCTATCGAAAAAAAGACACTAGTCATTTATATAAAGCATTTATTAACAAACAAAATTTTTGTAAGCATAAAAACCAACCAAGCATAAGCATAATATAACATATGTATAAGCAGCAAATAAACTATAGATAAGCATAATTATCAATAACAATAAACAGTTGAAAACATCAATAAGCAATCCCCCCAGCCTTAGAAAAAAAAATGTCAATACTAATTACCCCCCTAAATTAAGAGCATAATATGAAACATAGATAAGCATAATAAAAAACATACATAAGCATAATTATCAACAACAATAAGCAGTTGATAGCCTCGTTAAGCAATCTCCCTGTCTGCCAACTTTATTTTTTCAACTAGTAAAATTAGTAAATAAAAAATAACAAAACCCACAATAGATCCTAATTATGCATTTAGAAGAACATAGATAAGCATTATTATGAAAATCAATAAGCATTTGCACATACTTGAACAAAAACATGATCGATTTAAACTCTATTTCCCGAAATTTTCATCGTGTTGTACAAAAACTATAACCCAAAACACAACAATTTACGCCGACTAGAAAACAGAGAATTTTAAATACCCAAAACACAAAACTAAGATCAATACCATATCAATATCCTACAAAATACAACAATACACCCTAACAACCAACAAAATATAGAAACCACAATTATTTATGGTTCTATGTTTTTCAAAACAACAACAATAAAAAAAAAAACAAAAAAAACAAATATAGCCATTTGTCAAATGCTTGAGCGAATCACTTCACCAAAAATTCCCGCAAAAATGACAAAATACTAAGGAAAAATCAATTGCTTCACCTACAATGTGGGCGTCGATTTGTCTTTGTCGCAAGATTTCTTCTAATGGGTTTTTCACAAAGATGTTGAGAAATCTTTAACACATATCTATGGAGATACTCTTCGGTGGGGTTTCTCACAATACCTATGGAGATTGGAGTTTTCATGAGATTGCGCTTTTTCTCAAAAATATGGAGACGTGTGAAAAGATTTGGAAGAGAAAAGATTTAGAAGAGAAAAGTCAAGAGAAAAGATTTGGAAGAGAAGACGTGTGAAAACCGTTGCCTAAATTGTAGCAATGTGAAAAGCCACTACCAAAAATAACTTCCCCCTAATAACTGATATAAGTAGTATTTACCAAAAAGTCCTTTTCTCTAATAATTAACCATTATAAAATGATAAAAAAAAACTGTTTATCTAGACCATTTAAAAATTAAATCAATGCTCCAGATTTGGTCTCACATACTCACTTAACTTAGGTGGACTCATCAGATCCAAATCATATATATATATATATATGTGTGTGTGTGTGTGTGTGTGTGTGTGTGATGCATTTGCACGCATATTTAGTGTATTTTACTTGGTTTCCTTAGAAAGGCATGATACTGTGTATTCTTGTAATTTTTACAGGAAACGGAGCTAGAATGAGAAGATATCAGATAGAAAGCTCGGACAATATTGACGAATGCGAAGAGATGATCGAATATGCGAAGAAAAAGAAGAAAAACAAGCCACATGACCGGACCGTGTGAATTCACATGACCGTGTAGATTGCACTCGTGTGTTTTTACACGTTCGTGCGACTTGTTCGAGGGAAGAATTTTAGAGACAAAACACACGACTTTCCCATGTTAAATTACACGATCGTGTGAATGGTTTGGTGCAAAAACATTGACAAAAACACATTACACGGCCAGGCCGTGTGGATTCACATGGCCGTGTGAATTGTCTGGGTCTGAATTTGATTCCTAATCACGTCAGAACTCTACCAGTGATCTCTCAAAGCACCTATATAAAGAGAACCATGTCTGGACGAAATTATCACTTCATATCACATCATACAACATCAAATACATCAAAATACACTAAGGTTACACAAATCTATAGTCTTCTGAGAGAGGAGGGCAAATCTACAAAGAACACCACAAGGCCTTTCGCATATACGGAAGCGTAAGGGTTCGAAGGCTGGAAAGAAGGATCCATCCTGACAAGAAGGGTTTTATCTTTCTTAGTTTAGATCTCTTGTTTGTACTTTAAAGATGTGAAACTATTTGATTTCAACTTTGTCTATGAATTTGTTATCAAATAGGTTGGGCTAATCATTCTGATCCTAGGGCATAATTAAAACTGTGGATTCATGTTAAATGTAAATTGATTGTTTTCTTAATTGGTTTATGTGTTCTATTATATGAATTTGAATGCCTAATTCTTGTAGATTATCTAATCAATAATTTTCATGTCATATTTGTTAGTTTATAATTCAAGAGATGAGTTCTAACGAAAAAAAATCGAGTTCAGACATAAACGGGTGTAACGTGTCGAGAGACCTACAACTATTTGTGGGGAGTACTTCAATTCAAAGATCTTTTGGGAGTTAATAATAAATGTAACGTGTCGGGAGACCTACAATTGTTATTAATCAACTGTTTTATGCGCCACTCGGGAGGGGGAATAAACTAATTTAGGAATTGAACCCATCGAAATACATAGTTTTGATAAACATTAATTGGATTTTTAATATTGAAGAAGCATGTTGAGAATGTTCCTAGGGTTGCTTTCGTATTTGTTGAAAACTTGTGGAGTTCGGGTTTTTACAAACTTAAATATTTTACTTGTTAATTTAGGATTATTTTAGATAATACTTTTGTGATTTTTGACCACTTCAATAAAATTGGAATACGATATTTACTATAGCCTAAGTGTTTCGTATTCAATCCCTAAGGAATACGACCTTGCTCGCTACTATCTACTAGCTATGTTGTACACTTGCAGTTTAGTAAAAAGATTTTCACGATCAATAATACACGGTCGTGTATTTTGCCTGGCGGTTTTCCTAATTTCGTCGGGACTCTACCAGTGATCTCTCAAAACATCTATAAAAGGAAGACCAAGCCGTACACTTCAAAGGATGAATTTTATATTTGGAAACACACAATTTTACATACTTTTGAGAGGAAAATGCAATTCAACAAAGAACGACACAAGACCTTCCGCATCTACGAAAGCACAAGAGTTCAAGACTTTGAAGAATGATCCATCCTAACAAGACGGGTTCTATCCTCTTAGTTTAGATCTCTTGTTTGTATTTAATTCGATGTCAACTAATTTGATTTCAAGTTTGTCTATGAATTTGTTGTCAAATAGGTTAGGCTAAAACTTTCTGATCCCAGAGTATAATCAAAATTGTGGATTCATGTTAGTTTCTAATTTGATTGTTTTTCTTAATTGGTTTCTTGTGTTCTATTTATGAATTCGGGTGCTTGTTTCATGTAGATTATATGATCAATAATTTGCATGTCAAATTTGTTTGTTTATAATTCGGGATATGAGTTCTAACTTACAAAAAATGAATTCATAACATAAACGAGTATAGAGTCGGGAGACTTATAACTGTTGTGGGGAGTACATCAATTCTAAGATCTTTTGGGAATTGATATTAATTGTTGAGTAGAGATACTAGCAATTGATATTAATCAACCGTTTATTTACTTTGGGAAGAGGAATAAACTAGTTTAAGAATTGAACCCATTGATATACAGAAACTGGTTTTGATAAAATATTAATTGGAATTAATATTGATGAAGCATGTTGAGATTATGTTCCAAGGGTTGCTATCATATTTGTTGAAAACTAGTGGAGTTCGGTTCTTTAATAATTTTATATATTTTATTTGAACATAGATTTGGTTTAGAAAAATAAACTCTTTGACTTTCGATTGCTTCAATAAAATTGAAATACGATATTTATTGTATTATATGTGTTTCGTATTCAATCCCTGAGGAATACGACCTTGCTCACTGCTATCTGTTAGCTACATTGTACACTTGCAGTTTAGTGAAAAGATTTTCACGATCATCTCTCTCCCTAAATGTAGGCCTAATGATGATTTACATGGGTTGAGTACCCAAAATTCTGCTAACTAGAAAAAAGGTGTCAGATAGGTGGTTTGAAGGAGAAATCGATGGGCATTAAATGTTTTAAGGCATTTAATCTTGGTGTGCATTATGAAAAATACGAGCATTTAATGAGATATGACATGGCTTTAACCTTCAGGTCGAAACGAGAGCTCAGATTCTTGGCCCCTGCCACCTTTGGGGTGAGTCGCTGGGATTGATTTTTTGGGGGATTGGGCCCTCGAGTCATATGCTAAAATGGGCCATTTACCCTTGTTTTGATACACATCAAACCAGGTATAACAATAGGCCCCCAATCCCGAGTTGTCAAGTCGCAGATAATGACGCTTGGGGTTGCCATTGAAATGCCAAAAATGTCCATTCTCCCTTCCGCATGGGTTTTTTGTAACCTTTGAAATTAGCCATTGATTCGAAGTTGCCATACGATGCGTCTCTTCATTTAATGATAGTGACGTGAGGCATAGATCTTGAAGTTGTCAGACAATGCGTCTCTTCATTTAACCGTGGTGTTTTTTCAGACGCTAGCCTACGTGGCATTTATGATTAGGCCGCAACTTTTGGGTTTTGCGCCCTTTCTTAATGATTTTGTCTTTTGAAATACAGAGTTTCTAAGTTTATAAATACTCCAATCCTACAAAAGGTGAGGAATTTTTGCAAGCTTGTTTTGAACTTGGGCGCATAGTCGTTTCCAAGCATCAAAGTTTTGTGTAGGTAATCTTCCTTCTTTTTGTTTCTTTGTCACCCTTATGGATTCTTTGAATACTCCGGGAAATTGTCGAGACCTATGAGGAGATAATTTGGTGGGTTTTACAAGGTTGCAGTCGAGGATGTTGCGGAGTGGTTATATAGAGATGATTAGGACATGGTCGTAGAATTTGATTCCTCTGTGATGGTTCAACAGGTGACTGTGGTTGTCCCACCTAGGACTTCGGGGGTATAGGTCCATCCGGCCGCAACCCCGAGAGTTATTGATCGTCCCTAATAAGACCTCAAGTCGCATCAAATGAGGTGTCAAATTGGACTAATCAATGCACTATGGCGAACTTGACTACGTGTAGGGCATTGAAAATCCCTTAGAGCATGAATTTATGGATTCATGATCATGTAAAGAAGCCTCACTATCTTCTTGAGGGTTGTATAGCGGTTAGTGTTCATCACTTGAAGTCAAGTCTCAGATTTCCGATGTCTTATGTCATAGCTCGATTTGGACTATTGGAGATCGGATCCACTAGGCCATCACGATCCAGAACCGGCCGGTTTCGGCTCCAAAAATATGGAATCGAATCGAACCTGAACAGCGATTCCAAGACGGTTACTCGAATTCCGCCTTCTAGAATCGAAACCATGGAACCGACCGTTCCATTTCAGTTCTGGAACTGTGGAACAATCTTTTTTTCTTTTTTTTCTTTTTTTTTAAAAAATAAATCTAATATTTTTTTATTTAAATCTAACACAATATAACTCAATACCTAAATTAGAATTTATCTTAGATTATTTGAAGACTTTAAATTAAATAGAACAAAAAAAAGGAAACAAAATGGCCTTGAACTTAATTTTAATAATTAATATTAAGTTGTCTATGTATCCTTTTAGGGTATAGAGGAATCAAAGCCCACGTAGTTAAACTTACTTTTTTCCCTTATTACCTTTTGGGAGTGGTGTGGCTCAATCACTCCCGTTGTTCATTCCTCCATGGACGCGTTGTTCATTCCAGTGTCAAAGTCATCGTTGAGATCCAATTGAGCTTCCATTCCTTGTGTTTATGTTTCCGCGCTATTCCAATCGGCCAACAATCATTGAGCTTCTAAGTTGTCCGGATGCAAACATGACCTTTGCTCATCCAACATGTTCCCACTGAAACTAAAAGCTTGCTCCACCGCCACGGTTGAAATGGGAATCTCCTTGGCTATGATCGAAAGTGTTAGGAAATTTATTTGATAGATTTTGATGATACCATGTAAAACTTAAACTAGGAAGTCGGCACCCCATTTTTCTTGTAATTTGTATTATAATAGATAGGGCTGGAAAAGCTGAGTCAAGTCAGCTATGTCAAAGATTATAAGAAGTCAACTGCGAACTAAGTGAAGACTCTGTTGTGTGTTAGCTGAGTAAGGCCATGAAGGAAGTCAAGGACTCGACTGAAGGAGAGTCAGCTGAGGAAGCTGTGAGAAGTGTCAGTCAAGTCAACTCAAGAAGCCAAGTCTAGAAGAAGTGACAGTTGAGTCAATCCCATGATTGGAGCATACTCAAGTCACCTAGGGTAAAGGTAGCAGTCTAGTCAAGACAACTGACTTAGATCTGTTGATTAAAGTCAAGAATATTACTCCATTTAGTAATATGACAACCTTCCAGGTCTAAAAGTGTTTGGCCCAGAATTGTGCAAAAGGAATAAGCCAATTGGGAAACACTGCACCTTGTGTCAGACACCTGCAATGTTGGAATGCCGTTTAATATGAGGAAGGATCAACATCACCAAGGCTGCAGACCAAGAAAAGACAAGCCAACGAACACAAAGTAACATTTGAAATTAGCCTATCTCTTCAACGGGCAAAATTTCAAATGTGCACTATAAAAGGCTGAGAAAGCTATTGAGAAGATGTGACTTTGATAACCTGGACCACGAACGAACAAGCAATATTCAAGCAAGCAATCTGTAAATATTCTCATAGCAATTCAAGCAATTCCTCAAGCCTTAAACTCGAAGAAACTTGATCCAACACAAGTTGTGAAGGAGAGATAACTTCAACCAGTTGAAGAGGAAACTTTTGAAGAATCAAAGGGGTCTAGTTTCCAGGTCAGGATTGTAGAGGTTCAAGGTTGAACCATTATCAAGTTTATTGGAGGGCTTCATGATCAAATCCAATAACTTGAGAAGTGAGTCAATGTAAAGCGGCCGCCTATGAAGAAAGTTCGAGTCGCAAGAGAAACCATTGTGTGATCAAGGCTGTCTCCAGACTGATAATCGCTTGTAAACTGATTTGTTACATAGTGGATTCCTCCAGGAGTTGGAGAAGAGAGGATTAGAAGAATTACCCCATCTTCGAACCTCTATAAAATATTTGTGTCATTTACTTTCAAAGAAATTTACATTCCCGCATATTTACTTATATCTCGGTGTTAGTTTATATTTTCTATCCAACTCGATAATTAACAAAGTGCTAAAAGCTAAGTGTTTAAAACCAAATTAAATTAAATCAAAGGGTGTTAAGTCTTCATTGTTAAAAACCAAATCAAAGAAAGTTAAGTATTTGGCTTAAGCGGCCGAGTTATACTATCAACAGCTCTATTGAGTTTGTTGAGTGGGTAACTTAATTGAATAGCCCACTTAGTTGTCCCCCAAGGACTGTAGGTCCCAAGGGGTGTAAGTAAGGTTTAGAATGGGGGTTGAATAAACCTTACCAACTTTTCGATTTTAGTCCTTTTAAAAATATTACGAGTTAATACACAATAAAGTCCTCGAGGGACTAAGTTAGTTCATCGTGATTAGCCACTCAGCGCACTTTCGATAGAGTTGTTGATAGAATAACTCACTTGTTTAGTCTAAACCTTCACTGGTCATGATGAGTTTTTCAGCGGAAGACTTAACACCCTTGAATTTGATTTAACTTTGTTTTAACACTTGATTTTAGCACATAGTTATTTATCAGTTGGATAGCAAATTATCAGCAAATATGAAATGAGTATGCAGAGATGTAAATATGCTGAAATGTAAATGACACGAGTGATTTTTATAGAGGATCGAAGATGGGGTAATTCTTCTAATCCTCTCTTCTCCAACTCCTGGAGGAATCCACTAAGTAATGATCAATTCACAAAGTGGTTATCACTCTAGAGACAAGTCTTGATCACGCAGCTGACTTGCTCTTTAGACTGTCTAGAGATGCCTTGGTCACACAGTTGGCTTCTCGTCCGACTCAGCTTCTTCACAGGGCAGTTGCCTTGCTACTTCAACTCACTTTCTCAAGCTTCTTGGATTTGATCACGAATCCCTCCAATAACTTGAGATTGGTTCGACCTTGAACCTTTCTACGATCCTCCTTGGAAAGTAGACCCCTTTTGATTCTTCAAAAGTTTTCTCTTCAAAAGTTTGAAGTTGTCTTTCCTTCACAGCGTTGTGTTGGATCGATTTCCTTCGAGATTTAGGCTTGAGGATTTTGCTTGAATATCTTGAGATTATTTTGCAGGTTATAGTTTGAAAAATGCTTGTTTGTTCGTGGTTCAGGTAGTCAAGGTAACCCTTTCTCAATGAAATTCCTCAGCCTTTTGTAGTGAACTTTCAAAAGTCTGCCCGTTGAAGAGATAGGCTGATTTTCAAAAGTCACTTATGTTCGTTGGCTTGTCTTTTCTTGGTCTTCAATCTTGAGATGTAGACCTTTCCTCGTATTAAATAAATGTCCATCTTTTCAGGTTCTGACACGAGGTGCAGTGTTTCCCATTGGTTTATGCCTTTTGCATGCTTCTGGGACTGAGCACTTTAAGACATGGCAGCATGGAAGTATTACTTATTTAAGTAATGTTCTTGACTTCTGTGCAACGGATTCTTTTCAGTTAACTCCTCTTTGCAGCTGCCTTTTCCCCAGGTGACTTGAGTCTGCTCTAATGATTGAAAGACTCGTCTGTCACTTCAACTTGTGACATGGCTTCTTGGGTTGATTTAACTGACTCTTCACACAGTTGTCCCTCAGTTGTTACGTCTTCAGTCGAGTCCTCAATCTTTTATCTTGGCCATACTCAACTGTTCCTCAGCGGAGTCTTCACTTCACTTCTTCAGTTGACTTCTTGTATTTCTAGGCATAGGCGACTTGATTCACTCATTCACCTATCTATTACAATGAGAATTACAAGGAAAATGGGGTGCCAACATTCTAATCTAAGTTTTACATGGCATTCATCAAAATCTACAAAATAATTTCCCAACAAGGACACATCTGTTTGAGTCAACTCTGGTGAATATTTTAAAAGGACCAAAATCGAAATTTTGGTAAGGTTTATTCAACCCCCTTCTAAACCTTACATCACATCCTCGGACCTACAAGTGGTATCGAGTAGTTGGTTCTTTGAGCCTTCCGCACTGGTTACTGAACTAGATCTCTATCTTTACAAAAAAATTAAACACTTGGGTTTCAAAGTCTTTTATTCTTTTTTTGAGCAAAGTTATTATCATGGAAGCAAATCTAACACGCATTTCTATGTTTAATATTGAAGAATTTGATGATTGGAAAATATGCATGCAGGCTCATTTATCTGCATTACATGATGAAATGTGGCTTGTGATAGAGGATGGGCCACTGCAAATACTCAAAGTCAACACAAATTGTGAAGAGCAAGAGCGGTATGAGAGGAGAAGAAGAAGTCTTTCTTTGAAGCAAGACCAGTCATGCTTGAAAAACCAAGGACTGAGTGGACAAATGAGGATAGAAAAAGATACAACCTGGACAATGTGGCCAAGGATATTCTCTACAGGACATTGGATAAAGCAATGTTCAACAAAGTCAAATCTTGCAAATCAGCAAAAGAGATTTGGGAAAAGCTAACCTTAATTTGTGAAGGATCAGAGCAAACTAAGGAAAATAAATTAACTGTTGATGTTCAAAAATTTGAAATTTTAAAATACTTGCAGGTAAAACTCGGGATCACCGGATGCCGTTACTAAGATTACAAATGAGCTTTACTCTTGGGAAAGAATATACAAGAAAAATGTGTATGAAGATCTTAAGAAGCCTCACACAATGAATGGGAAATGAAGGTCATGGCCCTGAGACATTCAACGGACCTCTCAAGAACATCTAACCATGATCTATCTCAGACCTCAAAGCCTATGAGTTTGAGCTGAGAAGGAAAGAGCAGAGAGAAACAATTGTACCAAGACAACTGCATTGATGGCCAGTGAAGGGAAAAGAGTTGAGCCAAAAGAAGCCATAGACCAGTAGGAGATTGCCCTGATGGTTAAAAGATTCAACAAGTTCTTTAACAAGAACTGCAAAAGGAATAAAGGTGAAACCTCCAGAAGAGCTGATAATCAAAGAACATACAAAGCTGAACAGAGAGCTGAGAACCTGTGTTGGAATTGCAGACAACCAGGACATATTTTGTTGATCTTTCCTATCCACCAGTCAACAAGTACATAAATGAAGAAGAAAGAAAAGTCTTCAGGGAAAGAAGACAAGAAAAGAAGAAAGCCATGTTGGCTACTGAGACTACTGAGCCAGCCAAGAGCAAAGAGGCAGCAGACTCAGATAATAGTGAAGCAATTTACTCAAGTGATTTTGAGGAAGAGGCTATGATCTGCCTCATGGCCAAAGGACAAGATCAAGAAGATGAGCTACATTCTAACTCATCTCATTCTGATTCAAGTGATAGTGGCTGTGATACTCACACTTCATCACCCACCGATCTTTATGATTCATTAGGCAAAATGATGAAAGATTGAACACATAAAATCCTCACACACCATTCTAAATGAGGAGAACAGCCAGCTTAAAGGCCAAAACTCATAGTTGACAAAAGAGCTGAGTACTTTGAGTTACATAGCTGATGAGAATACTAAGGTAGAAGGCTAAAAATGCCAAGATTATAGCGAGTTAGTTAGCAATACTGAAAAAGAGGGAAAAATATCTTAAAACGTGATTGCCTCATTTACAAAAGCATCCAAATCATTGGATGAACTTATTATGAGTCAAAAAGAATGTGGAGATAAGACAGGCATAGGATTTAATTCCTTTGTGCATAGTCAAACTCCAAGAGTGATTTTGGAGAAAGGATCTTCAAGTAATGAAGCATTCCAAAAACCCAAAATACCAAATGTTGCACCCACATCAATTTCAAAGCACAATCACAAACATATTGGCCTTGGATATAAAGGGAAAGGAAAACAGCCAGTTGAGTAAGCTGAAAGGACAGCTGAGAAGAAATCCAGTTGAGTCCCTCAGCAAACTCCAAATAGAAAATACTCTGTAAAAAGCAAACAGAGCTACCCAAAACCCCAGAAATTTCATTAGAGAAATAATTATAATGGGAATGATAGAAACTATCCAAACTATGTTGATTGGAATAATGTGAAACATCAGCAAAGACCTATGGAATATAAGCCAAAATGTAAAAGACCTAAACCTCCGCAAAGGTCATTCCAAAGACAAAAGAGCTTTTATCAGCACACATATGCACCAAAGCACTACACTCAGAAATACCACAACTACCCCAAGAAATCAATTGCTAAAACACACACAGGCATACAGACAAAAGAGACAGATGTATGATCCTAAAACCCCCCATGCAATTTTCTAATGTGCACTATGATTATGGCACTGATAGATGGCAACCACTTAGAGTCAGACCATTTGGCTATAGGTTGGTTGGAGCATCTTATAGCACTAACCCCTCAGGACCCAGACAAGTATGGGTACCTAAAAACTGATTTCCTTGATTGTAGGTTCAAGGATAAGCTGAGTGCCAAGGAACCTGGTACATGGATAGTGGTTGTTCCAGACATATGGCAGGAAACAAGAAAAACCTATCAAGATTCAAGGAGAGTAGAGGAGCAAAAGTATTTGCAGGAAATGAAGCTCCAGGGGAGATCAAAGACACAGGATCCATCAAGAAAAATGGATTGGAAATCACAGATGTTGCTTATGTTGAAGGCCTCAACTTCAACATGTTACGTAATGTCCAACTCTGTGACAAAGGCTATAATGTAGGATTCAACATGGGAGTATGCCAAATCAAAGATACTGAATCCAATTCAACATGGGTCAAGGAAAAAGAATATGTATGTGGTAGATTGGTCTACTGCTACGCCAAGCACGTGTTTGCTAGCAAAGAGCACAGCAGAATCAAGTTGGTTGTGGCACAAGAAGCTGAGTCATCTTAACTTCAAGACAATCAACAAGCTTGCAAGGAGTCATCTCGTAGAAAGATTGTCAGACTCAGTGTACAAGAAAAAAAGTGTATGTGATGCATGCCAGATGGAAAGCAAATCAAATCATCATTCAAGGATAAGCTAAGTCCTTCTTCAACAAGGATATTACATCTGTTGCATATGGATTTATTTGGTCCAGTTGAGCCAGCTAGCATCAGTGGAAAGAAATACACCTTAGTGGTGGTGGATGATTATTCAAGATATACATGGACAATTTTCATGTGTAAAAAGAAGGAAACTTTGCAGAAGTTACCTCAGCTGATGAAAAGAGTTCAAAATGAGAAGAGTCAAACCATTATAAAGATAAGATCTGACAGGGGAGCTGAGTTTGTCAATGGGATAATAACTCGATTGATGTTTGAAAATGGTATTGCTCATGATTTATCACCGCAAGGACTCCACAAAGAGAATGGAGTAGCCGAAAGAAAAATAGAACTCTCAAGGAAGTCGCAAGGACTATATTAGTCAAGTCGGATTTACTAAGAGATTTTGGGCTAAAGCAATAAATACAACATGCTATACTCAAAATAGATGCATGATTAATAAGGAATTGACCAAGACTCCCTTTGAAATGCGGGCGGGGAGGAAGCCAAATGTTGGATACTTGAGAATATTTGGATGTAAATGCTTCATCCATAATAATGGCAAGACAATTTGAAGGCTTTTGATGCCAAAGTGATGAATATATCTTTTTTGGGATACTCAACAAAGTAAAGCCAATAGAGTGCTTAACAAAAGGACTATGGTCACGAAGAGTGTATTCATGTGGTTTTGATGAACCTAATGTGAATGGAGAAGACATTGAAAAGTTAGTTGATAAGTGAATCACCCAACTATGCAAACGAGTCCTTTTGTAGAAGCTGAAGTAAGAGCACTCAACCCAGATGAAGATGAGATAGCTGAATCTCAAAGACAGCTAGAAGGTCTACAACTGAATGAAGATGAAAGAGTTGTTCAAGACAACTTAGCTGCAAGACAGCTGAATCCAGCAGACTTACTCCAACCTGATGTGAGATGGCTGAGAGACCATCCACCAGAGTTAGTTATTGGAGATGTTAGAGATGGCATAAGAACCAGATCAAGAGTACAGCATGAAGCTATGTTCACTTGTTTCATTTCCCAGATAGAGCCTAAAGATGTGTCTGCATTGGATGACACACATTGGATTCAGGCCATGCAAGAAGAGTTGAATCAGTTTGAAAGGAACAAAGTGTGGGAATTAGTTCAAAGGCCAACCAACCAAAATGTTATTGGTACTAAGTGGGTTTTCGAAACAAGATGAATGAGGAAGGATCTGCATTTGAAACAAAGCAAAGCATTGGTAGCCAAAGGGTATTACCAAGAAGAAGGTATATATTTTAATGAAATATTTGCTCATGTTGCAAGATTGGAAGCAATAAGGATGTTTCTTGCTTATGTTGCACACAAGAACTTCACTGTATATGAAATGGATGTGAAGAGTTCATTTCTAAATGGACTATTAGAGGAAGAAGTCTATGTTGAACAACCTCCAGGTTTTGAGCAGAAAACTATTGGATATAAGGTTTACAAGCTCAAGAAAGCGGATTGAAACAAGCACCAAGAGCATGGTATGATACATTGTCTCAATTTCTAACTGACAATGGATTCACCAAAGGCAAGGTTGATAGAACACTCTTCAGAATTCAAGATGGAGAGAGCATACTGCTTGTTCAAATATATGTGGATGACATCATTTTTGGTTCCACAAATAAAACGTTGTGTGACAAGTTCTCAAACCTCATGCAAGGAAAATTTGAGATGAGCATGATGAGAGAGCTGACTTTCTTCCTAGGACTTCAAGTCAAACAATTGAAGGATGGAACATTCATAAGCCAAACCAAGTATACCAGAGATTTGATGAAGAAATTTGCTATGGAAGAGAAGTCTTCTGTGAAAATTCCAATGAATACATCAGTCAATATGGACATGGATGCAGATGGAAAAGTTGTTGACCAAACCAGATATAGAGCCCTCATTGGATCATTACTCTATCTAACAGCAAGCATGCCAGACATCACGTTTGCAGTAGGTGTATGTGCAAGATTTCAATCTGCACCAAACGAGAGCCACATGAATGCAGCTAAGAGAATCCTAAGGTATTTGAAGGGATGCCAGGAAGTAGGCTTATTGTATCCAAAGAAAGGAGGATTCAAGCTAATTGGTTACTCAGACTCAGACTATGTTGGATGTATAGTTGACAGGAAGAGTACCTCAGGTACATGTCAAATGCTTGGAAATAGATTGGTTTCTTGGTTAAGCAAGAAACAAAATTCAATAGCAACATCCACAAATGAAGCAGTACATAGTTGTGGCAGGGCAAACAAGTTGTGCCCAAGTCTTATGGATGAGACAAAGAAATGAGAGATTATGATATCGAATAAAAAGAGATTCCAATTATGTGTTATAACACTAGTGCTATTGCAATCACTCAAAATCCAGTATTGCATTCAAGAATAAAGCACATTGATGTCAGATATCATTTTATAAGAGATCATATTGAAAAGAAAGACATCACCTTGGAATACATCTCAACTGATAAGCAGTTAGCTGATATTGTAACGCCCTAGAATTTCTTTAATAAAATAAACGAGCATAATCCTAATTTTTACGATGAAAAGGGACATGGATAATTTATAAAAAAATAAAATTTAACTAAGTCAATTGTAGCGAAAGCAAAATATTTCATAAATAAAATTCTAACCAATGTCTGATTATATCAATTTCAAATAAACTGGAAATAAAAACTAATAACTTAAAAGAAGTAAATAGTTCGACATATTTTTTTTTAATAAACTAAACATTCATAAATAAATCTTTAGGCCTTGTCATATCCACCGCTCTTAGCCAGCGCCATCTCCTTCACCTGAAAAGTTTGTTATATGTGGGGTGAGCGACACAAAACGATGAAGTATAAATTATCCAAGCTAAATACACAGATATCTCACATAGGCATGCAAATACAATCCAATAGGACATAGCATAGATCATTTGAA
Organism: Rehmannia glutinosa; assembly: GCA_016081115.2. Lineage (NCBI taxonomy): Eukaryota > Viridiplantae > Streptophyta > Magnoliopsida > Lamiales > Orobanchaceae > Rehmannia > Rehmannia glutinosa. Next base: position 113,980 of record JABTTQ020001489.1, on the reverse strand, counting down.
AAACGTAGACATAGACAATAGTTGCACTGCTGCAGGGTTCCACCGAGGGATACATCGACCGGACCTCTTGAGTCCTTGCTCAATAGTGCCTAAGAATCAGATCTACATATTCATGCAAAATAATCTAAGCATTTAACAAGGACAATAAAGTTTAGAAAACAAACCCCACCTTGAAACGTAGCTTGAAAATAAGTAGAACTTAAAAGTGTTGGATGCAAGCACGCCTAATCCTCGTTCGATAAATCGCCTAACAAAAAAATAATACTAGTCAAGACCTCGAATATTCTAAACTTAAAACATAAAAACTAATAATCTAAAATCCTAATTTAGGGGCTTAAATAAAATATAAAATAAGGTTTAAGGCTAATTTGAAATTGATGGTTACCTTTAAGAAATTGGTTGAAATTGGAGTCAAATAAGCTATTTTTGAATAAATAAAATCTGGGAGGGTGAGAATTAGAAATTGTTGGAAACTTGTGGTTAAATCCTCAATTTGTCCCAATTTCTCAAAACTTTTGCTGTCATTCTTACCTTCCATCTATCCCAGTCACTCCATCTCTCCTTTTTTCTTTTTTTCTATTCTAACCTTATCACTTTCGATCAACCCTCAACAGCAAACCCCAGCAATCCATCTTTTTTTCCTTTTTCTTTTTTTCCTTTCTTTCTCTTCCTTCCTTTCTTTCTTTCCCACTTTCTTATTTCCTTGTCTTTTGTTTCCCATCAAATAGCCATTCTCTCCAATTCTTTTCCTTTCTTCTATTCTTCATCAACCGTACGTCCGTACCCCCCCCCCCCCAACTAATCCTCAATCTCTTAATTTCTGTAATTTTCGTCAACAGTAGCGGCACCCCGGGTAGTCCGGCGAGGTGGCACCGCGAGCGGATTCGGATGGAACAAGGTCAGTATCGGCCTGAATCGGAGAAGTACAAATTGATTTCATGCTGATTCGGGAATTTTGCCCCGTCGGCTGGGTTCGGGATTAGCTGGGTTTTCTCGGGCTTTAGATTCGATTTCGATTTTCGGCAAATTCGTGGGTGGCGGCTCAAGTGGTGATTGTTCGGGCGGACTAGTTTTGGAGCTGGTTCAATTTTGGATTTTTCCGGTGAGATTTGTGGTGGCGGTGGTTTGTGGTTTGGGCTGGAAAATAAGATTACATGTTTTTCTCTTGTTGCAGATTTGAAGAATAATTAGCACGTAATTTTCTCTTGGACTGTTGCTTTTATAAGTTTAATTAGGGTTACTAGATTGTGTATTAAAAGGCTTGTGTGGGAAAATCAATTTGCAGTAGGACTCTTAGAGTTTGATTCGAGATACTGAATGAGATGTCTGGGTCTTTTTAATCCTAGTTGATGTAGGATTGTTAATGGATTAAACTTAAAAAAAAATGGGCTAAGCTCAAATTCGGGCTTATATAATTAGGGGTTTGCTTAAAATTGGGCCTGGCTTAAACTTGGACATTGGATTAGAGAAAATTGGGCTTGAATTTTAAAATAAGTAATTTAGCCCCTAAAAAATAATAACTAAATCTAATATTAATTAGAATCTTTATAAAAGGCCTAAATAAAATCTCGGGTATTACAAACTATCCCCCTTAAAATAATTTCGTCCTCGAAATTAAACTTACCTAACAGAGACATAACCTCTGGATGCGCTGCTAATATTTCTTCCTCGAAATTCAATTAACTTTCTAAAGCCAATAACTTCTAAATATCTTACTAGGATCTTGTCGTCTCACTCCCAAATTGTCTCGTCATGGCCATCTTAATCATTGCTTAGTAATTGTTGTTATAATCAAACTCCACTAAAAGTAAATATGCTTCTCAAAACCAAAAATACATGTCCTTTAAAATTCGATTGCCCTTTCAGTTTGTCCATCTGTCTATGGATTGTATAGTCCACAAAATTTTAACCTTATTCCCATACATTGTTGCAAGTTCTCCAAATATTCAAAGTGAACTAGTATCTCTATTTGATAGTCTCACTATTTCTCTTATGTACAATTGAGCAAATTGATCTAAACCATATATCATTTGCAGAGAGTGTGTAGACTTGGTCAGTCGGTCACAAATAACCCATATCGTGATTTTCCTTAGCTGATCGTGACTAACTTACAAAAAAAAAGTCAAAATACATATGCTCTCAACTTTCATTCGAGTGTATCAAGTATCTTAACAAAAATCTAGACAATCGTTGGTGCTTGACCTTAACTTGTTGACTTGTCATTCATCTATCCACAAAGTTCCAATACTCCCTATCATAATCCTTCACCAAAAAGTATATTTCGCATATCTCGATAAATCTTGTAACTCATATGTGAGCGGTGTACGATATCCAATGTGTTTAACCTAATATCATAGTTCTTCCTTAAGTACAACCAAAATTTCCATCGTAGGCTAATACACCATTTGTAACTATAACAGATCTGTTGAGGTCTGCGGTCAGATCATGGTTTCTCATCTTACCTAAAACTCATATGTCACTTGTGACTCATAAATCTTATCTCTAAGTACAAGTCATTCAACCATTGTTGCAGTAATTGATTCAGTCCACAAGAAGGTGTGACGACCTCGATTATCAACTTAACAACTCTCTTGTCAAGTATTCTTATTCTATTAGTAAACTGGTCAATCCTTTTTTAACTTCTTAGAAATCCTCCGCACACTTCTCGCTCCACTGAAAACTTCACATTTTCCTGCCACTCTAGTCTCTGGTGTTGAACTCTAAAAATATTACTTTCTATAAACCTTATGTAATAACCAAAGGGGTCTAGAAACATTGAACTTCATTTATAATCGTAACTATACTTCATTCATTAATAACTTCAACTTTAACCAGGTCAACTTATTTTTCTCATACGATAACGTTCTGACCAACCAATATTACACAGTTTAACCATAATTTAATCTTTATTGAAATTCAATAGAACTGATCTCGAGACCTCAAATCCATCCTAAATAAGACACTAGCTTCTTTAAATAATCAAGTAAATTGTAATCCGATAAATTCTCCATATAATTAATATACTCCATAGATCCATCTTATCTTAACAAATATGATTGGCTCTCCTCATAATGATACTCTAAGTCAAATAAGTCCTTTAACCAATAATTCTTGTAATTGCACATTTAACTCTTAAAATTCCTTCGTCGTTATTCTATGGGTGAATCTGATACCGCGTCGTCCCAAGTAAAAAGTCAATGGTGAAATCTACAAGTCTATAATATGGAATCCCAAATAAAAGTTTCTAAAAACATATTTCATAGCCTCGAACAATTAGGATATTAACCATCATCAAATCAAAGATTGGGAACCTACTGTACTAACCAAATACTCTGACAATTTCCATTCTTAAAATTTTCATTGCTTTCTTTCCTGATACTAGTCGGGGTACAGTACTAGCCTTTGCTCCATAGAAAAAAATGAACTCATATTATTAATGCATCAAACACTATCTCCTTATGGGACACTATATACTTTCTCGATCTTACTAAACTAGTCAATGCCTAAGATCACATCAAAATCTCTCATTCCTAATATACATCCACTTCTGAATTATTTCCACTATCATTCAGTGTTATGACTTTAGACATCCGAATAAAAATTAGTGTCTTTTCCAATTCTTATACTTACATCATAACCATCTCAAAGTATCACCATTAACTCTTAGAAAAACGAACATGGCGTAAACCATGAATATTCAACTTGAAACCATTAAAGTCTATCCAAAATCTATGTTGCTAGTATTATGCTCATAGTCAATCCGAACATTCTAAATCTTCTATTGTTTGAATAAATTTGTAATGAACCTCAAGTATTCTATCACAAAGGTCTTCTAAAGTTTGTATTGTTCTCTATACCTCTCTATAGAAATCATCAATATCTTGCAATAGTCCAATAGTCATATTCTATGGTATGTGCTATGCATCCATGAAATATATTTGAATTATTTTTTTCTTTCGCAATAGAAATCATGTAATTTGTCGATAGCAGTAGCAATGGAAACAACAATAGCAGTAGCAGTAGCAATGGCAGTAGTAGTAGAAGTAGCAATAGAACTTTTGAAAATTTAACTTCGTACCTTGGCTTTGGAGTTGGCGTGGCATAGCGGTGGTGGATTCGTAGCTCTTTTCATTTATTTTAAAAACTTACCAATTCATTTATCAGAGTACACACACACGAAAACTACATGTATATACATATATATATATATATTTTTGCAAGTCTGCAGGAAGGTAGACCCGCTCTGATACCACCTGTAACGCCCTAGAATTTCTTTAATAAAATAAACGAGCATAATCCTAATTTTTACGATGAAAAGGGACATGGATAATTTATAAAAAAATAAAATTTAATTAAGTCAATTGTAGCGGAAGCAAAATATTTCATAAATAAAATTCTAACCAATGTCTGATTATATCAATTTCAAATAAACTGGAAATAAAAACTAATAACTTAAAAGAAGTAAATAGTTCGACATATTTTTTTTTAATAAACTAAACATTCATAAATAAATCTTTAGGCCTTGTCATATCCACCGCTCTTAGCCAGCGCCATCTCCTTCACCTGAAAAGTTTGTTATATGTGGGGTGAGTGACACAGCTCAGTGAAGTATAAATTGTCCAAGCTAAATACACAGATATCTCACATAGGCATGCAAATACAATCCAATAGGACATAGCATAGATCATTTGAAAAACCGTAGACATAGACAATAGTTGCACTGCAGGGATTCCACCTGAGGGATACATCGACCCCGGACCTCTTGAGTCCCTGGCTCAATAGTGCCTAAGCAACTATACTACATATTCATGCAAAATAATCTAAGCATTTAACAAGGACAATAAAGTTTAGAAAACAAACCCCATCTTGAAACGTAGCTTGAAAATAAGTAGAACTTAAAAGTGTTGGATGCAAGCACGCCTAATCCTCGTTCGATAAATCGCCTAACAGTAGAAAAATAATACTAGTCCAGACCTCGAATATTCTAAACTTAAAACATAAAAACTAATAATCTAAAATCCTAATTTAGGGGCTTAAATAAAATATAAAATAAGGTTTAAGGCTAATTTGAAATTGATGGTTACCTTTAAGAAATTGGTTGAAATTGGAGTCAAATAAGCTATTTTTGAATAAATAAAATCTGGGAGGGTGAGAATTAGAAATTGTTGGAAACTTGTGGTTAAATCCTCAATTTGTCCCAATTTCTCAAAACTTTTGTTGCCATTCTTACCTTCCATCTATCCCAGTCACTCCATCTCTCTTTTTTTCTTTTTTTCTATTCTAACCTTATCACTTTCGATCAACCCTCAACAGCAAACCCCAGCAATCCATCTTTTTTTCCTTTTTCTTTTTTTCCTTTCTTTCTCTTCCTTCCTTTCTTTCTTTCCCACTTTCTTATTTCCTTGTCTTCTGTTTCCCATCAAATAGCCATTCTCTCCAATTCTTTTCCTTTCTTCTATTCTTCATCAACCGTACGTCCGTACCCCCCAACTAATCCTCAATCTCTTAATTTCTGTAATTTTCGTCAATAGTAGCGGCACCCGGTAGTCCGGCGAGGTGGCACCGCGAGCGGATTCGGATGGAACAAGGTCGATGATCGGCTGAATCGGAGAAATACAAATTGATTTCAGCTGATTCGGGAATTTTGCCCCATCTACTGGTTTGGGATTAGCTGGTTTTCTCGGGCTTTAGATTCGATTTCGATTTTCGGCAAATTCGTGGGTGGTGGCTCAAGTGGTGATTGTTCTAAGGACTAGTTTTGGAGCTGGTTCAATTTTGGATTTTTCCGGTGAGATTTGTGGTGGCGGTGGTTTGTGGTTTGGGCTAGAAAATAAGATTACATGTTTTTCTCTTGTTGCAGATTTGAAGAATAATTAGCACGTAATTTTCTCTTGGACTGTTGCTTTTATAAGTTTAATTAGGGTTACTAGATTGTGTATTAAAAGGCTTGTGTGGGAAAATCAATTTGCAATAGGACTCTTAGAGTTTGATTCGAGATAATGAATGAGATGCCTGGGTCTTTTTAATCTAGTTGATGTAGGATTGTTAATGGATTAAACTTAAAAAAATGGGATAAGCTCAAATTTGGGCTTATATAATTAGGGGTTTGCTTAAAATTGGGCTTGGCTTAAACTTGGACATTGGACTAGAGAAAATTGGGCTTGAATTTTAAAATAAGTAATTTAGCCCCTAAATAATAATAACTAAATCTAATATTAATTAGAATCTTTATAAAAGGCCTAAATAAAATCTCGGGTATTACAGATATATTCACAAAGCCATTATGTGAATCAAGATTTGAAGAGATTAAAAATGAGTTAGGGTTAATTGAGTTGAGTTAGGAAACTCAGAAGATTCAATAAGCAGAGAAAAGAAGATGAGAAAATGGAAAAGGAGCAAGTTTCACATTTCACCAGTGAAACAAATTTAGTCGGAAGTCACCAATCAAGTTAGTTAAAGTCGAGTTACTTCATGAGAAGAGAGAAGCAGAGTTGAGTCACTCTGGATATAAGCTGAATCATTTATGAGCTAAGTGACAAAAACGCAGTTGTTTTAATTTGAGCGGGAATGTTTTTAAGAATGACGTCCGTAATAATGATCACAAGACAAAAAAGCATAGTAAACCCTATGATTGGATATAAATGTTGTTACATTTAATGTGGGGAAATTAATGTGGTTTTGAAGGCTTAATCTTGGCCGTTGATTTTGATCAACATTTTCAAAATCCGAAAACCGTCCTTTCACGTCCCTTATATACGAAACTTTACTTTCTCTCTCCTCACTGTAACCTATTCATCTTCAGCAAAGAAAGAGCATTCTCTCTGCAACTGAGTTCAAACCCTAGTTCTTCCAAGTCAAGTTTCTCAAGTTTCAATCGGTAAAATCATCTGAAAATGGCAGCAAACCATGATTTCGCTTTGTTAGCTGAGAAGATCCACACCGGTTCTTCAGTGGTCTTCGCTGGAATGATCAAACAGGGCGTGGATGATGCCCTTGTGAAGAAGATAGCCGAGAAGATAGAAAAGTTCAGCCCTAAGAACTTTTTGACGATACAGTTCACGCATACGTACCTGTAAAATGTCGCCATGTTCTACATGAATGCGGAGGTGCAGGACGATGAAATCCATTCATCGGTCCCCACAAGCAGTCATCAAAATAATCACTAAAGGGCCTTGCGAGCACTCGCTTTTTGCCGAGGGTCTCAAGCACATCGGGCCGAGAAGGATGTCAATCTGCCGCCGCAGCTTGGAAGGAAATTTCAAGCCGTAGTTCGCCGCAAAGGATGTGTATATAGCCAAGAAGGATTCTTTGAAGGAGGATTATCACAAACGATCGACATCGTGTCCAAGTGTGTGGACATGAAGTTTGGAAGCTTTAATCACCGTCTAAGATCAAGGCCGATCGTGATGGTTGCGATCATGCGGGAAAAGAAGGTGAATTGGGTGAGTTCGTTTTACCGAATCATCAAAATGTGATGAACAAAGCTTCAAGGAGGGTAGGACCTTTGGTTGTTCTTTAGGATATGGCCTTGTAATTGGCCATCCACGGAGGTGTAGGGCATTGCACTCCGCCATGGCAATCCCTTCCATGCAAATAAGAAGATGTTTAAAGCGAACTTTTCTGAGCCCAAAAGAAGGCTCATGCACGATAGGCTGATACGAGTGAGGGGGGATTAGCTGACCCTGCTGAAGACACAGCTAAGACCTCCCGCCTCCCTCCCCCTCAAGAAGACATCCAAGAAGAGAATTGCATCTTCTAAGCCCCCTTCCCCGCATGACCAAATCGAAGAAAGCACACCGACAAAGATCCAAAACAAAAGCCCCGCCCACGCAGGCCCGAGGCACTCCGCCCAAAGCTGACCAAAACAAAAGCCCCTACCCACGCAGGGTCACTCCGCCCCAAGAATGAGATAGAGGAAGAACCCCAAATTCCTTTCCCTATCGTGAAGAAGAAGCGATCGCCAGACCGTAAAGGCAAATGCTTCTAAGAAAACTTCTAAAGAACTACAGGCCTTCACGTTTGAAGAATAGGTTGTCTCAACTCCTCGGACAGACCCTGCTGAGTCTGAGGAGGAGCAAGGCCCATTAGTCCCCATTCGTGATATCAAGAAGATGATGATGAAGATGACTTAATTATGTATTCTCCAGTCTACCCTGACATTCAAAGAAGATTGAGGGAATAGAGGGCTTGAAAATTGGACTATTCTAGGTGTCAATTTGCTCGCCCCAGAGTTTATTGAGGAGGAGGAGGAACTTCTTAGGTTCCTTGGAAATGCATCTGTCCAGTGTGCACTTAATGAAGACAGCTGCATGGAAACCCTCCACCTCATCAAGGAAGAAGAGAAGAAGAAAGCGGCAGAGCAAGCCAGAGCCTTGGAGAAAGCCAAGATCTGTCAGCAGACTAGAACGTATGAGCACATACATGAGTCTACTGACAATAATGAAGATATGGATCCAGCTGCTGCAGTGGAGAAGTCAAAAATGCAGTAGGCTTTACAAGAATCCATAGCCATGCAAGAAATGAGCCTTCTAGAGGGTCCAGGAGAGTCCTCAAAAATCTCTCCCAGGACTGACCCTTTGGGAGTGGCGCAACTGATTGCAACGGACATTGCAACCACATCCCCCGTGCACTCAACTGATGGCTCGCAGGGAATTGCCAATGAAGTTGGGACTTTGGGCCCCCAAACCAAGCCAACCCCTGAAGAAGGTGTTAACACACCTACCCCTGCGGCTGTACACTCAGAGAGAACTGAAGCAGAGTCTCAGGAGAAGAGTGACCCCACTCTCATTCACTCAGTTGATGTGCCACCGAGGGGAAACTCTCTCCACCACAACAATGTAGGAGGATGTTGTGGGAGACCAAAAATTGCGCTTAGGAGGCGAAGGTGAGAAGAACACGGAACAGCAGAGCGACATTAACGAAGCTCGCATGATTGAGGTTGTCCCACCGAGATGTCCACTGCTTTGCAGAAAGCCGATGAAGGCCGCCGCGCAGCCTAAGGCAAAGGATGGAGAGACCCCCGGGAGATTAAGACTGGTCCTCGAAAGTGCAATCCAAGGAGTTGAGACTCCTATGGATGCCACGGTCCCAAGACCCTAAGACAGCGCTCGCCGTCGAAGGGATAGTAGAAGACCCTAAGACAGCTGAGACTATCGAAGGGAATGAACATGGCCCCCGCAGCAGCTTGAGACTGAGACGGGGGTAATGGGCCTAAGGGAGGTTGAGACTTCCCTAGGTAAGGAGCAGATTGAAAAGAACATTCCTCAAATTGAAGGTGCTACTACGTAAGAGAAAATCGGCGCCCTTCACGATTCCCAGAACACATTAACACTTCATTTTTGGGATCGGAGGATGAAGGTTTTAGTCCACACATCATGAAAATCCTACGATGGACACAAAGCCTTTATCAAAGGTAGATATTTACTCCATTGTCCTTGAAAATCTAGAACACAAGCTCTAAGCATATCCTCTAAAGTTTGTATTATTCGCTCGATTGTCCGTCCGTCCGAGGTGATAAGCGTACTAAATGACAATCTTGTTCCTAGTGCTTTCTCAGAACTCCTCCGAAATTAGAGAAGAATCTAGAGTCTCTATCTCAAACAATAGATAGTGGCACTCCGTGAAGTCTAACCACTCCCTCGTATATAAAGTTGTGCGTATTGTCCATGGAATAGGTGGAACAAATAGGGATAGAATGAGTGGATTTGGTTAATCTATCCATGATCACCCAAATAGCATCATGTCCTTGACAGCTTTGGGCAAACCCGTCACAAAATCCATGGTGATCCATTCCTTTTCCATTTTGGAATAGCGAGGTTGCAAGGTTCCACCGCCTTTTGTGTTCCGCCTTTATTTGTTGGCGATTAAACATTGTTCCACATATTGCGCGATATCCCCTTTCATACCTAACCACCAATAATGGATCTTCAAATCTCTGTACATTTTGGTAGCTCCTGGATGTACAGAATATGGCGTTGAATGCGCTTCTGCTAGAACATTCTCTCAGAGATCATCCATGTTGGGCACGTATAATCGTTCTTTAAATCGCAAAGATCCATTCTCGGATAGTTTGAAATTAGAAAATACTCCGGAGGAAATATCTTTCTTCACTTTGGCATAGTAATCATCACCTTATTGTTCTTATTGAATTCGATCAAGTAGCATTGGTCGGAGTGTTAATGCTGCTAATTTAGCTTCAATGGACCCTAATGATACAACCTCTACGTTCATCTTCTGAAGCTCCATTAACTATGGTTTCCGAATGTGAATCGCAATTGCATTGCTTTGTGTTGATTTTCGTCTTAACGCATCAGCTACAACATTAGCTTTACCGGGGTGATAATTGATTACACAATCGTAGTTCTTCACTAGCTCCTACCACCATTGTTGTCGCATATTTAACTCCTTCGTGAAGAAGTATTTTAAACTCTTGTGATCCGTGTAGATCTCACATTGTTTCCCATATAGGTAATGCCTCTATATCTTAAGTGCAAATACCACCGCAAAGAAGCTCTAAATCATGCGTAGGGTAGTTCTTTTCATAGTCTTTCAATTGTCTAGACGATAAGCAATCACCTTGCCGTTTTCATCAATACGCATCCTATACCATTCTTTGACACGTCACTATAAACTACAAAACCTCGAGTACCGATGGAATTGATAGGATATGTGCTAAAGTCAATCTCTTTTCCAGCTTCTTGAAAGCTTTGTTCACTTGTCTCCATCCATTTGAATGCGACACTCTTTTTGGTTAATTGTGTTAAAGACAAAGCAATCTTGGAGAATCCTTCTACAAATCGACGATAGTTACCAGCTAATCCCAAAAACTGCGTACTTCTGAAGGATTTGTAGGTTGTGGGCAATTATTGATAGACTTCGACTTTACTAGATCTACCGAGATTCCTGCCCCGGACACAACATGTCCTAAGAATACTACTCGATCTAGCCAGATATCACATTTCTTGATTTTAGCATATAATTGCTTTGCTTAGAGAATCCTCTAATACCATTCTCAAATCTTCAATGTGATCCTCTTTTGTTCTAGAATAGATCTGTATATCATCGATAAAGACAATAATGAAGTTATCTAGAAAATATTTAAATACCGATTCATCAAGTCCATGAAAGCAGTTGAGGCATTCGTTAACCCAAACGGCATCACAAGGAATTCATAGTGTCCATACCTCGTGCTCAAAGTTGTCTTGGGTATATCATCTTCTTTTATTTTCAGCTGATGGTACCCGGATCGCAAGTCATTCTTTGAAAATACTGCTGCACCTTGAAGTTGATCGAACAAATCATCGATTCGAGGTAATGGGTATTTATTCTTAATTGTAACTTTATTTAGTTCTTGATAGTCAATACACAATCTCATCGTACCATCCTTCTTTCGTACGAACAGGACTGGCGCAACCCATGGCGAGAAGCTAAGTCTAATGAAGCCTTTATCTAGCAATTCTTGCAATTGTGTCTTCAATCATTCAATTCCAATGGAGTCATGCGGTACGGAGTTTTAGAAATTAGAGATGCTCCTGGAAGTAGGTCAACTACAAACTCAATCTCGCGATCGGGTGATAATCCGGGAAGATCATCCGAAAATACATCGGAATACTCTCTCACTATCTAACTTCATCAAGGTTTGGTTGGTGTTGTTTGTCGATACTTACTATGTATCCTTCATAGCCAGTGTCCAGTAAACATTGTGCCTTTAGTGCTGATATCATTGGAAATCTAAAACAAGTCGTGATTCTAACGAAAGTAAATGAATCTTTATCAGTGGGTCGAAAGGTCACTGTCTTTTTCTAACAATCGATTGTAGCACCATACTTTGACAACCATTCCATAACCAAAATGATATCATAGTCGTTCATGGCTAACACAATCAAATCAAGATAAAGTTCCCTATTTTTTATTGGAATAAAACAAGCTCTCAAAACTTGATTAGTCTGTTTGGAATCTCTTGAGGGAATTGTTACATTGTAACCCACTTTAACTACATCAGGTGTTCTACCGAGTCTCCTCACATACTCAGTGGATGCAAATGAATGTGTAGCTCCCGAATCAAATAATACGAATGTTGGGGTGTCAAAGATAAGAAGTTTACCTATCACCACCGATAGTTAGCCATGATAGTAAATACTTTGGCTAGTACATGTTATCCTATAGTATTTGGACTATTTGGGCACACGTTAGAAAAATGTCCCCGCATCCCACACGTAAACATCTCCTGGTATTTACCAAGAATCTTCTAGTATGTTGAGTCTTGCACCTAGGGCAAAAAAAAAATAGTGTATTGGTGCCTTACTATGGTCACTCTTTGGCGCTTAACTTATTCCCATTGTTGTTGTCCTTGACATGGTTCAAAGTTCGATTTCTGTTGCTGAACTTGGAAAACTCTCTTCTTTTGGAACCCTCACAGACTCGAACATATTCTCTATAGTTTACAACTAATCTTCAAATTGTTGGGATCTCGCCGTCATCATCAAAGATTGGTGGATTTAGCTTTTGAATCTTTCCCCTACTATCTCGACTTGCTCTACCCTTTGTCGTAGTTGGTTCATTCTTCTCTTTGTTCTACTTGCTATATCCCGATGGATGAGTTGTTGTATTCGCTCGCATTGTCGCGGGATAAGTTTTATAAGTCTATTAACGACATTATCTCGATCACTAGTTAGAATAGGTATCTCCCCTCCTTGGTTTCTATCTACACCACTACTCTCACCTCTAGTTCTCACCATAACTGAAACATTATCTAAAGGGACATCTAATAACACATGGCCAATACAATATCATGAAACATAAAATGCATCAGACAATAAAGTAAAACTTACTGGCATGTTTGAGCTCCACGAGTTCTGAGTTCGTGTACATGGACAGTCTACAAAACCTGCAAACCGGGCTCTGATACCACTATGTGACGCCCACCCCTATTACTACTACTAGAAACTATTTAAATAGTACAACTTAACCACAAACTCTATTTAAAACGTGCAAATTTTTCTTCTTTTTTTTCTTTTCCCTAAGTAAATTTAAAAACAGATAAAAACAAAATAACTCATGTACACAGCAATAAAGAGTTTACCATTTAAAAGAAAAAGACAGTCAACCTTGTCTGCAAGTAAACAAGAGGACTACATATACAAGCCTATGACTCAAACCAGCACGCTATTTACATATATTTACAGTAGGGTTTCGAAAGTTATAAACAGTACTAGTTATACATATAACACAACATAAGAAAAACCAAAATGAACCCAAAAGCACACCCGACATGTCGTCATCCATGTATAAGATCCTCAAAAACCTGTAGGATCCCCAACAGCCTGTCCAGTAAGTCCATCCAATCGAGAATCAACAGGTCACCTACAATGCATGAACTACGTGATCTAACTCTCAGTAAGTGAAAATCATGTATGCCAAAGGAATAAAGCAATATACATGCGGTGCATTCCAAATATATTATGTCACTGATTCATGTTTATGCACCAAGGTATTTTATTCAAAATCACTTTCTTTTACTGGGCCCATGGTCCACCTGCTATGCACCGGAAAGAGCTCAACACAATATCATTAATCACATGGCCATAATCATATTGACACCGCCTAGGGCCATCTCCCAAGACCACCTGAGGTCCACCCCCTGTCTTCCCCAATGATCCCCTAGGAGTCTTCCCCTTGACGTGTCAATAAAGATACAGTCAAGTGGTCCGCCCCCTCGTGACCATCAGAGGTACACCCCCTGTCAACCCCTATGATCCTCCGAGGAGTAACACCCACTGCACCCTAAAATATATCATAAAAGCACGCCTCCCATGCCTCGATGCACTAGCAAGCTGGCCAACCAAAATCTTTTTCTTTTCAAGGAAAGTTATCGTGTCGTGCATGCCTCATCTCAACAATGCTCATATGTTTGCATGCACGCAAATGCCAATGAATGACATGCCCAATGAAACAATAATCATCACACTCAATGACATGCTCAATGAAACAATAATCATCACACTCCAATATCCACCAAACAACATATGGACATCAAGGTTTCCATAATGCACTCATCAAGATACAAGAATCGCATTTAGTATCAATAAGACAGAAATACTATGTTCATGCATTGTAGTTGCGTATAGATTTTCACTTACCTTGTAGCAATGTGCCTCACCTATAGTTTGTTAGTTGTGGTCCCTTGAGCCTCAAATGGGAATAACTGAACCATACAAGCTATTAATTTTTAATACCTAATCAACCAACTTATCACCTAATCTCGTAAATGCGCCTTAAATTCTAATCTTACTAGCATCAATCAAAAATTGGTTCTTCTAATCGTAATCTAATCAAACCTTCTAAGTTCTAATTTCTCATTTTTATTAATTGATATATTACAACCTTATTTGAATTATGTATATTTAACTATCATCATAGAATCATTCTTTATGATTTAATAGAGAACACATTATTTGAATACACCTTTCATTATTTTATTATTATTGTTATTTTTTTATTTTCATAACATATGATCTTAACATTATATTGCATTTGTTAAGAAAAATTCAACACATATATACAAGCATATCCGACATTTCTATTATAGAAAACGTTGGTTGTTCTATCGCTGACTTGTATTCCCACTAATTGTATATATGCTAGTTCCTAAGTTAAAGAACTCTGACCGGTTTCCATGATGTTTTCTCAATCCTAGAGGCAAATTTGAAACTTTGAAATTCAATCTACTTCAAATATAAAAAGAATAGTGCTAAATCTTACCAATTTCAACGAGAGAGATGTAGCACTTTCCAATCTTAAGCTCACTTTCTTTCTAAGATTTTTCTTTTTTTCTTTTATTGTCTTAGTTCTCTTCTCTCTCTGTTCTACAACTTGCTTTATCTCTGTTTCTTTCTCTTTTTATTCTCAGATGTACAAGTATTATATATACATATATGATACATTTACATTGGTAATTTGTTTTCTTTAAGGCGATGGAATGTTACTTTTAATATAATAAAGTTTAGGTGTTGATGTGTTAGTGTATAGGCCAAGTATTATATAATATGGAAAATAGCTTTCTGAGTTTGGGGCTAACGCCAATACACACAAGTTATATATATTCTCTTGTTTATATCTGCAAGTTATCTATATATACATATGTATTCTTTATCCTCTATGAGTCAAAAATATCACAACCGCATAGCTGCACACGTGTGTATATATATCTACATGTGAACACCCATTTTTTTTAAATGTTTAACATTATTAAGTATAAAATTAAGTACTTATAATTTATAAACATGTCTTTCATTTATAAGTTTGGCACAAAATTCTTATATTTATTTATAAGAGTTGAGCTTATTTCTCAATCATAATTTTATTGATTTTATTATTATTATTATAATAAAACTATTAATCTCAGATAATATATCATTTTACTATTAGGTTCTCGATCATATATTACATTAATCCGTTCAATTAATTTGTTCGCATTTCAGGTATCCCAATACACACATTGTTGCCACCTTTTAACCCTAGTTTACCATGTATAATCTTGTAACTCTTTGAACAGCTACCACGTGTAACTTAATAGCTAGCATCTAATAGTCCGATTATTAAATACTATTATTTTCTTAACTACTTAAATTAATAATCCAACGGTAATTACTATAAGTGAGTTCCAAAATTATAAAACTAGCCATATCGTATAAAATAATCGATTATGCAAATAGCACATATCCAACATGTAGTGCATGAACTATATTGGCCTAAATGAGTAGTGAGAGGCTCGGTGTTACACAAATGAGGATGTTCTCAACACTCGAGAGCAAGTCGGGAGAAGACGGCTCATATGAGGTTTAATTTTGATGATGAGACAACTCCTAAAGCATCATCATCTTCCGATGACATTGATGATACAATTGAGGACAAGGTTATTCATTTAGAAAAACACATTGAGACCGAGGAAGCATTAAGACAGTTGAGGCTCAATCGCTTGAGCAACCAATCTTAAATGCTCAAGCTCGAAACCGAGTCAATCGCGTGCGGGCTCAACAAAGAGACATCCATAAGATCGGAGCAGGTCCATTACTTCAAAGCACTTTTTGCCAAAATGCTTATTTGGAGTGCGGACAACCCTATGTATCAGCAGAGGATGAAGGAATATATAACGAGGATCGAAACTTCCCACAAGTCGGATATGGAGCTGCTACAACATTTTCACAAAACTGAGATTGCCCGACTCGAGAATAATATGAATGAAAAATTTAGCCTTCTCATGGCTGAAATGAAGATTGTGTCACCGAGTCGAAGGCTACTCGCTAGGAATTTCAAAAGGCGTTTATGCAACAGACTCCAAGCAAAACTCTACTAATGTACCGAATGATTTCATCCTTAGTGGTTTGTTCCCGGGATACCTCTGTCTTTTGGTGATGATGCCAAAAAGGGGGAGAAGAGACCCTTAAGGGATTGAAGGGAGAAGTGAAAATAGGAGGTGACAAAGTCGGGGGAAGGAAGTTCCAAAAATCTTCCTTTGAAAATGATGTATGTTGAAACCCCACAGCTTGGTGAAGTCCCTACCTCCATTCTCAGCAAGCTACATGTGAACCTACCTATTGAGAAAGTTTCAAGTGGCCATGGCGTATAAAAGAAAGGCCATTGAAGCCGCATTTGAGGAGATAGCCGAGAAACAAGAAGCTCGCGTCAGAGATAATGAAGCAATATGGTGGTCCTCCAGTAGGAAAGGATTGCGCCACGATCAAACCCCGAGAGAAATTGCCATACCTGATGATGGATCTGAGCCCAGATCAATGGAGGAATTCAAAACTCTAGAATCAGAAGGCTACTTTCAAGGAATGACTCTGCCGCAAGCTTGGGACTTATATTGGAAGAATGGATTAGATTTGTGTAAAGCAAACGATATACAGACTTCCAAGAAATACCCTACCGAAAGTTGAAGGCTTCAATACAATACACTCCCATATGAAGGGGAGATGAGTTAGGAAGGGGAAGAAGTGGTGGTGGAAAAGGCTCTCAACCTCGACCAAAACCAAAAGACGTCACATACATAGATCCAGAAAAGAATGGTATTATATATTAGGCTGGATTCAACCATCTTGCCAACCTAGAAGTTGCAAGAAAGAATGTTGAGGCTCTTAGAAGGCAAGAAGCTGAGAATGAGAGAACTCGTGAATGGGAAGAAAGGAAGCGGAGGGATGACCCCGCTTCTAAAGTAGCATATGAGAAAAAGAAAAGGGAGAAAGAAGAGAAGAAGAGGAAGAGAGTCGATGATGACAGAGAAGATCTCAAGAAGAAGATAGAAGAAGGAAGAAAGGCGTTGAAGTGTCTGTCGAACCCCTTCATGTATTTTGATGTAAATACATTTGTGTAAGTCTTCAGAATAAGCTCGAATTTCCCCGTAATTTTCACTTTGTATGTATCTTAGCTTAGATATGCATTGTATCAATATATATATATAAAGCTCGATACTTGTTGTAAAACAAATTTATAAAGGACAAGAATGCTATGATCAATAAAATGATGATTTAAAGCATACATTCTTTGTTAGTGCACGCTCGTATGATTGTTGTTTATTTATTTTAAATGTTTTAAGTTTTGGCATCATCAAAAGGGAGAAATTGTTAGGAAATTTATTTGATAGATTTTGATGACACCATGTAAAACTTAAACTAGAAGTTGGCACCCCATTTTCTTGTAATTTATATTATAATAGATAGGGGAAAAAGTGAGTCAAGTCACCAGTCAAAGATTATAAGAAGTCAATCATGGATCGGGATGAAGACTATGTGTGTCACCAGTATGGCCTAGAAGAAGTCAATGACTCGACAGAAAGGAGAGTCACCGAGGAACAAATGTGAGAAGTGTCACTAAGTCAACTCAAGAAGTCAAGTCTAGAAGAAGTGACAAGTTGAATCAATCCCATGATTGGAGCATACTCAAGTCACCTAGGGTAAAGGTAGCAGCCTAGTCAAGACAACTAACTTAGATCTGTTGATTAAAGTCAAGAATATTACTCCATTTAGTAATATGAAAAGTTGTCGTCTAAAAGTGTTTGGCCCGAACTGTGCAAAAGGAATAAGCCAACGGGAAATACCGCACCAGGTCGACACCGCAATGTTAGAATGCCATTTAATACGAGGAAGGGTCAACATCACCAAGGTCCGCAGATCAAGAAAAGACAAGCTAACAAACACAAAGTGACATTTGAAATTAGCCTATCTCTTCAACGGGCAAAATTTCAAATGTGCACTACAAAAGGCCGAGGTAGCTATTGAAAAGAGGTGACCTTGATAACCCGAACCACGAACGAACAAGCAATATTCAAGCAAGCAATCCGCAAATATTCTCATAGCAATTCAAGCAATTCCTCAAGCCTTAAACTCGAAGAAACTCGATCCAACACAAGTTGTGAAGGAGAGATAACTTCAACCCAGCTTGAAGAGGAAACTTTTGAAAAATCAAAGGGCTACTTTCCAAGTCGATTGTAGAAAGGTTCAAGGTCGAACCATTATCAAGTTTGTTGGAGGGCTTCGTGATCAAATCCAAGAACTTGAGAAGTGAGTTGAGTCAAGGCGCAAACCCTATGAAGAAGCCGAGTCGCAAGAGAAGTCGCCAGTGTGATCAAGGTCGTCTCCGGACTAATAACCGCTTGTAAACCGATCTCACATTTAGTGAATTCCTCCAGAGTTGGAGAAGAGAGGATTAGAAGAATTACCCCATCTTCGAACCTCTATAAAATATTTGTGTCATTTACTTTCAAAAATTTACATTCCCGCATATTTACTTATATCTCGTTAGTTTATATTTGTTATCCAACCGATAATTAATCAAGTGCTAAAAACTAAGTGTTTAAAACCAGCTTAAATCAAATCAAAGGGTGTTAAGTCTTCCGTCGTTAAAAACCAAATCAAGAATAATGTTAAGTATTAGGCTTAAGCGGCCAGTTATACTATCAACAAATTTCTATCGAGTTTGTTGAGCGGGTAACTTAGCTAAATAGCCAACTTAGTCAGTGTCCCCCAACGACATAGCTTGTTTGAGTCAACTCATGAATATTTTAATAGACTATCGTAAATTTGGTAAAGGTTTATTCAATCCCCCTTCTAAACCTTACATCACACCCCTTGGGACCTACAGAAAGGATTGGATAATTTTGGTTTTTTGGTGACCACCACCACAATATGTCCAAATCATCATTATCTGCTTCACTAAATTCAAAACATATAGTATAATTCTCAAGTTCTATGTAAGAAGTTGAGGAACTCGGTGGTCGTTTATTTTTTTCCCTAACTAAGGTCTTGTAGACTAGTTTCTCCCATAATATATAATTTAAATTTATATATACAAGAATTTAAGTATAAATAAAATAGATAATTTAATATTTAATATAAGTAATTTTTTTAAAGTAATTTAATTTAAGTAATTTTTTAAAGTAATTTAATAAAAGTACTTTATAGAATTTAAAAGAAGAAAATTACAAATAATAAATTGTAGAAAAATTTGAGCAATTTCTTAACTT
Source organism: Rehmannia glutinosa (assembly GCA_016081115.2). NCBI lineage: Eukaryota > Viridiplantae > Streptophyta > Magnoliopsida > Lamiales > Orobanchaceae > Rehmannia > Rehmannia glutinosa. The sequence goes on along the minus strand of JABTTQ020001489.1, from coordinate 94,461 downwards.
TAAATAACAAGTGTGAAAATGTAAAATAGAGATTAGAGAGAGATTGAGAGAGTTGTGAAAACATGAATTAGGGAGAGGGGTATTTATAAAAAACAAAAAACAAACAAAAAAAAAGTAAAATTGAAAGTCGCAAAACAAGAAATCCATTCCAAGGCCCGCCAGTTAGACAGTTGCTAACGGTCCATTAATTTGACCTTGTAATCGCAAATCTAATCAAACATCGACTTTTTAAAAAATCAAAATATATCCGTTGAACCGGTAGGTCTCATTTTCGAACCGTGGAACCGGCAGCCCCATGGTTCTTCAAAGGAGCAATCGAACCGAAACCAATAGAGCTCGGTTCTTTCTCGGTTCCAAACCGAAACCGGCCAACAGCCCAGGAACCTTTGACCATGGTTCTCGTTCCGGCCTTCTTCCTCCTGCTCGTTCCATTTGGTCGGGCCTAGATCCAAATTTAGATGTATCCCCACGCCTCAAGCAAGTTCTCGTTATTGTTATCATTTTCCGTATGCATGGATTGCACCCCGACCCCCCAGGAGATGACCAATCTCTTTTTTATCAAAATGGTTCCCGGGTCCTATTATTACTATTATATAACTTCTCGTCCAGACTTAATGTTACCAATGGGTATCCCGGACCAAGTTAGAGAATGTAAGAAGAAATGGTTTTGGGTTGGTGAAGAATGGAGGAGTCGAGTTGGGGACGCTGAGGATGGAGCCCCGCTTTCTTGTCCATCCACTTTTTGGTTGGTTTGTGTTGTAAGTATGACCACTTTCATTCTCGAACACTCTCCTACTTTAACCTAATATTTTTTTTAGTTTTTACATCCGTTGTGGTTCATGTTCCATCTGAGTTTTTGCATCGAGTTCATTTCTCCATAATACCAGTGGATGCGTCAAGAGCTATTTGGTGTTGTTGGAATCGGGCAATATCCGACATTACAAACTTTCTTTCCCATTCAATAGAGTCCCCATCGCTTCTCCAGGCCGGGAATAAAACTTTTTCTCTCTTTTTCTTTTTTATTCTTTCTGTTAACAATTTTCCTTTCCTTTGTGTATCTTATTCTTGACCATTTTCCGACCATAAAGGCGTTGAGGGGTCCATCTGTCTTGCTTGTTGAGAGGATGAACAAGAAGAGGCAGAGGCAGGAGATATTTAATCGACCATCTCTTCGATCCATGGTGGTCGTTCCTCCCCTGACATCTCCTCCAGCCGGTTCAGTGCAGTTCGCTCTCCCTCTCCCGTGCAAGAAGAAGAAAATAGGAGGTCGGATAGCGCCTCATGATCTTGGAGTCCGATGACAACATGGTAGAGGAGCATGTTCCCCGAGCTTCATTCCATCGAATCTATCATATGATCCCACCAGAACGAGTGGCAGATACTAATGCCATGGTGGGGCAGATCCCCAACATCATTTTGGCATTTTCACGAGCTAATACTCCCATCGAAGAGGTGATGGGCAAGTTGCTGGAGTATATCAGGCATGTGATAGAGATGGTTCCCATGGTTTGGACTAAGGAAATGGAGCATAGTAGTCCCGGTTGACTATTATATACTTGATCAACCTTCAGCAAAGATCGGTCACAGTGTACCATGGTCTCTTAGTTAGCTTACAACACCGCTTTGTTACAAGAACATATGCATCACTCTTCGGTGTGACTTGAAAGCGACAATCGTTCAGCTGATGAGATGAAGTAAATGAATGAGCTACTATTGCAGCAGATCGAGTAGGCCAACCAAAGGGTTGCCATGCTTGAGGAAGAGGTCCCTAGTTTGAAAAGGTCATTGGCCAAATGAGAAGACACTCGAAGGGGGCTTGAGGAGCAACTGGAGTAGGGAAATGTTGATTGGCATATCTTTTGGACAGAATCATAGAGGAAAACAAGGGCGATCCTAAGCATAAAAGGGGGATGAACGTGACCAATAAGGGGGTGTTCAAAGAAGCGGTCCAGCTTATCATGCAGGCCAACCCAAATTAGGAATTTGGCTTTTGAGTGGAGGATGCCCTTTCTTTCCAGGCCAATGATCTGCTTTCCTCAAACATGGAGGGGTTATACGATGATGAAGAAGATGGCGGGGATGAGGACGCCTCAACTTTTGCTCTAGGTCCAGATGCATCTTAAAATGTGGGTGTTTCTTATTATCATGATTTCCTTTCTTATGTACGCCATGTTTGAGGAGCCAGCCTCCAAACCAGTGTTAGGTACTAGTCTCTTAATTGGTTTGTCTTGTGTGGTACCAACCTCTTATTCTGGATGTTTTGATAGAAGTGTTTGTCATTGTCTTTATGATTGTTTATGGGCATGGGCATTATTCTGAGCAGAGATGCTTTATTTATTTAGTCGTACCCCCCATTAATTTTATTTATCACTAACCAGGAATAGCTTAAAAATACAATTTGTTGGGCCCCTAAGACGGATCTGCTTTCCCATTATATAGTGGATGAGAGGCATTTTCAATCTTATAGGTGTAAGTTCATGATTTATTCTTTCATGAATGGTGATGGCCTCGTTCTTCCCTATTGGTTCCCTCGTTTGTTCATTGTGTCATGTTCCAACTTTGGGATCCTCCTCTTTAGGTGTTCCAACTCGCTCACCCTTGCCCTTGTACCACAAATGGGATTGTTCATTCGAGCCCTTTGCGCCGCATCTTGGTTTCTGTCTCCGGTCGTGCACTCTTGATCTCTTGAATGCACTCGACCTAGCTGACGTGTCATTTATTTGAACGGGATAGTTTTTTTGCCAATATTTTAAAATATTATCTCGGTTTGGTTTACTTATCCTAGAATCTTTAATATGGACTTTTTCTTTCTGAGGATTTTCTTCGAACATTGACTTTTTCTCGATCGTGCTTTGATGAAACCCAAACACACGTCATTTAACTATTGTTGTTCTTGTTCTTTTGAGGAACTCGCTTCTAGTAAGTGTATTGTATTCTGTGTGATCTTACCATTTTTTCACTTTTTTCCATTTCTCGTCCAATATTCGGTGATGGATTTGTCATATCTTGCTCCCTTTTCGAACCCATATGGGGAGGAGGTACATCTTGAGTTGTGTCCAGACATTTTTTGCTTGAGACTAGAATAACTGACAGTGGTAACTTTCTTGATGTTGTTGTTCAATGACAAGCCCCTTTCCTCTAGAGCCAATTTGTTGACATAGGTTTTCGGAGAATCCATATGTCAATCAATTATACGGGACTTATTGTGATGATCATTAACAAGATGGAAATTGATGTAAATAAATAAATAGAATATTCTCTTTTAACCCAGAAAACATGTCGTATTCTTGCTTTTATTACCTCGGAGCCGATAATGCTCTGTTAATGATTCTTCTTACTGAATAATTGTCTCATCTTTCTTTTGCAATAAATCGTGTATTTATAAAAATAGAATACTCTATGACCCTCTCTCCTTAATGTAGGCCTAATGATTATTCACATGGGTTGAGTACCCAAATTCTACTGATTAGAAAAATGGTGTCAGTTAGGTGATTTGAAAGAGAATTTGATGGGCAATAATTGCTTTGGGGCATTTAATGTTGGCGTGTATTTACAAACCCTATGAGAGTGGGCTTGGTGGGCATTGGCTAAGCTTCTTGGTTTTCAATTCTCAGAATTGTTGAAACCTTTTCTTAGTCTGCTACAAAACAAAAAATAAAAACTTTTGTTGAATCTTCAAGACTTTATCTTTTACTCCACGTAGATAATTGGATTTGAGGGTTATTATATGGATATTGTTTTATAGTTTCTTGAAGCGATGGTAATACTCCATCAATTAACCCTCTTGAAAAAAAAATATTTTTAATTTTCTTGTGTTTTGTTTCATGATCTAGAATAGTTTATTTATTTACAATTGTTGACTTTTGTTCTTATTGCATGTCTTTGACCTTAACTTTTTCCCTTGCAGATTTGAAAGGCTTGAAATACAAATCCAATTAAAATAATCATTTGGTAGATTACAAAATTTTCCAGGCAAAAATCAGGTTTTATTGCTCTTTGACTATTATTTTCATTGTTGATGTTTGTTTGATTCTTAGCTTCATTAACTAATTGTGTATTTTCATTTACCAAGAAAATGTCCATCCGGAAGTCGAAAAAAAAAAGGTGATTAAAACTTAAAGAAGAGCTCTTGATATTTTTTTTAAAACTAGTTCTTTGGTTGGAGATCCAATTGATGAATTACAACAACCGAGTAATCAAGAAGAATTAAACGAATATATAATGAATGAACATGAAAAAATGAGAAAAGATGATAATGATGATTTGAATGACGAAGTTGCTAATATAATTTATACTGAAAATGAATAAGAACAAGCTGGTCATACTTTGAATATATATGATTCAAGAACTTGGCTGACAAAGCCCTTGCTAAGAAGATAGTCGATAAGTTGGAGAAATTCGGCCTCAAGGGATTTCTCACCATGGACTTCTCTCATACCTATCTTGAAGAGGTAGCTATGTTTTACGTAACGTTGTTGTTCACGATGGAGAGATAAGGTCGTCTGTCCACAGCACTGACAGCAAGATTACTGCTGCGGACCTAGCTACTCATTGCCACACTTCCTTCAAGTGGGCTGAAGGAAATTGCTGAAAAAGATGGTAACCTGGCTGCGGCGTGGAAGGAGATCGCCAAGCCAGAGTCTGCTGCTAAGGCTATTTACACAGCCAAGAAGTCGTTCATCAAGGATAACTACCATAAGCTGATGGATGTTGTGTCCAAATGTGTGGACATGAAGTTTGGTAGCTTCAATCAGCTGATGATCATGGCTGCCATTATGGAAGAAAATAAGGTGAATTGGGCTGAATTCATCTTCAGCCAAATTTGCCAAAACGTCATAAATAAGACCATTAACGATGTTGGTCTATTTATGAGTTCGTTGGGGTATAGCCTTGTGATTGGCCATTTGATAGAGGTGAAGGGCATTCCCCTCAGGCAAGGGAAACCCTTCCATGTGAATAAGAAGATGTTTAAGGCAAACCTCTCAGGTGCACAGAGGCAAGCACATGAGAGAAGAGCCGACACCAACGAAGGTGAGTCAGCTGATTTTGTCCCCGAGGACACTGCTGCAACTGCTAAAGCTCCTTCTCCGAAGCCTATTCAGAAGAAGAAGATGAAGAAGAAGAAGAAGAGAGTTGTTGCAGCAAAAACTGCCCCTGCCCCTGCAGCCGTGGAAGACCCTGTTTTTGCCCCAAAGAATGAGATCGAGAAGGATATCACCGCATCTTCTCCAATCATGAAGAAAAAGTGCTCAATTGTTCTCGCAAGCCGGCCGCACCAAGAAGATAAAGATGGTGGAGCCAATCACATCGAAGAAGCTTAAGAGGAAGAGATTTCTCTTATCTAAACCAAGAGAAGGCAATTAGTTAGAAGATCGGCCTTGGAAAAGCCAAAGTCCGCACCGAGATCGTGGAAAGAGACTGCCGAAGTCAAAGAGAAGCAGTCTGAGGAAGTTGAAGGTGGTGAGGAAACCACCATTGTAGTCGAGAAGATTGCTGATGAAGGTCAGAAGACTGAAGAAGAGACAGTTGTTCATGGGACAGTTGAAGAAAAAGAAGTTGAAACAGCTGACCATGGTGAGGAGTTAGTTGTACGCTCCCCTCAGATGGATGCTCGAACAACTGAGGATGAGAGGGCTCCCCTTGAGCCCATGCAGGAGGATGATGACCTTGTTATGTTGTCTCCTGCATATCCAGACATTCAAGAGAGGCTTAAAATTTGGAGGGCCTGGAAGTTGAGCTTGTCTAGGCACCAATTCAAAAGCCCGAAATTCATTGAGGAGGAAGAATACCTCCTAAAGTTTTTGGGGGACGTTGGTGTACGCACGACCCTAGATGAAGACTGTTGCATCAACATTCTGTTTGACAGAAAGGAGAATGAAAGGCTTAAAGCTATTGAGAAGGCCAAGGCTATTGAAGAATCAAAGAAGCCTCATTCTTGTGCCTATCTGACAGACGCCTTAACATGCCTTAGAACCACCGACAAAAATGATAGTAATGTTGAGGAAATTGACCATGTTGAGGCAAAGTGGAGAAGGCCGAAGTTTAGGCAAGCTTTGAGGGAATCCAAAGAGCTGCACGAGCAGAGTATGACAAAAGGCCATGGAGTATCTTCCTCTATTATGATTACTCCTAGCCCAGATATAGTGGAGGTGGTAAGAACAATTGATGCTACCACATCTCCCGTGCACTCGAGGAAGAAAGTTCCAGAAAGTTGGCGATGAAGCAAAGGAATGTGATGTAGAGGAACCTTAGCCAAGCCACTTCCTAAAGAAGGTGTTGAGACACCTACCCAGACGGCTGATAACTCAACTGAAAACACAGTCGTGCCTTAGGTTTCGAGTGACCCCACCGCCGAGACGCATCCGTGCGCTAGCCGAGGAGAAACTCAAACCACCACATCCAGTCGGAGGAGGCATGGGAGATCAAACTAAAGAGAAGTTAGGAGGAGAAGGTGAGACTTTGATAAAACAAACAGATCGCTGCAACGAGACTCGAGATTTTTATCGTCTCGCTTGAAACTTCACTTATATGCAGTCGATAAAGCTACTGATGCAGCCAAGGAAAAAGATAGTGTTGAGGCCACGGGAGTTGAGACTCTTGGCCCTGAAAGTGCAATCCAAGGAGTTGAGACTCCGAAGGATGCCACCAAATACCCCAAAGCAAATCTGTCTCATTAAAGGATTGCCGAAGACCCCGTCGCAGCTTGAGACTACAAAAATGAACGATGAATGCCCATCAGCGGTTGAGACTGCTGAGGGTAATGAAGGCCTAGAGGAGGTTGAGACTTCCCTAGGTAAACCGGTCGTTGAGCAAGTGCCAGCCTCTTAGGAAGATATTGAAGAAGATGAAATCAGTACTCTTCATGATTCTCAAGACAACATTGATAGTTCTTGGGAACTGATGACGAAGCTGAGTCCAGTCCAATTGAAAAATCATCCGACGACAAAGCTGCTGAGGAGGCACTGGCAAAGAGGAGGCAAGCCAGTGAAAAGGCTGCTCCTCTAAATTTCACAATGGTTGATGGCCCACCTCCCATGGTGCCATCACCTTCCAATGACGCTGATGAGTCAGCTGAGAACAGGTCTACTCAAAATAAAGATACTAATGATGCCGAAGAAGCTATTAAGGCAAAATTAGGATCACTACCACAAGCTAACATAGCCGCACAAGATGCCGATGACGCCGAGAGACACGGGGCACATAGAGTCAAGAAATTTTGAAGGAAAAGGAAAAGGCTCCACAGATCGAGGACGTGGAAATTCCTATTTTTCCTGAGGATCTCTTTGATGACTACTTTCCTTTCGAGGCTCATGTACCATTAGAAGCAGAATCAGCTGTGGAAAGTGCTAGATACAACGTCCAAGTCCCAGCTGAAGAACTTGGAACTCTTGCTGATACAACTATGGTGTCGATTGGGTTTGATTTCGATGTTGTGTGTCCGTAAGAGCAATCCGGTGCAATGATTTTCACAAAGCCTTCAAGGCCATTTGTGCAGAAATAGAAAACATGGAGCATGGATTTGCAGCACTCAACCAACGGCTAGACAACCGCGATACAAACATCACAGGAGATATCCGAGGAACAGTTTTGAGAAGAAGGGAATTGATTGGGCAGAATAAGGCACTGACGCGTGGGCAGATCACATACTTTAAATCCTTATTTGCAAAAATGGTGATTTGAGCTCAAACAACACCAAATTCCAACAAATCGGAGGGACCACATGTTCAGATAGATCAATCTCACAAGAGTGATATGGAGTTGCTCAAGGCTCAACATAAGGCAGAACTTCAGAAAATGGAGGCCAACATGCAAAAGGATATCATGGTGCTCCAAACTGAGGTGAAATTGATGGCGGCCGAGACGGGGCTCATGCGATCTCAATTTTGAGTAGCCTACTCCAAGACTCGACAAGCAAGATATGACTAACAAAGAAGATTGATCTACTCCTTGGTGGAGTATTCCTCAATTGGATCTACCCTTGGTGATGATGCGAAAAGGAAAAATAAAAGTAAGCAAAGCAGAGAGAGTGATAAGGCCGGAAGAAAGGGGGAAGCAAGCAAGGGAAGGTAGTGATGTGAAGAAGTCGCCTCTTGAAGATTATGCTTGCTAAGACCCCGAAGGTGAAGTAACATCCTCAATTCTCACCAACTACCTAAAGAACTATCGATTGAAGAAAAAGCTAATATGGCGTACAAACAGTCGAGACAAGCCATTGAAGCTGAATTTGAGAGGGTAGCTGAGAAACATTCTCAAAGGATTAAAGATTTAAAAGCAATGTATGAAGGCCCCCCAGCTGGACTATTAAAAGACTCCCCAACTGTGAAACCCCCTCATGAGATCACAATGCCTGATGCAGGATCTGAGCCGAGATCCCTAGAGAAGTTTCAGACTCTAGCTGCAGAAGGATATTTCAAGAACATGACTCTACCCCAGCGTGGGACTTGTATTGGGAGAAATGACTCGACTTATGCGGTCGCTTGATAGGCGTGAGTTCAAGCGATCACCGATCGAAAATCACCTGCACAATGTCCAGAGGAGGAGCCGAGTCGCAAATGCCGAGGAAGGGGAAGGTTTGGCAGAAAGAGGCAGAGGTACTCCACCGCAAGACCAAAAGATGTTAGATATGTTGATCCACGCAAAAAGGAATCAACTATTGGGTTGGGTATGATACTCTTGCAAATATAGAGGTTGAAAGAGAATGAAGAGGCTAGAAGAAGACAAGAAGCTGAAAATGAAAGGCTCACCCATGAATGGGAAGAGAGGCAGAGAATGGAGGACCCTGTTGCTAAATGAGCTTATGAAAAGAAGAAGAGGGAAGAAGAAGACAAAAAGAGGAGAAGAGCAGAAGAAGACATGAAGAGAGTTGAGGATGAAGAGATAAGAAGGAAGCAGCCGAGGCGTTGAAGACGATTGAACCCCTTCAGTGTATCTTACTTAGCTGTAATACACAGTTGTAAGTATTTCTGTAATATTCATAGAGCTCTGATACCTGTTTTAAAATTTTAATTTTAGGCTCTGATACATTTGTACAATGTTTTCATAGCTTTGATACATTTATATAGACATGTATAGCTCTGATATAGAGTATAGGTTATACTTTGTAAAAGCTTTGTAAAGTGCGTCTCAGAAGTAAAGAATGATATGTTCAAATATTGACATATTCTACACATACCACTACAAGAATTTCACGAATTATCGACGGAATTTATCGACGGCGTGTCGTCGGTAGATGCCAACGTTTACCGACTAAACACCGACATATTAGGGTCGATTTATTCTTTAAAAAATTATAAAACATTCTCGACGAAACACCGACGGATTACCAAGGGATGTACCGATGGATTCAAAAGCCGTTGGTAAATGGTCGCTGCATTTGCGCCAAATATCGGCGCACAAAACTTCCATCGGATTAACGACAGATTTGCGATGGGGTTTTACTTACGGATAATGTTCGTCAGTAAAATAAAACAAGTTCAACCATTACTGACGGAACTAAATCCGTTAGTATTTGTTTAAACAAAATGATGTCGTTTAAAACACAGAATACAAATTAAATTAAAATTAAAATAAATACCGACGGAAGTGCGTCCGTCGGTATATTGTTTTTAACAATTGGTCGGTAAAATAGGATATTGGAGCATATACGGGCAACAACTATTTCTTTCTCTTTATTTCTTTTCTCTGTTTTCTATTTCTTTTTCGTTACTCTAATTAACTTACTCTTCTTCCCTCAAGTTACTCTTCCAACCACACCGCCACCGCTCCATCGCCACGCTGCCGCTCCACTCCGTTCCCTCTGCAGGTAAGTCTTCTCTCTCTCTCTCTCTCTCTCTCTCTCTCGTAATTTGATTCTTAGCCCTAATTTTGTGAATTCAAGCTTTTAGCCCTAACTTTTTATGAATTGAAGCTTCTTGTGAATTCAAGAGTTATTATACTAGATTAAAAATTCTAGCCCTAATTTGTGCATTTAGGATGGATTCAAAATTTTAGCCCTAACTTAGGGTGGATTCAAAATTTTAGCCCTAAGTTTATCTGTTTTTCTTTTTGTTATTTTTTTCACTATGTGAAAATATAAAGTTTACAATGATAGTTGACTGATTTTTCAGTTTAGAACTTCACTTTCAGGGGATTTGTGTTGCTCTGTGCTAGAATACTGGTTTGAAGTTGTTTGATTTTGGTAAATTTAGCCAAGTATAAAAAAAGAGGGAAAAAGAAGTTGTGAATATAGGTTCTGATTTAAAGGGAATGATATTTGTAGTCTAAAAAGCTTATATATATATATATATAATCAATTATCTGATGCTTTTCTTTTCAGTTCAATAAGAATCTGCTTCTAGAAAACAAAAGGGAATGATATTTGTAGTCTAAAAAAGCTTCATATTTTTGTGAATATTGACGTGAATTTGATATTTTTGTGAATATTATTGTGTTTTTCGGGTAATGTTATGTTTGTGCATTGGATATATATATTGATTGTACCAGTTTTATAGGTGGCAGGTATCAAATATACAAAAAAAATCAAAAAATAGAAACCTTATCGACAGAAATTATTTCATCGCTAAAAAAGATTAAAAATACAAATATATTACCGACGAAATATAATCCGTCGGTAAAATTGCAAAAAATGAAAAAAAAATATTACCGACGGACTATATTCTGTTGGTAATGACATGCTGAATTCGTCTGCAATATATGTCGGTATATCTATCGGTAAAATCTGTCGGTATATTCGTCGGTAATTCCGATCGATACTTGGACATTAAAACATCGCTAGAATTCGTCGGTTCAATGAACATTGCCGACAAAAATATAGAAAAATATCCATCGGTAAATCCGACGGTAAAGTACCTATGGATAAAAAATCCGTCTTAGAACGGATACCGACAACAATTTCGCAACATTTCGTGTCCATCAAGAATTCCATCGGTAATGATTTTACCGACGGATATTTTGATGTTACCGATGGATATGTTCGCTTGTAATTTACAAATTTCTTGTAGTGTACATTCTTTTGTTACCGCACTATATACTTTGTTGTATTTATTTAAGTTTTGGCATCATCAAAAAGGGGGAAATTGTTAAGGATATTTATGTTTAGGTTTTGATGATACCATGTAAAACTTAGATTAGGAAGTTGGCACCCCATTTTCTATGTAATTCAACTTGTAATAGATTGGGTTGAATAAGTTGAGTTGAAATCGGCTAAGTTGAAGATTGCAAGAGTCGATTGAAGATCGAAGAGAGACTCACCGTGTGTGAGTCAAATGAAGCCAAGTGAAGACTACGGTCAAGTGACAAAAAACGTCTCGGTCACCGACCGGGACTAAGTCATTCCAAAATGATTAGAATCGAATGTCAAAGGGGTATGCAAAGAGACAAGACTTGAAGAAAGCTAAAAGAGATTCGTTGTCATCACAAGTCAAGTTTTGCTGAAAATAGGCATGTGTCAGTCACAAAGAATAAAATTATTTTGTTTGAAAGAGTGCAAAAAGTAAGGAACCAATGAGATGTACCTGAAAACCTGCAGAGACTAAGGAAAGGCTGCAGAGCATTTAATTCATGGTACGATCTACATCAATGCTGCAAGACAAGACAAGCCAACAACCTACGAGTGTGATTTGAAATGTGTGTCTATCTCTTCAACGGACATAATTTCAAATCTACACTATAAAAGGTTGAGGAAGCAAGTGAGAGAAGGTTACGAATTTCATAAGACTATCAAGCATTCAAGCAAGCAATAACCTACAAATTCTCTCAAGCTTTCAAAGATATCCTCAAGCCAAATTTCGAAGGAACTCAATCCAACACATTCAGTGAAGGAAATATTACTTCACCAGTTGAAGAGGAAATTCTGTTTAAAGAACAAAAGGGGTCTACTCTACAAGGTTGAAAGAGTAGTAGTAAGGTTCAAGTTCGAACCAGAGGCTTTAGACTCGTTGGACGGATGTGTGAACAAATCCAAGAGTTTGAAGGAGCTGAAGTAGCAAGACAGCTATTTTGTGAAGAAGTTGAGTCCCGTGGGAGCACGGGCCGTGTGATCGGTCGACTCGGGATCAAGCCCGCTTTGTAACCAAGATCTTGTTACTTAGTGGATTCCTCCAGGAGTTAGAGAAGAGTGGATTAAAATAATTACCCCTTCCTCGAACCACTATAAAAACTGCTTGTGTCTTATTTACTTACAGCACATTTAATTCTTGCACTCATTTTATATTTGCTGCTAAGTTATAATTACTGAACTCGACTGATAATAACAATTGCTAAAACGAGTGTTGTAAAACAAGTTTAAAATCATAAGGGTGAAAAGTCTTCCGCTGAACAAAACCAAATCAATCGCTATTCTAAGTGTTAGTGAAAGCGACTAAGTTTATACTATCAATAGCTCCTACGAGTCGTTGAGTAGGTAACTTTACCGAGTAAGCCAACCTAGTTGTCCCTCAAGGACTAAGCCGATTTGAGTTAACTCAAAACATTTTAAAAGGACTAAATTGCAAAAGTTGGTAAGGTTTATTCAACCCCTCCCCTTTTTAAACCTTACACATCACCTCTTGGGACCTACAAGTGGTATCAGAGCAGGTCACGGGTTTGAATTCCCTTGGAAGCACGCTACAGTGGAGGTTGGCAGGAGTGGTGGAACTGGGACGCTGGCATAACGGAGGTAAACGGACCAGACCAAGGGTAGGGTTTCAGTAGCCGGAATCGAGGTAAAACGGACTAGAATCGAAGGCGTAGGTTGTTGGGTGGGCCGAACTAAGAGGCTAGCGTGACGCGACGCTGAACTAAAGAAGTTGGCATTAGAACTGAGGAAGTCTAGTGGGCAGCGGAGGTTGCCAAGCACTAGAGTTGAGATGCTGGCAGGTGCTGGGAGGGGGATTGTTGGGATTTGGTCCAGCATCTTGTCTGCAATGGGATTTAAAAGAGGCGCGAGAGCCCACGATTCGAACTCATGAGCGCTGGATTGCACAGTTAAAAGGAGAGCTTAAAGGATTTGATATAGACTACCTATACCAATAGATGCATCTTCTTTTCTGGTGCCCATTACATAGAAACTCTGAGGTTAAGCGTGCTTGGCCTGGAGTAGACATGGGATGGGTGACCCCCTGGGAGTTTTCCAGGGTGCACGTGAGTGAGGACAAAGCGCGCTAGAAAAGACTCGTGTTGGTTTGTGGGGACAGTCGTCAATCCAGTAAAGCGCTTGAGGTCAAACATTCTTGTTATACAAGAAAATTTTCAAATGGAGAGAATCAAGATAGAAAATGTCTAGTGTACTCAAAAGATGCAAATAAAGTATATTATTTTTGTTGCAAATTATTTAAATCGATGCAAAATAGTATTTTTCTAGCAAATAAAGGTCTTAATGATTAGAAACGTTTAAATGAGAGACTCAAAAAACATGAGGACAACATTTAGCATATCAACAATATGAGAACTTGGATTAATTGATTTGCAAATTAGATTGAAAATGAATAAAGAAATTAATATATAGTTACAGTTGCAAATTAAGAAAGAGAGAGAACATTGGAAACTAGTTTTAATAAGAATTATTTTTGTTGTAAAATGTCTTGCTAAGAGTAATTTGGCTTTTCATGAAAAGATTTACCAAGATAATAATAGTAATTTTTCGCGGTTACTCGAATTAATTGTAGAGTTTGATTTGATAATGCAAGAACATTTTAGACGTATTCAAAACAAGAAAATTCATCATAATTACCATACTCGTAAGATTGAAAAAGAGTTGATTTGAATATTAGGCTCTAATGTAAGAAGTGCTCTCATTAAAAAAAATTAAAAGAGACAAAGTATTTTTATGTGATAATTGATTGTATTTCAGATGCAAATCACAATGAGCAAATGACTTTAATAATTCGATGTGTTAATATGTTAGGATTCAATAAAGCTATAGTAATATTTCATATAGTTTTTAAAAGTTGATGATACATTTGGATTAGCACTTTTAATGAATTACAATCTATTTTAGAATCATTAGAGTTTGACATTAATAATGTGAGAGGACAATGTTATGATAATGGTACCAATATGAAAGGAAAAAATCAATGTTTACAAAAGAGATTTCTTGAAATCAATCCAAGAATATTTTATATGTCATTTTTTGGAGTTGTGCAGCGCATGTATACTTTATTTGCTAGTTATACAAAAAGATAAAAAAATTTACAAGTTCATGTTCATTAATTAGGTTTAAAACCACCGCCGACAACAAGGTGGAAAGTCATGTTAATAGCATTACAACCATAGCAACTCAAATTAATGGGATAAGAGAAGCTCTGTTTGAATTATCAAGAGTCGTGAAGATGTCAAAACTAATAGTGAGGCCGAGTCTTTAGCAATTCATGAACTTGAAAGTTTTGATTTTTGTTGGGCATGACTAAATGACATAATATTTGAAGAAAATTGATTTTATTAGCAAAAACTTACAGTCTGAAGATATGCAAATTGATGTTGCAATAAGTATTTTGAAAAACTTGGTTTCTTATTTTGAATGGAATATCATATGTTTATCTTTGCTATAGCTCTTCTAATGAGAAATCTAACTCCAACCCGCTCAAGCGAACTAACTCAAGCATACTTGATCATCCCGCCCTTCCTTTGTCTTGCTAGCTAGAAGGCAAAGAACGCACAACATAATAAGGTAAGGTATATGAGCGGTTGACGCCGAGAAAGAAAGTGGACTTCAATTTGGTTGGCCCTCTTCATGGAAATGGGAAGATCTAGGATAGGCGGCCAACCTCCTATAGAGAGCAATGTGCATGATTAGCCAAAGAGCTTGCATCTTAATGGAAATTGGTCCTATTTTTCCTCAAAAACGTAAAACTCTTATGAAGAAATGTTGGGAAATTTATTGTTTAGATTTTGATGAATGCCATGTAAAACTTAGAATAGGAAGTTGGCACCCCAATTATTGTTGTAAACCGCATTGTAATAAATAAATGGGTCAAGCCGAGTCAAGTCGCTATGTCCAAACATGCAAGAAGACAACCGGAGACTAGAAGGAAGACTCACGCAAGACAAACCGAGTATGGCAAAGAAGAGAAGACGGAACTCTATCAAGGAGCAAGATGAGATGCACGGTGAGTGGAGTATCGATCAAGTCAACTCAAGAAAAGCCAAGTCTCAAGTTGAAGTGATGAAGAGTCATCCAATGATTGGAAGTCGACTCTAAGTCACCTGGGGAAAGCAAGGAAATGCAATCAAGTCGAGATAATCGAAAAGATCCGTTGCACGTAAATCAAGAGAATTACCTAAACAAGTAATATCTCCATGCTACCTTTCTCGAAGTGCTCACCCGAGAAGTGTGCAAAAGGAATAAACCAATGGGAAGCACTACACCGTGTCGAACTCCGAAAGCCGGAGAACAATTCATACGAGGAAGTGGCAATTCCAAGGATCGCAACAAGACAAGCCAACGACCACAAGTGACTTTCAAAAATAAGCCTATCTCTTCAACGGGCGATTTTTGAAAGATCGCTATAAAAGGCGAGGAATGACTCGAGAGTAGGTGACGTAACCAAAACATTCAAGCAATTATTAGAATCGTAACCTGAAATATTCTCAAGTTATTAAACGCTCAATACTCAAGCCTACACTACGAAGAACATCAATCCAACACTCACCGTGAAGGAAAGATAACTTCAATCGCTTGAAGAGGAAATTCTCAAGAATCAAGGGTCTACATTCCACGAAGGATTGTAGGAAGGTTCAAGGTCGAACCAAGTCTTGAGCTTTTGGAGGGCTTCGTGATCAAATCCAAAGAGCTTGAGCAAGTGGGTGTAGTAGCAAAGCGTGCCGCCTGTGAAGAAGCCGAGTCGCATTTAGAGCCACCGAGTGATCAAGGCGTCTCGGATCGAGTCCCAAAGGATCAAGTCACCAGGTGATCAAGACTTGATCCGGACTCTGCTACCACTTTGTATACTTGATCAATACCTAGTGGATTCCTCCGGGAGTTGGAGAAGAGAGGAGTAGAAGAATTACCCCATCTTCGAACCTCTATAAAAATCTTATTGTGTCATTTACACTTCAAAGACTTTAATTCTTGCATCATATTTATTTAATGTTGACATATTTGCTATCCATTAGATAATCTCTAAGACTAAATCAAGCTCTAAATCTCTACTTAACCAAACTTAAGGGTGTTAAGTCTTCCAATAAAACAAACCACGCTGAGTTAATTTAGACTTAACAAATGAGTTATTCCATCAACAAAATTTCCGTTGAGTCTCATTGAGAGACTAACTCTACCGATTAACTAAATTGGTCATCCACCAAGGACACAAAATGTAAGATCAACTCGAATTTTTAAAAGGACTAAATCAAAACTTTGGTAAGTTTATTCAACCCCCCTTCTAAACCTTACACTTACACCCCTTGGGACCTACAAGTGGTATCGTGAGCGGTTGGTTCATTGAGCCTTCCGCACCGGTTACTCAACTAGATCTCCAAACTTTTCAAAGTCCGCTTTAGTACTTAAACTTTCAAAACTCTTTTTATCAATAAAATTTATTATCATGGAAGCAAATTTGACACGCATCCCTATGTTCACAATTGAAGAATTTGATGATTGGAAAATTCGTATGCGCTCATCTATCATTACATGATGAGATGTGGATAGTGATAGAGGATGGGCCACCGCAAATCTTAAAGGTGAACACAAATGGTGTAAGAAGAGCTGCACTGAAGGTGAAGAGGATGTTGCTCCTAGACCAGACTATGGTTGAAAAGCCAAGAACTGAATGGACAAATGATGACAAAAAAGATACAACCTGGACAATGTAGCCAAGGACATCCTTTACAAAACCTTGACAAAGCCATATTCAATAAAGTCAAATCATGCAAAACGGCTAAGGAAATCAGGACAAGCTAACATTGATTTGTGAAGGCTCGAGCAAATCAAAGAAAACAAATTATCGGTGGATGTACGTAAATTTGAGAACTTCAAAATGATCTCGGAGAAAACCTGGATCAACCGGATGCTCGGTTCATAGAAATCACCAACGAGCTATCTCGCACTTGGAAAGGAATATACAGAAGAAATGTGTATGAAGATCCTAAAAAGTCTTCCAAATGAATGGGAAATGAAGGTCATGGCACTAAGACATTCCATGGACCTATCGAAGACCTCCAACCATGAACTATTCTCATATCTCAAAGCTTACGAATTTGAGTTGAGAAGAAAAGATCGGGAAGAGACGGTTGTACCCAAAACAAATTTGCTTCTAATTGTTAAGGATGGAAAGAGAGCCGAGGTCAAAGAAGTCATTGATCCGAAGAAATAGCCCGATGGTTAAAAGGTTCAACAAGTTCTTCAATAAGAACTACAAGAGAGGCACGGGTGAATCTTCCGAAAGACACTCGGCTCCAAGTCAAGGGAAGATAGGCCAACCAAGAGAACAGATCATCAAAAAGTCAATATCAAAGGGTGACAATCCAAGAAATGGAAGGAGCGATCAAAAGGCCGAATATCTATGCTTTGAACAGAGGGTAGGCAACCAGGTCACTATGCCATTGATCGCCCATATCCTGTAGTCAACAAATACGGGAATGAAGAAGAAAGAAAGGTCTTCAGAGAAAGAAGACAAGAAAAGAAAAAGGCAATGTTGGTCGCAGAAAATCTTTGTCAAAAGACATAGCCGAGTCGAGAGCAGAAGTGACTACTCAAGTGACTCAAGAAGCCCCGATCTGTTTGATGGCCAAGGAACAAGATCAACTCCGACCAAGAAGATGAGGTACACTCCAACTCATCAAACTCGGTTCTAGTGATAGTGACCGTGACACACACACTTCATCACCCACTCGATCTTTATGATTCATTAGGCAAAATGATGAAAGATTTTGAACACATTAAATCCTCACACACACTATTAAATGAGGAAAACAGCCTACTAAGAGCCAAAACTCACAAATGACTAAGGAGCCGAGTACTCTAAGTCAAATAGCTTATGAGAATGAAAGTTTAAAGGCTGAAAATGCTAAGCTAATAGCAGAAATAGTTGCCATAGAAAAGAGGGAGAATGACCTCAAAATGTGATTGCCTCATTCACTAAGGCATCTAAATCATTGGATGATCTTATTATGAGTCAAAGAGAATGTGGAGACAAGACAAAGCTTAGGATTTAATTCCTCTCGTGCTATGTCAAACTCCAAAAGTAATTTTGGAAAAAGGATCTTCAAGCAATGAAGAGTCTAAAAATCCAAAACTCTAAATGTTGCACACACATTCACTCCAAAGCACAATTACAAGCAAACGGCCTTGGTTATAAAGGAAAAGGAAAACAACAACTTGAGTGCGCCTGAAGGACAACCGAGAAGAGATTCAATCGAGTTCCTCAAAAACTCCAAACGTAAAAATACTCAGAAAGAAGAAGCGAGCTACCAAAACCCTTAAAAATCTATAAAAGAAATACATATGATGGGAATGGTAGAAAATATCCAAGCCAAGCTGATTGAATGATGTAAACTATCAAAGATAGACTTATGGAATATAAGCCTTCAATGGCAAAGGCCTAGAACTCAAAGAAAGGCCATTCCAAAAGTATAAGAGCTTTCATCAAAGACACATATGCACCTAGGCACTACACTCGTAGACACCACAATTACCCAAAGAAGGCGATTGCTAAAACATATACACAGCATATGTATTAAAAAGAGCACATTGTATGAACCTAAAATCCCCAAGCAATTTGCCAAGATTAATTATGATTATGGCACTCGATAGATGGCAACCCCTTAGAGTCAAATCATTTGGCTATAAGTTGGTTGGATCATCTTACAATTCTAACCCCTCAGACCTGCACAAGTATGGGTACCTAAAACTTAATTTCCTTGATTGCGGTTCAAGGAATGTGAGTGCCAAGGAACCTGGTATATGGATAGTGGTCGCTTCGGACATATGACAGAAACAAGAACAATCAAAAATTCAAGGAAGTTAAAGGAGCAAAAGTCATATTTGGAGGAAATGAAGCTCCGGTGAAATAAGAGGCATTGGATCCATCAAGAGAACGGATTAGAAATCACGGATGTTGCATATGTTGAAGGACTCAACTTCAACTTGTTAAGCATCGATCAACTCGTGACAAGGGCTATAATGTTGGATTTAACATGGGTATATGCCAAATCAAGGATACTCAATCTAATGAAGTTGTGTTGCAAGGATGCGATACAAAAGAACATGTATGTAGTAGATTGGTCAACCGCTACACCCAAAGACTGTCTATTAGCAAAGAGCACAAATTAATCAAGTTGGTCGTGGCACAAAAAAGCCGAGTCACCCGAATTTCAAAACGACAATGCTTGCAAGAAGTAATCTTGTGGAAGGACTTCCAGGACTCGATTATACAAGAAGGAGAGTATATGTGATGCATGTCGGAAGGAAAACAAATCAAATCATCATTCAAAGAAAAGACATGCCCATCTTCAACAAGAATATTGCATCTGCTACATATGGATCTATTTGGCCCAAAGGAACCAAATAGCATAAGTGGAAAGAAATACACCTTGGTGGTAGAGATGACTACTCAAGATATACATGGACAATATTCATGTGTAAGAAGAAAGAAACTCTACAAAAACTACCACAAATGATGAAGAGGATTCAAAATGAGAAGAGCCAAACCATTATCAAAATAAGATCGTATTTAGGAACCGAGTTTGTCAATGGAATAATAACTCGAGATTGTATTGAAAATGGTATTGGTCATGAACTATCTGCAGCAAGGACTCCACAAAGAGAATGGAGTTGCGAAAAGAATGAATGTAACTCTCAAAGAAGCAAAGAAGGACCATGTTAGTCAAGGGGTTACCAAAAAGATTTTGGGCAAGCAATCAACACAAATTATTACACTCAAAACAGATGTATGATAAAATGCAAATTGACAAAGACTCCCTATGAGATTTGGGTGAAGAAAACCAAATGTTGCATATTTTAGAATATTTGGATGTAAATGCTTCATCCACAACAATGGCAAAGACAATCTAAAGGCCTTCGATGCTAAAGTCGATGAAGGTATCTTCTTGGGATACTCAAACAAAGCAAAGCCTACAGAGTACTCAACAAAAGGACTATGGTTGCAGAGGAATCCATTCATGTGGTATTCGATGAGCCAAATGTAAATGGAGAAGATATTGAAGAATCACCGATAAGTCGAATCATCCAAACATACGAAAAATCCCTATCTTTGCCGAATTGTTGTAAACTCGAAGAAGATGAGATAGTCAATCTCAAAAACAAACTGGAAAATTTGCAATAAGTGATTACGAGAGAGTGATCAAAGCAACACACACAAGCTAGACAATTGAACCCACTAACTTACTTCAACCGGATGTAAGATGGCCGAAAGACCATCCACCGAACTTGTCATTGGAGATATAAGAGAAGGTGTCAAAACAAGATCCGTAACTCAACAAAAGCTATGTTCACATGTTTTATCTCGCAAATAGAGCCCAAAGATGTGTTACAAGCACTGGATGACACACATTGGATTCAAGCTATGCAAGAAGAGTTGAATCAGTTTGAAAGAAATAAAGTATGGGAATTAGTTCAAAGACCCACCCATCAAAACGTTATTGGTACTAAATGGGTGTTCAGAAACAAGATGAACGAGGAAGGTTATGTGGTAAGAAACAAAGCAAGACTAGTAGCCAAAGGATATTGCCAAGAAGAAGGAATAGATTTTGATGAAACATTTGCTCCTGTAGCAAGATTGGAAGCAATAACGATGTTTCTTGCCTATGCAGCTCACAAGAATTTCATTGTATATCAAATGGATGTAAAAAGTGCATTCCTAAATGGTTTATTGGAAGAAGAAGTGTATATTGAACAACCTCCAGGATTTGAGCAGAAGACTCTTGGAGATAAGGTATACAAACTCAAGAAAGCTCTGTATGGATTGAAACAGGCACCCAGAGCATGGTATGATACCTTGTCACAATTCCTAACTGAGAATGGATTCACAAAAGGAAAAGTAGATAGAACACTTTTCAGAATTCAAGACAAGAAGAGTATATTGCTTGTTCAAATATATGTGGATGACATCATTTTTGGATCCACAAACAAAGAGCTATGTGAAAAATTTTCAAACCTCATGCAAAGTAAATTTGAAATGAGCATGATGGGAGAGCTGACATTCTTCCTTGGACTCCAAGTGAAACAACTCAAGGATGGAACCTTCATCACCAAACAAAATACACCGAGATTTAATGAAGAAATTTGGTATGGAGGAGAAGTCTTCGTGAAAATACCAATGAATACATCACCAAAATGGGCATGGATGCGGATGGCAAGCCTCAGTAGATCAAACAAGATACGAGCACTTATTGGATCATTGCTCTATCTCACAAAGCAAGCCGGACATCACTTTTCTTTGTAAGTGTATGTGCAAGATTTCAATATGCTCCAAAAGAGAGCCATATGACAAGAAATAAGAGAATCTTGAGATACTTGAAAGGAAGCCAAGAAGTTGGCTTATGGTATCCAAAGGAAGGTGGATTCAAACTAATTGGCTATTCCGACTCTAACTATGTTGGATGCGAGAGTTGACAGAAAAGCACCTCAAGCACATGTCAAATGCTAGGAAACAAAGTTGATTTCTGGTTTAGCAAGAAGCAAAATTCAATAGCCACCTCTACACAAAGCGGCAATACATAGTCGGGCAAAACAAGTGCCCAAGTCCTATGGATGAGACAAAGAATGAGAGACTATGAAGTTGAAGAAAAGAAAATTCCAATCATGTGTGATAACACAAGTGCAATTGCAATCACTCAAAATCCTGTGTTGCACTCAAGAACAAAGCATATCGATGTCGATATCACTTCAAAGAGATCATGTTGAAAAGAAGGACATCATCTTGGAATATATCTCAACCGATAAACAATTGGTGACATCTTCACAAAACCATTATGTGAGTCAAGATTTGAAGAACTCAAGCATGAGTTAGGGTTAATTGAGCTGAGCCGACACTCGGAAGAATCAAAGAAAAGAAATGGAACACA
This sequence comes from Rehmannia glutinosa, assembly GCA_016081115.2. Taxonomy (NCBI): domain Eukaryota; kingdom Viridiplantae; phylum Streptophyta; class Magnoliopsida; order Lamiales; family Orobanchaceae; genus Rehmannia; species Rehmannia glutinosa. The sequence goes on along the minus strand of JABTTQ020001489.1, from coordinate 72,465 downwards.
AAAAGGGAAAAGAGTTGAACTCACAAATCACCTAAGTAAATCACCCGATCGGAAGACAACTATACCAAGTCACCGACAATTTGAGTCACAAAGAGAACTGAGTGAGAAGAGTTAAACCAGCTAAGGGTAAAAGCCGAGTCACTTATGAACAAAGTGACAAAAACGCAATCGTTTTGACTAAGCGGGAATGTTTTTAAGAATTACGTCGATAATTATGACGCAGTACAGCAAAAAAGTCGCACACCAAGCTTATGATTGGATATAAATGCTGCCGCATTAAATACGAGACATTAAATGCTAAATCGGCGTGCAACATCTAAGCCGTTGATTTCGATCACATTTCAAAAACCACCCGCACGTCCTTTCATAAACCATACTTAAGCTTTCTTTCTTCTCTCTCTCTCATATTACCAAAACCGTTCATTTCTCTCAGAAGCAAAAGCAAAACTCTCTCAAAACCCTATCTATCTTCAAATCAACTTCTAAGTTTTCTTCGGTGAAATCCTGAAAAATGGCACCAACCTATGATTTTGTCAAGTTAGGAAAGCAAATCCACACCGGGTCATCGGGATTTCGACGATGGTGAAACAGGGGTCCGACGACACCTTAGTGAAGAAAATTGCTGAGAAATTGGAAACGTCTGGGCTGAAATCGTTTCTGACGTTGGAATATCCGATGACCTATGTGGAGGAGGTCGCACAGTTCTATGTGAACGCTGAGATTCATGATGAGGGATCAAATCCTCCTGCTCACTTCACGGAAAGGAGTTCATCATCTCTGCCAAGAATTTGGTTGAACACTGCTCACTACCGACGGAAGGAGCATCGAAATCAACGGCCGATGTAAACCTGGCTGCCGCTTGGAAGGAAGTAGCCAAGCCCGACTATGCTTGATAAAATAGTTTACACAAAGAAAACAAGAGGCTGGAAGGAGGATTATCACAAGTTGTTAGACATAGTTGCCAAATGCATAGACATCAAATTTGGCGCTTTGACCAACTCAAAAAGCAAAGTTGATCGTAATGGCCGCGATCATTGAAGAAAGGAAAATAAATGGGCTGAGTTTGTCTACAAAGCAGACTATGCCAAAATGTAGGGAACAAATCCTTCAAGGAAGATAGTACATTTGGAGGATCCTAGGATATGGCCCGGTGATTGGCCTACTGGTGATGGAGGTGAAAGGAGTCCCTCTTAGACATGGAAAGGCGTTCCATGTAAACAAGAGGATGTTCAGATCAAACCTCTCGCGCACGAAGAGAGCCTACGCCAAGAGAGCGACACGAGTGAGGGGAATCACCGACCACAAGATACAGCTTGTTTCCTCTCCACCAAAGAAGAAAACGCCCCTGCGCAACTAAGAAGATTGCTTTGCTCTCCCGCAAAGAAAGAAAGTCAAACCCGCTTCGCCCCTGCGCAGCCGAGTCACCCGCCCCGCAGCTCGTGTCTCCCGCCCAAGAGCGGTCGAGAAGGACTCTCAAATACCTTTCTCCGATCGTCAAAAGAGGAGAACGATAAGCCAAGACGGCCGGCTCCCTCGTAAGAAAGCACCGGACGGTCCCCGCCGCCCAAGTCTCGTAAGAAACTCTCTCGAACTGTAAATCCCTCCGTACAAACTAGAGACGAAGAAGAATCATCAAGCGCTCCGAGCTTGAGAAACCTACGAGTCCACCACTCGGTGAGCAGACATCTGAGACTCGCTGGAGAAGTAGAGTCTCCGATATCGTAGATGAAACAATTTAAGTCTCACAAGGAGATCAAAGCAGAGGCAAATCAAGACACAACTGTAGTTCGCACACCGAGACACAAAAGAAGCTTATAGAGATGATAGTGATGTGATGATCATATCCCACCTTACCCGCACATCCAAAATCGTCTGCGTGAGTGGAGGAAATGGAAATTGAGTCGATCAAGGGAACAGTTCCAACGGCCCGAGTTTATCGAAGAAGAAGAGGAACTGTTGAACTTCCTCGACTAACCTCTCGTGATCCCAAAGATCGGATGAAGAAAATCGCACGAGATATCTTGCGGATCTTCAAGGATAAGGAGAAGGAGAGATCGGAGAGGAAGCCGAGGCAAGAGAGAAGGCCAAAGATCTCGCCCTCTCACCGGAACCACGTAACATACGCATTCTCACTTCGATATTCTATCGAGAAAGTGATGAGGATCTGACCTGCTGCTTCCACGTAAAGAGTTGCAAATGCAAAATGAGCAATGCATGAATCCGAATTCTTCATGAGAAGAGCATGATGGAGGGACCAGGAGAGTCCTCCAAAACACAACCGAAATTGATCCAATGGGAGTGGTTCAAGAAATCGCCACCGTTGTTCTTGCCACCACTTCCCCACTCACTCGGAAGAAGAATTAAGGAACTCGCGATGAAACCGGGTTAGTGGGGACCCCAGTTGAGCCAACCCCTAATGAAGGTATCTTACCACACTGCCCAACTACCAACACTCGCAGAAAAACAAATGGGTTTGGAGACGAGTGACCCCATTCCAAGTCACTCACCGGGTGCGCCCGCTTGAGGGGGAAACTCCTCCACTCCACCGCAGGCAAGGTCGGAGAATGTTTGCGGATGACTCCACAACGAATCTAGGAGGCGAAGTGGAGAAAGTACAAACACAAAACGAATGAAGCAAGTTGCCATCAACGAAGCTCGGGCGATTGAGACTCGTCTCACCGAGGTGCCAACCGCTCCGGGGCTAATGACGTTGCTTTGCGATCGAGGCACGAGAAGAATGACCACGGGAGTTAACACTGGGGCGATGAAAGTGCAATCCATGGGGTTGAGACTCCAATGGATGCCACCACAGAAGACCCTAAGACAAATGACACCGTCGAAAGGAGGTCCAGGCCTCGCTGCGATTGAGACCGCAGGAGGTAATGAAGGCCCACGGAGGTTGAGACTTCCCGGGTAAAGAAGTCAAGTAGAGAACATCCCTCCCGCTATCATTGATCCATCCGAAAAGGAGATAAGCGCGCTTCATGATTCCCAGGATAATCCTGATGTAACCTTTCCGGGATCGGAAAGCGCGACGAAGAAGCCGAGTCATCCCCCGTGACAGATCCAAAAGACTCACCGCTGCGGATGTTCCCAAAGACGAGCAAGTCGATCTCAAGACTACTCGTCAAACTTTCAATTTTGATGATGAGCCACCAATGGAAATCTCATCATCGTCCGATGACGCTCGATAAGGCCAAGGACCACCCACTCAATTGGAGAAACCACCGAGACCAACGAAGTGTGAGACAAATGGGCTCGCAAAGCCGGGTCCACTTCACAACAGACCCAAATGAAACAGAGTCCACTGCGGGCTCCCAAGCCGCAGCAGTTCGACTCCAAAAGGAACTTCACGCGCACCTCTCATCATTGAACAAATCCCATTGGCCATGATGATTCCTTTGTAGAATCATTTCCTTTCTCTCGGGAGGTACCCGACCTCCTTGAAGAATCGAGAGAATGAACGTGCACGCTTCCATAGACCAGCTCCCGTCATTCCGTCAGTACCATCGTTCCACCGACTATGACTTTGACGTCACAGGGCCATCACCGCAAAGAAAGAAACAGCTGAAGTTCGGGAGGTGTTCAAAGCATTTTTTGCTGAAATTGAACGGATGGAGAGGCACCAGTGCCTCTATGGACATGCGATCGACAACAGAGATGCCAACCTTACTCGCGACTTGAGAGGCATAACAACAGATCGGGAATGGTGGCAACAAAGAAGAACAATGCGTGTGGAACAAGTCGATACTTCAGACATTGTTCAACAAGCTGCTGGTATGGAGAGCTGAGAATGCCGATGCAAAAACGAAATTGAGAGAACACATTGAGCACATGCATGAAGCTCACACCGCCGAGATAAAGCTGCTGCGTGAGCAAAATAAGAGTGATCTCCAGGCCGGAAGAAAATATGGATAGTAAATTCAGCCTTCTCATGGCTGAAATGAAGCTAATTTCAAGAGAGTCCAACGCTACTCGCTCCGAATTTCGTGATGCATACTCCGCAGACTCGAGACAGAACTCGACTATCGCAGGCTCGACTTCCCGCTTGCCAAAGATGTTTCAAGTATTCCTCTCTCCTTTGATGATGCCAAAAAGGGGAAGAGGAATACTTTAAAGCGCTAAAGAGATCCGAAGGGGTGAAAAGGAGGAAGAAACGGTGTGAAGGAAAGACAATGAGGAAGCGTCAAAACAAAATAAAGGAAAATCCATTGAGGGGGAAGGATCGAAAGAAGTGACCTTGATGATTGCACAAACCCCCAACAAGGTCTTGTCACATCACCTGATATTATCGCAGCAAACTCCCCGTGACTCGCCACTCCAACACTCGCTATATCTATGGTCGAAAAGAGAAAGACAATTGAAGCAGGGATGGAGGAAGTGGAAGGAAGAATGGATGCTCGAGTTATGAACATCTTGAAACAACATGGAGGCATTCCAAAGAGACAGAGACACTTATGCCATCTCGGATGTCGGGACGAGCCACGATCGCCTGATGAATTTAAAACGCCGCATATGAATGATACTTTGCAAAAATGTCTATGGCTCAAGCTTGGGACTTGTACTTGGGAAAAGGGTCTCACGTTATGTGAAGAAGCCGACAGGCAAAGAGACTACCGTGATCACTCTGTTGGTCACTCCGCCGGTCACTCACCGGAAAGAAGAAGAAGACCCAAGACAATACACGCCCAGAGGTAGAGGAAGAAGCAGTGGTGGAGGAAGAGGTTTCGGACACTGGCCTCTGCCCAAAAACATTGAGTACGTAGATCCGGCAAGAAAGGAGGGATCTACTGGGCTGGTCTTGACCAAGTAGCAAATTTGCAAGTGGCTAAAAGTAATGCCGAGTATGCGAAAAGAATAGAAGAAGAAAATAAGAGACAAACTCAGCTATGGGAGGAAAGACAAGAGAGATTAAGAAGAGATGAAGCTGCCAGAAGGCATATGAAAAGAAAGAAGAAGGCGGACGATGAGAAAAAGAGAAGAAGAGCGAAAGATGCTTTGAACAAGATGAAAGAAGGAGACAATGAAGGAGATGAAGTGTTGTCACACCCCTTCATGTATTTTACTATGTAAATACATACTATGTAAGTCTTCCGCAATAAAGCTATAAATTCTTTATTTTTTTGTAGACAAATGTTTGCTCGATACACCTTGTAAACAAAGTGTAAAAGAACAAGAATGTTATGATCAATAAAAAGATTGATTCTACGCATACATTCTATGTGAATGCACTATCTGTATGTATCTTTGCTATTTACATTTTTGAATGGTTTAAGTTTTGGCATCATCAAAAAGGGGAAATTGTTGGGAAATTTATTGTTTAGATTTTGATGAATGCCATGTAAAACTTAGAATAGGAAGTTGGCACCCCAATTATTGTTGTAAACTCGCATTGTAATAAATAGGGCTGGTCAAGTTGAGTCAAGTCGGCTATGTCCAAACATGCAAGAAGACAACCGGAGACTAGAAGGAAGACTCATTGCAAGACAGTGAGTATGGCAAAAGAAGAGAAGACGAACTCTCAAGGAGCAATGCTAAGATGCAAAAGTGGAGTATCGATCAAGTCAACTCAAGAAAAGCCAAGTCTCAAGTTGAAGTGACAGAAGAGTCATCCAATGATTGGAAGTCGACTCTAAGTCACCTGGGAAAGCAAGGAAATGCAATAAGTCGAGATAATCAAAAAGATCCGTTGTACGTAAATTGAGAGAATTACCTAAACAAGTAATATCTCCATGCTACCTTTCTCGAAGTGCTCGAAATCCCGAGAAGCGTGCAAAAGGAATAAACCAATGGGAAGCACTACACCGTGTCGAACTCAAAAGCCGGAGAACAATTCATACGAGGAAGTGGCAATTCCAAGGATCGCAACAAGACAAGCCAACGACCACAAGTGACTTTCAAAAATAAGCTATCTCTTCAACGGGGCGATTTTTGAAAGATCACTATAAAAGGCCGAGGAATGACTCGAGTAGGTGACCGAACCAAAAACATTCAAGCAATTATTAGAATCAGAACTCAAATATTCTCAAGTTATTAAACGCTCAATCCTCGAAGCCTACACTACGAAGAACATCAATCCAACACTCACCGTGAAGGAAAGATAACTTCAATCGCCAAGAGGAAATTATCAAGAATCAAGGGGTCTACATTCCACGAAGGATTGTAGGAAGGTTCAAGTCGAACCAAGTCTTGAGCTTTTGGAGGGCTTCGTGATCAAATCCAAAGAGCTTGAGCAAGTGGGTGTAGTAGCAAGCGCAAATGCCTGTGAAGAAGCCGAGTCGTCACGAGAAGCCAGGTGAGTGATCAAGGCGTCTCGGTGATCGAGTCCCAAAGGATCAAGTCGGTTGTGTGATCAAGACTTGTATCTGGACTTACCACTTTGTATATTGATCAATACCTAGTGGATTCCTCCCAGGAGTTGGAGAAGAGAGGAGTAGAAGAATTACCCCATCTTCGAACCTCTATAAAAATCTTATTGTGTCATTTACACTTGAAGACTTTAATTCTTGCATCATATTTATTTAATCACGACATATTTGCTATCCATTAGATAATCTCTAAGTACTAAATCAAGCTCTAAATCTCTACTTAACCAAACTTAAGGGTGTTAAGTCTTCCAAAAAACAAACCACGCTTGAGTTAATTTAGACTTAACACCATGAGTTATTCCATCAACTCGATTGAGTCCGTTGAGAGACTAACTCTACTGATTAACTAAATTGGTTGTCCACCAAGGACACAAAATTGTGTAAGTATCAACTCCGAATTTTTAAAAGGACTAAATCAAAAATTTGGTAAGGTTTATTCAACCCCCCTTCTAAACCTTACACTTACACCCCTTGGGACCTATAAGAAATAATTTGATGAAAATTTCCATGAAGAGATTTCGCAATCTCCTGATGAGTCTTTTTAGGATTAACTATTTTCTTGTTATGGTGGGTATTGCTATTTCATCTTTAAAAACCATATTTGAACAACCAAAAGTTTTTTAAAATAGTTTTGGTTTTTAATTTAATCCTAAGAAGTTGTCTTCATTGGATGAGAATATACTGCATGAATATTATGTTAATCTCCGTGTTGTCCCAAAACATAATGACAAATTTTGTATTGATGTTGATGGTTTATTTTCTAAATTGCAAGTAAACAGTTTTTACACAAGTAAACAACTTAGTCCTTAAAGACAGTTAAGGTCAACCTCAACAGGAGAACCACTCAACAAACTCGACTGAGTTGTTGATAGAGTAACTCAACCGAGTGAAGTGAGCTCTTTTAAAATACAAATTAGCTTAGTTTTTACAACTAAGTCTTACACCCTTTTGTAAAATGGTTTTACAACACTTGTTTTTAGCTTAAGTTAGTATCAGTTGAGTATGAGCAAATATAAATCAGCAGAATAAAATATGCAGAATTAAAGTACTGGAAATAAAAAGACACAATACAATTTTATAGTGGTTCGAGGATGAGGTAATTTCTCTACTCCACTATTCTCCAACTCCTGTAGGTAATCCACTAATGCAACAGCTGTTACAAAATGGATACAATAGTCCAAGTAAGTCTTAATCACACAGCTGGCTCTACTCTTGGGACTCAGCTTCTTCGTAAGGCAACTGTCTCACTACTTGAGCTCATTCAAACCCTTCGAACTTGATCATGTAGCCCTCCGATGGATTCAAAGCAGGTTCTAACTTGAACCTCACTGCACTTCCTTCACTTCGTAGATGTGCAGACCCCTTTGTTCTTGAAAATAATTTTTCCTCTTCAACAGGTTGAAGTTTTTCTTACTTCACTGAGTGTGTCAGATAGATTTACTTTGAAATTTGGCTTGAGGATTAGAATGAATAACTTGAGAGTGTTTTGCTTGCTTGCTTTGCTCGGGATTGGTTGTGTTTGCTTTTTGCTTGTTTGTCTTGTACTCTCTCACAAATATTCCTCGGCCTTTTATAGTGACGATTTGAAAAAGAGTCCATTGAAGAGATAGACATTTTTTAAACTTCACTTCTTGATCGTTAGCTTGTCTTGTAGTGCAGCTTTTGATGTTGACCCTCCTTAAATTAATGCTCTACAGGCTGCCTGAAACTTTGCAGGTTTTCTGCGAACATCTCATTGGTTCCCAACTACTTGCACTCTTTCAGCAAGACAACTTTAAGGTTGCAGGTATGTCCCCTTACCATTTTGGGTAAGTTCTTGACTTTTCATTTCAACGGACTTCTTCAGCTTTCTTCGAGACCTTAAGTCGCTTTACCCTTTCATTGAGTCATCTCCATACATCCGGATGACTCAACTATTAGTCTGGCCGATAGACATAGCCTTTTCACTTGACCGATGCTTTTCTTCGATACTCAGCGCAACTCATTTGATTCTTCACTGCATCCTTGAGTCAACTTCTGCGATCTTCAACTTGGTTGCTTCTTTACTCAGCTTATATTTCCTATCTATTACATAGTTGAATTACAACAGAAAATAGGGTGTCAACTTTCTAATCCAAGGTTTACATGCATCATCAAAATCTATACAAAATAAATTTCCCAACAGCTACAAATGTATTTACCAACAGAAACAAAGTCAACCATTGAAATTCTTGAGTTTGTTAAAGCTTTAGATTGCTTTCCTAATATGTGTTTATTGCATACAGAATTTTGTTAAATATGTCGGTTACTGTAATATTAGCATAAAGAAGTTTTTCAAAACTAAAATTGATAAAATCATACTTGCGTTCATCTATATCCCAAGAAAGATTAAATGGGTTAGCAATTTTATACATTGAAAATGAGATGTTGGAAAAACTTGATTTTGAAGACCTTATTAATGACTCTTCTTCTAAATATGCTAGAAGATCTAGATTTTTTCTATAATTATTTGATACTTATTTTTTCTTTTATGTTTGATGGTGTTACGTTGCACTCTTTTAATACTTTGGATGATCAATATTTGTGTAAAATTCTTATTTTTATACTTATATAAATGACCCTTTTTTTTTCTTTTTGTTATAGGCCCCTGAATGGTTAGGGCCGGCCCTGTGAATTTATGACTGATACATGCATTCTAGCTTTATTATGTTGATTGTGAGTTGTTCAACTTCCAAGTCAAGTCATGAGCTCGGAGCCATGGCCCCTTCCAATTTGGGTCAAGTCAGTCGGGTATTACGTGGCCATTGCTTTTTCATACTTCATGGAATTTATTTGATGTTGGTGTCTTGCGTGAAATTTTGCCATTAGGTTTAATATATAGAAAAAATGTATTGTGAAAAGGTTATCTCGTGATTTGTTATGGTTCGTGCAATCTCAATTTTCCTCGGAAAATGCATTAGCATTGGGAAGTCGGACATATGCAAAAGTATTCTAGCTATGTTATCTTTAAATGGGGATTATAATGCGTGCCCTCTAGATTTATCTCATGATGATGAAATTTACACACGTGGGAGAGCTCGAAAGATTTCTCTTATTGCTCTAAGCAAACGCTTGAAGGCGTGAGTGATTGTATTTCAAGCACGAAGTATGATTATTTTGCTTTTTTTGTTTTTGAAGAAATTCTTATATTATCCAAAATATTTTCAAAAGGCATCGTTATTTTCAAAAGCTACTAATTTTACTCAAAAGCTTACATTCCACTCCAGAAAATAACACATTTAGAAGTTAATTTTTTATTTTACATTTGAAAATGAGTATGCGAAATATAATTTTTCGAAATAAAAGTATCAAACTCACCTATTAACTAAAGGGGAAAACACTTTGCCGTCCAAATTATGATATTTTTTGCACTTTAGGAACTGAATTTTTTTATTGTTATATTTTGATATTTGAACTACATGGTTTTTTGCACTTTGACATTTGGAGCATCTTGATTGTTGAATTTTTTGTCCGAATATTGCAACATGCATGACATGTCTTTTTTTGGTGGACTTTTTTTTTCCTGTCAATTCTAGGTTGTTAGATGTGCTTATGTTACATGCATGATACGTCTTTTGCTCGTGCACTTTTGTTTTGTCAATTCTAGGTTGTTTGTACTCAAAAAAAAATCTAGGTTGTTTGATGTGTTCCATTCCAACAGTTAGCTTAATATTGAAAGTTAGATTATTATTTTATCCACATAAAACATCCTAAAATTGACCAAAATCTGAACAAACGGGAAAGGTGTTATGCATTCGATAGTATCACGGCAAAAAGTTTTACAATTGAGGTGTTTGTAGTTCAGAATCCTCGATGACAAAGTGTAAGAGAAAAAAATTTGGCTCCCAAAATGCAAAATCTAACATAATTTAGATGGCAAAGTACTTTTACCCCTTAACCGAATTAGTAAAACGTTACAACTAACCAACCAAAAAAATTTCACTTTTCACATATTTCTCAAGAGAATTTCGGAAAACATAATCATAATATGTTTTCATACAATAAAATTAAAGAGTCCAAGCATAGCATTTAACTTTAACAAAACCAGTGATTATGGTACGACTCTATCCAAAATAGCAACTTTTATTTGCCAAAAAATAAATGCAGCTTTTGAATGTGAAGTGCAAGGTTTTATTAAAATCAAGTCCATAAGGCTATGAGTAGGGGAAAATAAGTCAAAGAATTCATCAATGGGCGAAGGTTCCACAAGTCACAGTCCAACCACATTTTTTGCCGAAAGATTTTGGAAGCAAAAATTGATAAGCCCTTTCAATTATTGGGCGAGTTTTGTAGATAGTTTATTGCATATATACAATTAATTCGATTTTCTGTTATATTGATATCCCTTAAATATAATATATATGTGATAATCTTCCTTTTGTGATTAGTAAAATCATATATAAAATACTTATTAAAACCAAAATAATTATTAAAGAAGATCTTACAATATTTCAACGACTAATTATCTAGTACTCCTTTTTAATAATTCATTAATTGTATCTAACTCGTTGAAAATTATAAGAATTGACATAGGTGCAGTTTGTGTATTTATTTTTTAATAATTAATACTGATAATTATAAAAGGGATGAACCCCATCCCCGGCGCTCCCACGCCCTTCTTTGAAAACCGTAGAGGATGTGAAGCGCGGGTTATCCTCAACTAGTCGGTCTTTGGGCCGCGAAGACCGAGTCACCACACAAGAAATTCTCTTCCACCCTGTAAATTGTTACTGAGAGGATTCGAACAACCATTGTGGCCAACAAAGCCAGATATCACGTCAACCAAGTTTTTACCAATCAACTACGCCCTTAAATACTGATAATTATAGAATACTCGTGTTGGTTGCTAATTGCTTTTCATCTCATAAATGTCAATTTTCATTTGCATTTCATTTCAACCTCATTTCATTTCAATTCCCTCGCGCATTTCAAGCAGAGTATATAGTAATATATAGGATTCTCATTCCCCCAAATTGTCTCTCTCTCTCTCTTTCTCTCTCTTTCTCTCTCACAAATATTCCGATTGCTAATTTCTAGTGCACTCAGTCCCTACTAAAGAACTCGTCTTTCACACTCTCGATAGGCAGCAAAAGCAGATCGAAGGTGAGATAAAATCCGAAATCTTGATTTATTTTAGTTTATCTGTTATGATTCAGTCATATTTAGTTCGATCTGGTGTGTCGTGATCTTTTTAAACAATAAAAACATCTGGTTTAATTGGTATTGAAGGCTATGTGCCCTAAATCTGTGGATTTGCAGGCTTAATTTGGATAATAATTCATGATTTTCATTTATAGTGATTATGATGAAATTGATGGAGGACAAAATCTTGTTATGGATTCAAATAGCTCCGATCTGTATGGAAATGTGTGATATAGCATTAGTATTGGTATGTTACTGTTTAACTTATTTATGTGGCTGAATTTGGAGAACTTTATGTAAGAAAGTGCTTTTAGTATCAGTAAGTTTTGTTCTTTATTTGGTCTTTGCAAGGACGGAAATTTTTTGAATGATTACCAGGTGAATTTTTTTTATCGGTGCTTCGGTTTTGATTTATTTATTTATGTTGCTTCGTTGCCTTTGATGATGAGCAGTTAGAGTTTTACTCTTTTAGTTGTGAAATTAAGTTGTTAACAGGATAAGTGATATATATATATATATATATATATATATATATTTTAAGGAAGATCTTTAATCTAAAAGGAATTCATCATTCTATTTTATGTGTGGTACATGGGTCCTTCCGTTTCCCATTAGTTTTTAGTATCTTTTCCATCAATGGTACATGGTTCCTTTTGTATCCCATTAGTTTTTAGTATCTTTTCCATCAACTAGTTAGTTCTTGCCTCTTTGCCTTGTATTATTTCAATTGTGAGAGAAGTCTCCAAAAAATAATAATGGCTCTCTGTTAAAGGTTGAATTTCAAAGCATGCTGGTACAACATATTGAAATCCTTGATGCAAAGCTATTAAGATGTGTATAAAAGTTGACTACCAGTAACTTATTATCTGTACGTACATTTGATGATGGGTGAGTTTAGAATGATTATGTGTTTGGTCAAACTCTTCCTGAAGCATGCTATTTTTTCATATGTGGAAAATGATGTATGTTTCATATTAGTCTCACAGCGCAATCAGCTCATCCTGCCCTTTGTTCTACAGAGCATAAGTCGAGATGGCTGATGGAGAGGATATTCAACCCCTTGTTGTTGACAATGGTACTGGAATGGTCAAGGTGAGCAGTTGTCTTTTGTCCTGTGGCATAGAAATCCTGTTTCTAGGTGGAATTGCACTTGGTATTACTACTGTTTAAATTTTAATTGTCTCTCAATGCTTCTTTTTTTTCTGTTACAGGCTGGCTTTGCTGGTGATGATGCCCCAAGGGCAGTTTTCCCTAGCATAGTAGGTCGTCCCGACATACAGGTGTGATGGTTGGGATGGGACAAAAAGATGCATATGTAGGGATGAAGCTCAATCTAAAAGAGGTATTCTCACATTGAAGTACCCAATTGAGCACGGTATAGTCAGCAACTGGGATGACATGGAGAAGATTTGGCATCACACATTCTACAATGAGCTCCGTGTTGCTCCTGAAGAGCATCCTGTTCTGCTCACCGAGGCACCTCTCAACCCCAAGGCAAACAGAGAGAAAATGACTCAAATCATGTTTGAGACCTTCAACGTGCCAGCCATGTATGTTGCTATTCAGGCTGTCCTTTCACTGTATGCTAGTGGGCGTACAACTGGTATGTATCCAGTGGTTCTGTAAAGAGATCTAACCATTTGAAGCTTGCTCAATATATATATATATATATATATATATATTATATAATTAAACATTTTTTTTTCCGGTTGAACAGGTATAGTGATGGATTCTGGTGATGGAGTGAGCCACACTGTTCCTATCTATGAGGGGTATGCCCTTCCTCATGCTATCTTGCGTTTGGATCTTGCCGGTCGTGATCTCACTGATTATCTCATGAAGATCCTGACTGAAAGAGGTTACATGTTTACCACATCCGCGGAACGGGAAATTGTTCGTGACGTGAAGGAGAAGCTTGCATATGTTGCACTTGATTTTGAACAGGAATCGGAGACTGCAAAGAACAGCTCTGCTGTAGAGAAGAGCTACGAGCTGCCCGATGGACAAGTTATAACAATCGGTGCTGAGAGGTTCCGTTGTCCAGAAGTGTTGTTCCAACCTTCTCTGATCGGAATGGAAGCTGCTGGAATTCACGAAACAACTTACAACTCCATCATGAAATGTGATGTGGATATCAGAAAGGATCTGTATGGGAACATTGTGCTCAGTGGTGGATCGACTATGTTTCCTGGTATTGCGGATCGTATGAGCAAGGAAATAACAGCTCTTGCTCCGAGCAGCATGAAGATTAAGGTCGTTGCACCACCTGAAAGGAAGTACAGTGTCTGGATTGGAGGATCGATCCTAGCATCCCTCAGTACTTTCCAGCAGGTGACCCTTGTTAATTTTTCCAAGTCTCTTCGTACTCCACAGATCCTCATCGTTTTTTCACTTTCCTGAAGTCTGCAATATAAATCCAAAAGTGAAAAATGAAATTTGCAGCTTAAAGAGTTCAAAGTTTTGATTGTGCTAGCAGTATGTGTGTGTTTTTTGTGGATGTTATAACGTTGTCATTATGGTGCCTCATTAGCATGCTAAGAGTTTGTTAATTTGTGCAGATGTGGATCTCAAAGGGAGAGTACGATGAATCTGGTCCTGCAATTGTTCACAGGAAGTGTTTCTAAAATGGTGAGTCATGTAATGAATGCCTTTTCTCGTTTCAATGAATTTGGCTGAGTGGAATGAGAAGATAAGTATGTTTTCAAACACATTGTTTATCTGTTATATACAAGTATGAAGATGATGTCTACAGGAGCTATTGTGTTTATTTATTTTATTTTTGTGAAGGTCAGGGTTGTTTCATTTGCAAAAGATGTGTGCAAGCAATCTTATTTCAAGAATCTCATTTTACGAATAACTAATGCTCACTTTATTTTATTTAATTTTTTCTTTGAATTTTCAGGGACAGCAGTTGTTATGTTTCTTGTATCAATTAAAGTTTGGACGTAGTGTGTGAGTTGGATTGCAGCTTTGAGCTCATGAAGTGATTTTATAAGGTGTTTGCTCTGGATGGTATATCAGGAGTAATATTTATGTTTGTTTTGTTTTTTTTCTGTTATGTTTTTGGGTAGAAGTGTATGTATCAGCGCTGTAATATTTGGTTGGCACTGAACTTATCAATATCTTATTCTACTGTTTATGTTTGGAATGGAATGGATTTCTTCATAAAACATTGCTTCCAGTCTGTTGCTGGTTTCCTTATTTTGAAATTGCAGATCGAGTTGTCCAAAAGAATTAATGAAAGATGCTCGAACAGGTGTTCTTGAAAAACAATATAATGGTGTTATTTTGAAATGGTATTAAAATTTGATTTACTGTCCTACTACTGGTTATATAATTGCTGCCCACTACTCACCAATACAAAGTCCAACTTTACAGCTGCATTTTTTTCTTTATATAATTTTCTTAGCAGCTTTTGGGCGGTCGGGTGAGAAAACTTCTAGATTGAAAGTGATTTCTCCTCCTACATTGCATGTGGGCAACTACTTTTCTATATTTGCTTGCAAATTAAAGACTTTATCACTTGTGTGGCCCAACTTGAACAATTGAGTAAGAGAGTCAAAGATGTTTTCCATTATCAAACTGCATTTCTTAGCTTCAAATATAACTTAAAAGATAAATTTCCAGTACAGATAGATGATGTCCATTGAAAACTTTAACTGCTAATAGTAAGAAGTTAGATACAGACCTATGAAATTTGTATCGACGCCCTACCAATTCTTGAAACAACGCCAATTGTATGTACTCTATAATTGTTTCCACAAAAATTAAAATAATAAAATACAAATAAAATGTAGTTCGCATCGCACTAAATTATCCGAGTCATCTCTTCTCTAGAGACGAAACGAGGATTCACACCCAACACCGTCAATTAATGCACACCACTGCAAATAGGGATAAATATATAAATAAATCAGACGATACTAGGTGCATCCCCTTCCCAACTGCAAACCGAACGGGGCCAACGCGTTCTAATGCAATCGACCAACGGCGCGTGTTGAGGTTTCGATACTTCATATGAGTTCTCAACCCCACCAGATTCATTTGTACCTGAGGAAGAGAGAATTGGTATATCGGCCATGAATTCCTCAGGCGTCCACCTCGGAGGAACTGAAACCCTCAATTTTGTTATTCTCGGTCTTTGTATTGGAATTTCATTTCCCGATGTTTGGCCGCCATTGGGAATCGATTTTGCAATCCCGTTAAAATGGTAAAGATCAAAGACCTTTTTCCCCATCAAGCCGGTTGAATCCTTCACACCTCCTAAACTCTTGTCTAAATCCAGAAGAACCTGCCAAAATTCACTCCATACGATAAAACCTGTACTACAAAGATGCTCCATTTTTTCAGATGGAAGATTAATGTTGGTTTCTCTGACAACTTGATGGAACCCTTCGACACTAATGAACCCACCGCCTCCGCTTTGATCTTGGGCATCAAACGCTCGCCGGTTTGTGTTTCTCGGTTTTCAAGTTCATTTTCTTCTTGGACTTTGGTGTCGAGAGCAAACAAAACCGTATAATGAGATTCACTTCCGACCACCCATATGGGCCACTTTGGACATTTCAGATACTGGCCAACTTTACAAAAGTTGAGGGATTCTAGAAGAGTGAGAAATCCAACTTCAACGGTTGTCGTGATGCCCTTTACAAACATGCCACCACCCAAATCCATCTTCCCGTCAAATACATTTGCAACAGCACTTCCAGAGAGTAATAGGTTTACAATTTCCTATTTGGGAAAATAAAGGTTGGAGCTCGCACAGGTCAGTAATCAAGCAAAACCGCAATCATCAAGCACAAAGGAAATTTTCATCATCCATGAATACCTGTGATGCATGCCCAAATGGAGCGGTGACTAATGGTTGACTTGGATCATCCCTGTCCTCTTGAACATTGTCCTGATAGCACATCAGGCATCATCAGAAATAGGAAAGGGCAATCAAAATATCTACAAGGGATAATTACAAAAAGTACCCTTGAGGTTTGACCTGATTACAAGAAAACCCAACTAACTTTCAAAATTACAATAAGTACCCCTAGGTTTGATTCAATGTTAAAATTAAGGGGTAAACCGTAATATTTTTATAAATATGGGGGCCTTTGAAATGTTTTTGCTTATGAAGGGTAAATATAAGACAAATTAAAACTCCAGGGGTATCTTTTGTAATTTTTTGAAAGTTAGCTAGGTTTTTTTGTAATTAGGTCAAACCTCAAGGGTACTTTTTGTAATTAACCCTATCTACAATTTAACAGTGTATCCAATGTATATACTACATAGAGGCACATGGACTGTTTATTCCAAAACTATGTCCAGTGTGGCATTCAAGATACCAGAAGCCATCAATTTCCTCTGTGATCCAATTGAGATGATTTTGGCAAAGGCATTCAATGAAAAATCAATAAAGGCAGAATTGCTTCTCTTGGCAAAAAGAATCACCCAAAAAAAGAGAGAAATATAAGCCTATTAGGTAGAATATCGAGACATTAAAGAAGATATAATAGGACTAGAACATACCAGTCCTCGAGACAACAAGGCGGATATTAAGAAAAGCAGTGCTCCCATACGACTTCGGAAAATAGGAAGCAAAGCTTCTAGCTTTTGAAGTGCGCTCCACCGTGAAGTGCATGTATCAACTCTCAGAACCTTCTGCAAGTCAGCACCAGATTCAACAGAAAGATCTCTAAGTACTTTAGCGATGGCCTGCATAGAAAGTACAAACAAATTGCTAACGGAATTCATAAGTGAATAGACCAGTCATATGTCTAACCATCACAAAGTACTACACCAATTCCAAACATAAATTGTGACCATATTAGCACCAGAAATTGCACATAAAGCATTAATGAAAGTCACTTCAGTCCAGGGTTCCAGCTTGAACGAGAAACCCCTATAAGAGAATGTGACAGAAAGTGCGGCAAAATACTAATGCTCACCTCATCCTCCGACCCATTCACAGACTCCACAAAATCATGGTTGGAAATATTTAGCGATGCTATTAGTGCTCTTTCATTACATCCGCATAGAAAGAGTATCTCACTCATACTTCTCACCAAGGCTCTGTTTGAAGCAACAAAGTTTAATTTGAGTAATGAGAAAAGAAACTACCAACTGCTGTACGAAAAGTAAAACAAAATCTTTAAAGAACTTGACAGAACTTTACAGGTAATAAAAAAATAATTCCAAATAACAGTAATTCAAAATTTCATGAAATTTACTAGTCCATACTTCAACTTATGAGAATTAAATGTAGAAGAGGGAGCAATGTAGTTTCACATAAAGTTGTTATTATCTGAGTCACAATTTAATGCAATTTAAATTTTCTTTTGAACACAACAATAATCAACTTAAAGCCATCACCATTTTAAGAAACAATACTGAGAATTAGCACCAGAATAAACAAAATAACCAATTGTCTAGGTAAATTTTCCCAGTGTCCTACAGTTACATCAATAACAATGGGTTCCACTTCAAAGAATGAGAATGTTGACTTTGAAGCTCTAATATATTTCTTGAGTAAACATCATAAAAAGAAATGAAAAAAGAAAAAAACAAGTTATGGAAATGGTATAGAAAGATTCATGTTCATGTTGTCACTCAGCAACCAATGCCAAGGTAGGATCATGTACAATAGTGTTAACAAATTGTATAGAAAGAAAGATTCATGACCTTGATTTTTGTCCTTCTGAAAGACGGGAGAAAATATCTGTAGCAACAGATTCATTCTTGGGCACTCTTCTAATAGACAAATTTGAAGGTATGTTTTGTGCAACATTATCAGATGCTTCTGGAGAAAATAGAAGATACTTGAGTACAAAAGCCTGCATAGCCAAGAGATTGTTGTTAGGGGTAAAAAAGCGAAATAAAGATAAGCATTCATGTTCTCATGCAAAGAAAGCCACAAATAGAACATTACAAATTGGCAATGAGCTAACTAGATTAAAAACAAATCCTTCACCTCCACCGCAACCCCAAGAAATTAGTGTTTTAGGACCCAAACTGGTAACCTTAAGATAACTCAGACTAGTAAACCCTCAAGAGTAGAAAACCTTTTTGTGCTCCTGTCCTCCCTCTATCTATTTTTACCACCTCCTGGATGTGGGGTTCTATTTTGCCACCCTCAAGGTTAGGCCCATGGATCCTAAACTGACAGGATCCCCCGATCTTAATAAGTCCATATTTCCATCAATTCAGTTCGCTATGAGACAGTTGCCAGATCCATTAATCCGGCTATCGCTCAAAATTATAATAATGAAAGTAAACCAAAGCACAATTTGACTGAACCATCTCTCAATGAATTTTCATCAAATAAGTTAACCTTGCGTGATAAACCTGCATGTCAGCTTATTGTGGCAACAAAACAGAGATAGTCCTGACACATCTTGGTGGACTTAGCTTCTACACTACCGTTGAGCATAAGCTTTTCCTTTTAAGTACGAAAAGCGCTTCGTTTGGGAAGTGAACACTTCCCAAATTTGCAAAACAAAAAAAATATATTGTTATTTTGTAAACACTAAACACGGACTAACTAATTCATCTTTTCAACAGTATTTATCCAGATAAATGACCATGCAATGAAATTTCACTAGTCAAAATTTCAGTTACTACTTACTAATAATATACATGCTGATTAGTTTCATTTATATCTTTGACCCATAACTTTCATCCTTAAACCAAAAAAGTACCTCATGGAAAGACCATACAGATTCCGGAGAGGAACCCTACCACCCCCTCCCCAAAAAAAAAAAAAACTCTACAGAAGTGGATAAATTAATTAAGACAGCTTTTCTGGCACCTATGGTCCTTCCCATAGCATAAATACCCAGTACCATGAAGCCTGATTAAATTGCAAATTTCAATTATTGTTTAAAAATATGGTGCCAGTTCTTAATATTTTTTGTGAATATTTAGGTAGAGTGCATTATTTGTGGGGATAAAAACCTAATGAATTTGAAAAGGCCGTTTCCTGGTTTCCATACTTTTCCCGTTTTAGCTAATAGGATCCTCTTCCCCATCTATGCAGAGTTTTTTAAAAAGCTCTTTGTGGCGGAAGATGTTAAAAGAAAGAACAGACTTACCAAAAAATGATTATAGTCTAATTTATGATTAATGTCAGCCATTTGATGTTTACTCATAAGCTCACGTGACAAGCCAGCATCAGTAATTTGAAAGTATCAAAGTCCTTGAGTTGTTCCCATGTTTAGCATATCCAAAGCGTGCTTAGATTGGATAGTAAAATATCATTTTCAACCGCCAAACAGAAGAATCGAGCCATGTTTGAATAACTAACAACACATCTTGTCCCAGTTTGTTTACACCCTTGGTGATTATAAAAATGTGATGCTAAGCATGAAACATCATAAGGAGAGATCCACGGAAGAGCTATGATCAAAAGAATAATGAGTAGGGAGCTCAGTCAATACACAGGAAACTTGAAAGGCCATTTTTATCATAAAGGAAATTCATAAGAATTCTGAGATCTTAAGATGCTATATTGACAGCTTGAACCAATAAAGCATAAGGTCGGAGTCTCCAGCAAATAAAATTTAACTTGATAAATCTTACACAAGTTTGGGCTACATAAGAACAAGCATGACTTGGCCGAGCAAATTTACACTGAGATTGCATCATGACAGAACTCCCTTTCCTTAATAGCTAAAAGCCTCTGGCTATGGTTAATCACTCATAAATAAGGTAAAAACAAGGTGCGGTGACTTGATGACAATGGGCAATAAAATACAACACAAAATTAATATACTCTATTATTTTGGGGAGTTTAAGTTTGGCTTGGGAGGTAAAATGAGAACTGAAATCGTTACTTGTATTGCTGCTAACACGCCACAGGGCCCACCCTCATGCTGTACTAGCCCCATAGATGTTTCTGGATCAGCACTAAACCTGCAAGGAAAGTTGATTTTTAGAGAACATTAAAGAACAAGATCATTATTTACCGATGATTCGGTGAACAAACATGAACCAGTGTAAATAGTAGTCACCAAATAATTGATTCTTTAAGACACAGCAACAGAAGGTATACACATGTAAATTACATTAAGAACAGCATAGGAGGGTGAATAATCAGGCATACTTTATACCCAAAAAGAATAAGCACAACCTTTACACTAACATGGATTTTCTAGATTATTAAGCATTACAATCAATTATATGAAGCCAATGCATGTCAATAATAATACCATTGAGGTTTAAAAAAAGTTATGATGTTTGGAACACGTTATACTAACAAGGATTTTCTAGATCATTACTACAACACTGTTGACTTATTATTGAGGTACGGAAAAATTTATGATGTAGCATTTCATGTTCTGCAATATGCAGAAGACAGCGATGGAAAAAGGGATCTCATTAGTTGATGGATGGAGCATTTACTAGAAAATGTACTGATAAAATGATGATTAGCTTTTCTGTACAATACAGTCACAGTTGAGTGCTAAGGCCCAAAATGTTGGTGGTCCGAGATTAGCAATCATGCAAAATTAGAACAGTTTTTGCCTGGATAGTCATCACCATATTAGTTAAGCGACTAGTGGAACTGAATCTGGGAACAGAAAACCATTCTTCCTATGATGATCGGGACCTGACAGTGGAATATATCATTCCTTGAGACACAAGACAATGGTAAAGGATGAAGGAAAACTTAACATGGTCATACTGTGGAAATAAATGCAGACACGACATGTAAATGTGTTTTGGGTGTTTTAGGGAAGTGTTTTGGGAGAATAAATAAAGATTTTAACATATTGGGAAATGTGATGTATTAGAGGGAGAATGTATTGGAGAACGTAACGTGTTTTCGAAGACTGAATTGAAAATGATAGTGTTATGTGGAAACACAAACATAGCTTTTGTTTACCAATGGTTAAGGCTTCTATTATTTTAAATGCTACAACCTATACTTTACAGATATGGAAGAAGCTTTCATGAATGATTCCACAAAAACTGAATGACCACAATCAGTATCTACAGCTTGTAGCATGCACAATCCAAAATTAAAGTTCATAAATATTATGATTTATCTATCATATATTAACTCACAAAGTCTGTGACCTGTCAATAAAAAGCTAATGCTTTTACCTCTTCAAATTCATGACCAAGAATTAGAAGATCCAAGTAAATATCGCAACCCGCAATTCACAACACAAGGAACCCAGACGCAATATATCAGTGGTAAATTGGGATAGTAATTACAGTTCAGTCATTGGTAAACCAGACAACTTAGATTATCCATCAAACCCAACTGAATAGCAATACTATGAGCCCAAGATGTTTCCAAGAAATACTCTCACATTTTCACAGACATGTTTCAAGAAATTAGAAGCTATGGCCATAAACTAGCAGACCAGTTCATTTCCTTTGTTCTTCTATGGCCTATCATACCCTGTTCAAAGTTTTTTAACACGATTTGTTCAGTTATATAAATAATAACCTACTATAACAACAATCATTATAACAGTTGATCATAACATGAAGTTGGACCTTGGTATTTAAACAATTTTACCTAATACCCTGATTGCTCCACTGTGCAAGTACATCTTTACTAACTCTGTTTCCAAAAATCATCAAGAAGAGCTCGTCAGCATCCAAGACCGATAAGGAGGTGTCAGAAATTCCACTTTTGCCCTCAACTTTCTCCAGATTGACACCTTTACCTTTACTATCACCTTCTAAACCCTTAATATTCACGTCCTTCACACTCTCCATATTCTTCACTGCCGTTGCCGCAGCAGTTTTGACCTCCGCCGTCCGCTTCTCTGCAATTTTCACGTCCTTGGCACTCTCTACATTCTTAGCTGCCGCTGCAGCAGCACTTTTGGCCGCCGACATCCGCCTCTCCGCAGCAGCAGCCATTAATTCCCGCTGTAGGAGCCGATTTCTAACCTCCGGGGACTCCTCCGGGTGCGACGCCTCCCCTCCGACGCCGGAATTCTCCAATGGCTTGCTCCTTTTCGGCTCCGGCGACTCATGCTGAGGCGTGCTCTGTCTCGATGCCATCTTCAATTCCTCGTCTTCTTGATCCGCCATTGACGTAAATCAAGTCAAATAACAAATTCCCACCCTGAAAATTACGGCTTCAATTTGATGAATAACGTCAAGATTCGAGCTTTAACCGAAGAATTAGGGTTTTGACAGAGGATTTCAATTCGACCCTTCTACACAGCTGTGTGTGGCTGTATAAATACCAAAAAGAAATCCTCAATGAATAATCACAAACGTGAAAACGAAATATTAATTGTGTGTGTGCATAGTTAGGGCTCTTCAAATCGAAATATGAAAACGAAAATTCTCCAGGTCGAAGTGGGAGACCGATACGCCACCGTTTAGGTCCGCTTTTTGTAAAATGACAGTTGCATCCTTGGAATGAACAGTGATTCTTTGTGGTACGGCGAGGGTCAGATAGGAATTTCAAGTGGGTGCGAACGTTGTCGGAAGATACTTGGCATATTTGGAGGGCTACCAGAAAAGCGGAGAGAATCCTTTTTCTGGTGGGGGGTGGGGTTCGGCAGGGCTGATTATGGGAACATTATTACAATAATATCAATTAAATTTGAGCAATAATTTTGAGTTTACTGGACAATAGAGCCTAGAGCCTAGTGCCTAGTGCTGTAACTTACCATAGAAAATAAAAGAGAAAATGGCTATTTTTACCTTTTTGGGGATAGGAAGATATTTTTTTGCGTTTTGGCCAATTTTCATAAAATCCACTTTTTACCAATTTTTTCAGTGAAAGGTCATAAATACTCTTATCCTCTTTCTCTCTCTTTCTTGGTTTAAAAAATAATTTTCCTTTCATATTTTCTTCTTTTTTCCAAAGATAACAATCTTCCTTTTTTTTTTCCTTTCATGTTTTCGATTTTTTAAGATTTAAGACAAAATTGGAAATAAGTTTAAGTCATTTGAACCAAACTAATGTATTTTTTGCTTCAAATATTTATGTATAATGCAGGAAATTCGCTTATTTTTTAGAGGAGAAAAAAAACTGGAATGTTCAACATGGTATGATCGTGCCACCATAGATCCGGAGCACGATCGTGCCACCATAAATGTGAGCACGGTCGTGCAGTAATATGGGGCAGCACACTATGGGACACGATCGTGCCACCATAAATGTGAGCACGATCGTGCCGCTATAAATGTGAGCACGATCGAAAAATGATAAGACAAAAGACGATAGTGCTACTTTAGTAAGGGTATTTTTGTCTTTGTGAGTAAAAAATGTGTTTTTTATAAAATCGGTTAGAAAGTTGTTTTACTATCCAAATAGGGTAAAAAAAACCACCCAAAATAAAATTATTACATGTAAAGGGTCCCACACAATGGGTTGGGTTGGGTTCGGTTGAGTGGATAAAATAATAGGTTTTTGGTTTGTTACTTGCTATTTAATTTTTTGTGATGTTTTTCATTTGAATTTGCTTTTGGAATAACAAAATGAGAATATTTGAAGTAATATTAAAGCCAGATATTTCCTCTCAAAAAAAAAAGCCAGATATTTCTTTTTTTTTAAAATAAAAAAGGCCCAGAGTTTGAGGGTATGGGTAGGAATGGCAATGGGTCCGGGTTACTGGACCCGAACCAAACCCACCTCATTTGGAGCGGGTATGGGTCCAATAAATGGGTATGGGATGGGTAACGTGTATTGGTTTTTAGACCCGGACGGGTATGGGTCGGGTAACGGGTATGGTAGGACCCGACCCATATATATTTTTATTTTATTTTTATTTATTTTATTTTATTAGTTTATATATAGAGTAAATATATTGTTGTTCAAGAACTCTTGATTTATATATGTTGGTGTTTATATCATAATTCACATAATATCTACAAAAATATATAAATATCATAGTTATGAGTGCACTATTTTGAGTAAAATCTTACAATTTTGGCCAAATATATAAAGTTGGCGGGTCTAATGGGTCTAACGGGGCGGAACGGGTATGGGTATGGGTCTAAGATAAGACGGGGCGGGACGGGTATAGGTATTGCGTTTTCTTAACGGGCCAGGTCTCGTGTCCAAGCGGACCCAGCCCATACCCAACCTATTGACATCCCTAGGTATGGACAAGTCCCTCAACCTGATATTGCAGAAATGTAATGTTCACACATAGTCATAATTTACAAAGAATTAAAATATTGGTATAGTATGAACAACTCTAGTTCTAAATGAAGGGATTTCTAATTGATTCATCCTACTAATCTCTTAGATCATTATAAGTAAGGAAGATCCATTATACACTATACAAGTTTGATCATAAAAACCAACATTAGCTAAAACATCAACAATTTTATTGCCCTCCCTAAAAAAATAATTTTATTTACCCTAAAAGCATCATTAGCTAAAGTATTTCTTCTATTGGGGTAAATGACACTTTTTTGTCAAACTTAATAATTTTAGCACATTATCCTAAAATATTTAAAAATATATATTTACCCTAAAAAGTAGTTTTTAAACAAGTTATTTGGTGTGGTGTGATCGTGTCAAGGTTGGTGTGAGATTAAGTTGGTGGGAAATATTAAGGCTCTTTATAGAAGTTTATCTTTTTTCTCCCTAAAAGAAATCCCTCATCTGCTTCCCCAGTTTCTCACGCCTCTCCACATTTGTTGTCTTCTCCGCCCCCTTTCTCTCTCTGGCTGACGGTTATACGTCATCACCCTCTTCCCTCCTCGATGTTTTAGTTTTATTTCAAATCCGGTGTTGGAGTGTCCTTTCTTGCGCCCCAATTACATGTTTTTCCTTGCCCACTAGCTTTCGTGGCGGAGATGCTCGAGTTTTTATTTGGTTTGCTGCAATGAAAGAGTTATGTTCAGGTGATTTGGATGAAGATATGTGGCGGTGATTGGTTCCGCTGGGGCGAGGGGGTGTTAGAGGTGTCATTGACTATGTTGGCAATGATGGGTTCAGCATCGGCATTGGTGACAGAAAGTAGTGGCGGTGTCATGACCACGTTACAAATAGAAATGGAGAGGCTATGGGTTTTCCCTTTGCTTTTTAGTTTCAGATTCTCTTTTGCTTTGGTTGTTGTTTGTTATCTCTCTCTCCTTGGTGGAGGTTGTGGTCTCCTTGAGTGTAGTTTGGGGTGTCTCCATTGGAGACTAAGAATTGTTGTTGGCTTCATTTGCTATTTTGAGTCCGTCCGAGTTGGATTGGTGCCCTCATCCCTTTTTGGTGTCCTCAATTTCCAAAAAATATTATAGTCAGTGAAGTATGTTGTATTATATATGTAATAGTTGTGAGTTTATTTTAATACATTTTTTTAGAAACTTAATGAATACCTTTATAAGGATGTGGTATCATAAACTTAATGAATACATTTCTGAGGATGGTTATAAAAATAATACCATTTGCCCATGCGTTTTTATTAAAAGATCAGATACCGGATTTTCTATCATTGTTGTATATATCGATGACATGAATTTGATTGGCACCCCTGAAGAATTATCCAATGCTGCTGAATATCAAAAAAAAGAGTTTGAGGTTAAAGACCTTGGAAAAACTAAACTTTATCTTGGTCTTGAGTTAGAGCATAAAGATAACGGGATACTTGTCCACTAATCTGCATATACAAAAAGGTTACTCAAGCAATTTAACACGGACAAGGCTCATCCTTTGAGTACCCCCATGGTTGTGCGCAGTTTAGATACCGAGAAAGATCCATTCCGACCAAAAGAATATGACGAAGAGATTTTTGGTCCTGAAGTGCCTTACCTTAATGCTATTGGAGCATTGATGTATCTAGCACAATGTACTCGACTTGATATTTCTTTTACAGTAAATTCTACTTGCACGATACAGTTTCGAGCCAACTCGAAGACACTGGAATTGTATTAAACACATTTTTCGATATCTGAGCGGTACTATAGATTTGAGGTTATTCTTTTCTAAGGAATCCACTAACTTTGGGTTAGTCGGTTATGCTGATGCGGGGTATAAATCTGATCTGCATGAAGCTCGATCAGAAACTGGTTATTTATTTTGCTTTAATGGTATATCTATATCATGCCGATCAACCAAACAAATATTAGTCGCTACTTCTTCTAATCACTCTGAAATCATTGCTATTCATGAAGCTGGTAAAGAGTATGTTTGGTTAAGATCAGTTATAGCTCATATATGAAATGCTTGTCAGTTGAAACCAGTTACAAATACTCATACTATTATCTATGAGGATAGTGCGGCGTGCATAACACAAGTTAAGCATATTTCACCAAAAATTTTCCATACACATGAACTCCGGATAAATGGAGAGGTAGATGTTCAGCAGATTCGCTCATGTCACAATCTTGCCGATTTGTTTACAAAATCTTTGTTGACGCCTACATTTAAGAAATTAGTTTATGGCATCAATATGAGAAGAGTTAATATGAATCAATATTGATTGATCAGTTATGCAACTGATATGCTTTATTTCAGGGGGAGCGAATATATTGTGCGTTGTACTCTTTTTCCCTTTTGCCTGGTTTTTATTCCATTGGGTTTTTCCAGCTTAAGTTTTTTAACGAGGCAGCTTATGCACAAGGTCTTGATTGAGAATGTACTCTTTTTCCGTTATGTCCGATTTTTCCCACAGGGTTTTTCGGCTCAAAGTTTTTGACAAGACACACTCATCTAGCTTACTATAGTGCTACGTCCAAGGGAGAGTGTTATGACAATTTGTCATTATATGGACTTTAAGCACTAATAGGTATCACAAGTGGAATAGTTATAAATCATATGATGTTTATCATAAACAGTGAATTTTGGTGTATAAATATGAGGTGAAATGGAATGAAAAATATACGAAGCATTTCATTGCTAATTATTAGTGTTTACATATTTTGCATATTTATCTATTATCATTTCTTATCATAGAGATAATTTACAACAAAAATAAAATAAAAATAATGATCCATTACAAGATTAAAAAAGTAAATTATTTTTAAAGGCCCAAATGATGTTGTTTTGGGTCAGAGCTTTAAAAAAATAAATAAATTGGGTTGCTCAGCGCCCAGGTGTAATTTTTTGACCGATTTATGAGTTTTCTCCTCGTCTATGTGGCACCTAGCGCCCATCTAGACTGAGTTTTAGAATACTGTTTAAGATTATATCTAGATAACATTCCATATATTGAATAAGTTTAGTTTAGCAGTTCCATATTATAAATTTTATCCTTTAACATTGTACATGTCTATAATGCCCCATTTTATAAAAAAATAAAAGTATTCTAATTTTAATAAAACGGATTTCTTTAAACTATAATTTAAAACTTATTTTTCGTTACAATAAATAAGCATATTAAATATACATATCAGTTGAGTATTTAAAATAGGTTAGTTAATGAGAAAAGATGAAAAAGCAGATTAACATAAAATTTAATATGAATGTTTCAAGTTCACACTTTCAAATCATTGTTATAAGAACCCATTCTCAAGTTTTGATTCCATAGTTTGAAAAATCCAAGAAAAGAAAAGGGGTAAGATCTGATACCTATTTTTATATCTTTGAAATATATATACAAGCCATCAGTTATTTTTCTTAATACACTGGCGCCACCCATCACTGCCCGTCATATAATTTCTAGTCCCAAGTGTTTGATACATGTTTTTATCTTAATTTTGATGATTTTATTTTTACACCAAAACAATGTTTTTAATTGTTGTCCAAATACTACTAAATGATTTAAAATGGTTTTAATATTTTCCAGAGTATTTCTTCAAGTTTTATTGGACAACACTTTTAATGATTTTATGTTTATAAGTTTTTACTTCAAAACAAGGTTCCTAAATGTTGTCTAAATACTCCTATTGGTTTAAAATGTTTTTACTAAATTTTCTGAGTATTTCTTGAGTTTTATTTTCGACAAAAATTGGACAACATTTGCCTCGAGGTCAACCTGGTCATAGTATAGGGCAACCCGTGCACGAAGATGAATTTTGGAACAAAAGAGACGGATAGAAAATGACCAGGTCGAATTGGCCGACCAGGGTGTCGACCAAGATGACGCCGACGGCCGACACCCACGTCGACCGGTACCCGGGCATAAAAATTGAAACAGAACTTGGTTCCTTGAAATTTCAATGAGGGGGACCGGTCAGGGTCTAGGTCGACCGGTCGAAGTCCCCCCTGACCGGTCGCCCTGTGTTAATTTTCTGTGTATTATTCAAACGTCTTTTCTGTGCGATCGGTCGCCCTATCCTTTGACAGCAAAATTCTGACCGTTTGACAGCAAACATCTTTTCCTTAAATTATGGGATTGATTTCTAACAGCTATACTCTTGATTTTAATTGTATTTTTCTGTAGATTTTCAATCCCCAAGAGGAGCCTATGCTTGATCAATCATCTCCTATAAATAGAGGAAGTTTTGGAGCAACCAATACAACAATTGAGATACAACACAACAAGATACATTCCAAGCAAACACTTGTTCTTCATAGTTATTATTCTTGTTGTAATTTGCCTAGCTTATCACTTTCACATCTTGAGGTCTAGGCTTTCATTTCTTGATTACACTTGCACTCAAATTGTATTATTCATTATTGAGTTGTAATCTTGATTTTTTGTCATCATTCAACATAAGATATCCTTGTGAGTGTTCTTGTGGTAAGAACACACTTGGGTGATTTAGGTGATAGGTGTTTCAAGAGTGTGGTGCTCTTGAGGTGTTGGAGAATTTGGTATTCTTCAAGATTGAAGATTGTGGTGATCTTCAAAAGTGCCGTTGAAGGAAGATTGTGGTAATTTTCAAAGGGAGATTGTGGTAATCTCCAAAGATGGTATTGAAGAAGAGTGTGGTACTCTTCAAGGTGTTGTAAGTTGAGTTTGTATTAATTTTGGTAATTAATAAAAATTCTTTTTCCTTTTGAAATCCATCCCGGATATACTGGGGTGGTAGAGGATTAGGCCCTAGGTGGGTTGAACCTCTATAAATCGTCGTGTGTTGTTTACATTCCGCACCTTTATTATTGTCTTTGAGCATTCGGTTTGAAAAAGAGGGTAAAATCGAAAAGATGGAGATAATCTATTCACCCCCCCTCTAGATTATCGTAGCCGCTTGGACTTACAAGTGGTATCAGAGCCAAACTCTTTGGCAAGCTCGTTTCACATCGCGAGTGAAGAGGAACGATCGTCGGCTACGAACGAAGCTCATCTTACCGGCACCTCCACCACCAAGCCACCACTATTTGATTCCAAAAATTTATATTTTGGAAAGAAAGAATGGAATGTTATCTACAAGGTTGCGGGTTCGATATTTGGAACATCGTCATAAATGGAGAATCCATTCCGATGAAAGACACACCACACACTTCCAAAGGCCTCAAAGAGCTAAATGATGAAGAGAAGAAAATCATCTCCTTAAATGGTAAAGCTCTCAATATTTTATATTGTTCACTTACTAATTTGGAATTTGATCATATCGTAGGAATTCGATCGGCTCATGGAGTATGGCAAAAATTAGAAGCCATTCATGAAGTATATGCAAATGATAGGAGCAACTCAAAAGCATCTACTTCTCAAAGGGATACAATGTCAAATCTAAGGAACAAGTCTCTTACAACTTCCAACTATGAAGAAGTTGAACATTGTCTTATGGGCATCGAAGAAGAAAACGAGGTATGTCTTAAACCCTCTACTTCTTAT
The DNA here is from genome assembly GCA_016081115.2 of Rehmannia glutinosa. Classification (NCBI taxonomy): domain Eukaryota; kingdom Viridiplantae; phylum Streptophyta; class Magnoliopsida; order Lamiales; family Orobanchaceae; genus Rehmannia; species Rehmannia glutinosa. The sequence goes on along the minus strand of JABTTQ020001489.1, from coordinate 42,308 downwards.
GATATTGTTATTCAAAATGATTATAGTGATTTGCAAAATGATTTTGATGATCTTCAAAATGAATTCCAAAATTTACTTGTTAAGTACAAAAATTTGAAAAAGGAATTCATTGTTTTGAAAAATGAAAAGGATAGTTTATTTACTTCCTATGAATCACTATCATGTGCTCACACCACCACACTTGACAAGGTTAGAAACCTTGAAAAACAAAATAGTACTCTTGTTGAGGATATGAATTGCATGAAAAATGATTTATCAAAATCAAACTTGAGTACCAATAAATTGCCCAATATTGTGAATGTTAATGGTTGTGATAATTTGAATAGTGAACTTGATCATGAGCCTAATATTGTCAAGCATATGAAAAAGAATCGAGTTCCTATGCATGTTAGTAATGTTACTTGCTTTTATTGCGGTAAGAAGGGACACACCATAAATATTTGTCGGGCTAGAAATAGCTCAAATTATTATTGGAGACCTAAAAGTCTCAAAGCTAATCCCAAAGGACCCAAGCACTTGAGGGTACCACAAAACAATGTTATATTAGGTACCGTGAAAAAATAATAATCGAAGAAAATTAATATCGCCAAAAAGACATCAAATGACCATTTCATTTGATCAAAGGAGAAAACACCTTCAACAAAGTCATTTTCCAAGAAGAGGAAATAATCAAAAATGGGATGAACAAAATCCTTGGAAATGGCAAAGACATCATCAACAAGATGATCTTCCAAGAGAAAGACACTTTCGAAAATGGGAAGGCCACAATGCTTGGAAATGGAACAATTGGAGAAGCTATCATCAACAAGATGATTTTCAAAGGGGAAGATATCATCAACAATGGGAACGACACAACCCATGGAAATGGCGTAATTGGTAAACCGTATCTCCCTACTTACATATGCATTTTAACTTAGTATGCATGTTTTTATTTGTGTATAAATTGCAAAATGAGTTTTCATAATTTTAAACTTAAGGTCCTCAATATATATTTGTGTTTTTAAAATCGTTTGAAAATGAGACCTTACATGTTGTTTTTAAACTCTTATGGATTTCTATAGCATAAGCATTTTATTGTGATATCTCTTATTGCTTGGCCTACACTTGTGCTATTATATCTTGTGCAAAATTTGTTTAAAGAATTATGTAGGTTATATGTTTCATATTCATTGGCTATCGTCTATTAGAGATTCTTAAACCATCGAGGTATGTTCACTCGTATTTTTCCTAGTACTCGATATTGTGTTCATGTCATATTTGTGCACTTATTTTTCAAAATATTTCATTTCAACCCCTTTAGTACCACTAAATGACTTTGTGATTTTTCTTAAAAGGGCACTACTCGTTAAAACTCGTTTTTCTCGTATATGTGTTTTCTCGAAACTCATATCTGTTGGATTTAGTCCATAATTATCTTGTTGCAAAGTTTTAAAACTTTTGGGGTGAAAAATCGAATTTTTTGAAAAATCTGGAGAATGAAAAATTGCACTAGGACGGTCAAGGCAGGGTCGACCGGTCGCCCTGCACGTCGACCGGTCACACCCCACCTCTACCGGTCGCCCAGGCAATAATTTTAAGTTAAAAACGAGTATGTCTTTCATTCTCAAACAGAACAAAAAAATTCTCCCAAACCCTTACCAGCGCAAATCACCCCTTCTCATATAATCTTCTATTCTTCATCAATCTTTGTGATTTTTGTTGCTAATCCACTTCTTTTTGCAAGAATTTTACATATATGGCACCTCCAAGAAATTCTACCGATCAAAATCCCACTTCCAAGCGAAGAAAGGGCGGAGAGGGTTCTTCAAGAAATCGACAAGAGGAAGCCAAACAACGGAATATTCGAGCTACCCAAAGAAGTGTAGCTCAAGAACGTGATGATATTGAAAACCCGGTACTCTCCAATCCTCAAATTGCCGAACTCCGCGGGACGATTTCATTCAACAATTGTCGTTGGGCAAAAAGTAAGAAACCTTTTATACCTCAAGCTCCTCGCTCTAATAATGTTTTAGATTTTATCAACAAATTTGCGGAGTGGTACTATGAAAATTTGAACATGGGTGCAAAATCGATAGCTCGTCAAAAAATTTGTCGATTTAATTCGTTTACAAATGAATATCCTACTATTAGAGGATTCTTTGAAGAAACGAAGTGAATGTACTTATGGGAGCATCCTTATGTTTTATATGATGATGATATAATTCTACATTTTTATGCCAATATGTGGGTTGAATATGATGCTCAAAGGAAGCCTCTTTGCTTTGAATTCGTTTTGTAAGGGGTCGTCATTTTAGATGGACTCCCAATGACATTTGTCGGATTTTACATGTGCGAGAAGGTGGTTGGGACTATTTTTCTTGTGCTATTTGGAATGATGAGATGTTGGGGTTTTCTATGAAAGAAGTTAAGACTTATTTGAGTGTGTGGCCAAAATATTCATTGTTGGCAATGACTCTTGAACACCGGATTATATCGATTATTGTCGCCTATTGCATATGTGGAAAAGCGGGAAAAATGCCTAGCAACATGGACTATTTTTGACTTATAAGATTGCTAGAAGGGAACCGCTTAATTTTGGCGCTATTCTTATTCAATGTCTAATTGAGTCTATTACTCAAGGAAATAAGAAGTTTGTTATGGGCAATTGGATTTGCAAACTTCTTATACAATCGGGACTACCTTTGTCGGAGTGTAATTCAGAGGTATTTCAAAATGATTTTGACATTGATAACATCTCCCAAATGGTCACTATGCGCAAAAATATGGACATCCGACCAACTAAAATGGCTAGAGGAAGAGGCCAAGGTTCCCCAGATCCAAACAACTTCTTTGATGATGTCGAGGCCGCGAGATTGACGGAGAAGGCGAACCGAGCAATCAGGAGGGTAATACCGGTGCTCAACCTTCTAGGAGGTACACCCAAGCCGAGTATGATGATTTAAGAACATTTCATGAAGCTAGGTATGAGGTGTAAGTCCAAGAGGCTACGATAATCTAGAGGGGGGGTGAATAGATTATCTCCATCTTTTCGATTTTGCCCTCTTTTTAAAATCGAATGCTCAAACAAAATAATAAAGGTGCGGAATGTAAACAACACACGTCGATTTAAAGAGGTTCAACCCACCTAGGGCCTAATCCTCTACCACCCCAAAGATATCCTGGATGGATTTCGAAAGAAAAAGAATTTTATTAATTACCAAAATTAATACAAATTCAACTTACAACACCTTGAAGAGCACCACACTCTTCTTCAACACCACCTTTGGAGATTACCACAATCTTCCTTCAACGGCACCTTGTGAAGATTACCACAATCTTCAACCTTGAAGAATACCAAATTCTTCAACACCTCAATAAGAAGATTACCACAATCCTCTTGTACCTATCACCTAGATCATCCAAGTGTGCTCTTACCACAAGAACACTCACAAGGATATCTTGTGTTTGAATGATAACCAAAAATCAAGATTACAACTCAATAATGAATAATACAATTTGAGTGCAAAGTGTAATCAAGAATAGCCTAGACCTCAAAGATGTGAAAGTGATAAGCTAGGCAATTTTACAACAAGAATAATAACAATGAAAGACCAAGTGTTTGCTTGAAGTGTATCTTGTTGTGTTGTATCTCAATTGTTGTATTGGTTGCTCCAAAACTTCCTCTATTTATAGGAGATGATTGATCAAGCATAGGCTCCTCTTGGGGATTGAAAATCTACTAAAAATACAATTAAAATCAAGAATATAGTCATTAAAATCAATCCCACAATTTTAGGAAATGTGTCTCATTGTCAAACGGTCATATTTTTGCTATCAATACATAGATGCGGCCGTGCATCGACGAGATAAGAGAAAAAGAGAACACTTTGAAAATTACAATAGGGCGACCGGTCGACGTAGGCTTCGACCGGTCGACCCCTGTTCAACCGGTCCCTCTTGTTTCAAAAAAGAGTTTTAGTTCTGTTTCAAAACGAAACTTGCAGTGTACGTGGCCGACCGGACGGCCGACGCCGCCCGAAGCGGCCGGCCGACCGCTTGTTTTTCCTTCCGTCTCATTTTCTGTTTCTAAAAACATCTTCAGTCACGGGTTGCCCTATAGATCAGGCGACCGGTGAACACGAGACAAAAATGTTGTCCAATTTTTTTCAAAAATAAAACCCAAGAAATACTCCGAAAATTTAGTAAAAACATTTTAAACCAATCGAGAGTATTTAGACAACATTTAGGAACCTTGTTAAGGAGTGAAAAATCCATTGAAATAAAATCATTAAAAGTGTTGTCCATTATTATCAAAAGTAAACTTGAGGAAATACTCCTAAAAATATTAAAAACCATTTTAAATCATTTAGGAGTATTTGGACAACCTTTAAAAGCATTGTTTTGGTGACAAAATAAAATCATCAAAATTAAGATAAAAACATGTATCAAACAATCTCCCCTTTTTGATGATTACAAACCAAAACAATTTTTACACAAACTAAGAGAGTAATTTTAGAAATGATTTTCCGGTAAAAACATTTGACCGTTTGGAAGCAACCAAAATTTCCAAAAATTAAAGCAACCAAGTAGGGAGTAAATAATTTCAATAATAAGCACAAGCTCCCCTATCAACAAGCATATCAAGAATAATGTAAAAGCAATTATCCATAAGCTAAAAGCTTTAGCTTTTACAATTTGCTCAAGAGCTTATAAGCTCCCCTGTCAAAAACAACATTAAACAATAATATAAGTCCATCAAGCAACAATTGGACTAAGAACAAATCACAACTAATGGCTTTAATGAGCCATAGCTTATAGCTTTTATGACAAGCTTTTATTAGCTTCTTTGAGCTATTTTATTAGCTTCTTTGAGCTAATGAGCCAATATCCTGTTTTTCTCCCCTTTGGAATCATCAAAAGAATGTTAGGATGGTGAAAACACCATACAATAATATCAAAGCATGCGAATGGACGGTAAAAACCGTTTGAGCAATTTAAAGCATAATCATCCAAGGAAAGTGAGAGAATTGAAACATAAAAGATCCATAAGCTCATTAGTATGCTAAAAACAAGATTTCAAAAAAATTTAAGACATTTTGAAGCAAGAGAATCATGTAGAAGTTGAAAGTTTCATTGCGACATTTTAACAAACACCTTGTGTGCGTGAAAAAATAGAAGAGGTTGTATATAACCTTTGTAAATGGTTCAAGCCAAAAAAATTTTCATATCATCAATCAACCTCATTACAAAGCTCAAAAAAAAAATCATATGCACCATATGCAATAATTAGTTCATCAATTGAGAAGCTCAAAGTAGATTCTCAAGGGTTCAACCCAATTGAGATAAGCTAAGAATGATCAAGACATTACAAATGCCAAAAATTAGAGCATCCATCAAGTAATAAGTCATGCTTTCAACAATACATGTATCAAATGTCCCAACTAAGCAAAATGAACAAAGCATTAAGAGAAGCACTTTTACCATCAAGTACTTCACACCAATTATCAAACAATGCTAGAATTAGAGTATTTTTACCATCAAATACTCCATCAAAATCATGATCATCCACAAGTCATTATCAACTTGCAATATTAACCCTTTTAAGAAAAACAAGCAAATATCATTAGTACAAATGAGTTTTACAAAAGTTCATAAAAGTACAAAGCAACTTAAATGAAAATGCTAGAAAGTAAAGGGGTGGGGTAACATCATTCCTCATCCGAGGAGAAGCAAGATCCGGGAATTAAGTCCTTGATGAATTTCTTTAACTTGCCGATAGATTTTTGCATTTTGGAGGTCTTTTGCTCCAAAGCCTCATACCTCGTCTCATAAAAGCCCTCATCTCATCAAATTCGGCTTGAGTATACCTCTGGCGTTTGAGCACCTAAGTATTACCCTCCCGGATTGCTCGGTTCGCCCTCTTCCACCAATCTTGCGGCCCCGCGTCATCAAAGACGCTCATTAGGATCGGAGACTCTTGACCTCTTCCTCTCGCCATTTTGGTTGGTGGATCTCCATGTTCTTGCGCATAGTGACTATTTGGGTGATGTTATCAATGTCGAAGTCGTTTTGAAATACCTCCGAGTTACACTCCGACGAAGGTAGTCCCGATTGAATAAGAAGTTTACAAATCCAATTTCCCATAACCAACTTCTTATTACCTTGAGTAATGGACTCGATAAGACATTGAATAAGTATGGCACCAAAGTTAAGTGGTTCCCTCCTAGCAATCTTATAAGTCAAAAAATAATCCATATTGCTAGGCATCTTTCCGACTTACCACAAATGCAATATCGACAATGACCGATAAAATGCGATGCTCAAGTGTCATTGCCAACAAAGAATACTTAGGCCATACTCCCAAATACGTCTTGACTTCTTTCATCGACACCCCCAACATTTCATCATTCCAAGTCCCACAAGAGAAATAATCCCAACCACCTTCTAACATGTAAAAGCGGCAAATATCATTGGGAGTCCATCTAAAATGACGACCCTTTATAAGCGAATTAACGGCAATCGGCTTTCTATCATTATCATATTCGACCCACATATTGGCATAAAAGAGTTGGATAATATCATCATCATACAACACATAAGCATGCTCCCATAAATACATCCAACCTTGCTCCTCGAAAAATCCTCTAATCGTAGGATACTCATTTGTAAATGAACTAAAACGACACATTTTAGTCCGAGCAATCGACTTTCCTCCCATTCCCGAGTCCTCATAATACCATTCCGCATATTTATGAATAAAATTAAGAACATTGTGGGAATTAGGGGCTTGAGTAACAAAGGATTTTTACCTTTCGCCCAACGGCAATTTTGGAGCGAAATCGTTCCGTAGCTCGGTAATTTGGGCCCGAGAGAGAATGGGATTTTGAACATCATCACCTTCTTGAGCCACGTTTCTTTGAGCGGCTCGAATATCCTTTGTTCGGCCTTCCTTTGCCGATTTCTTGACGAACCCTCTCCGCCCTTCTACGCTTGGAGATGGGATTTCGACCGTGGAATTCTTTGGAGGAGCCATATATGTAAGATTCTTGTGAAAAAGAGAAGATTAGCAACAAGAATCGTGAAAAATGATGAAGAATTGAAGATTGTAGGAGAAAAGGGGATGATATACGCTGATAAGGGTTTGGGGGATTTTTGTTACTTTACGAAAGTGAAGAACAGACCGTTTTAAGCTTGAAAAATAACCCTGGGTGACCTGTCGGGGGTGGGGTGCGACGCCGAGTCGAGTGCGGGCGACGGCCGCCCTGTGCCTGACTCCCCAGTGATTTTTCTTTCTCCCAGTTTTCAAAATCCGATTTTTCACCCCAAAAGTTTTAAAACTTTGCAAAAATATAAGTTTGGACTATATCCAACAAATATGGGTTATGAGAAAACATATAAACGATAAAATCGAGACTAAACACGTAGTGCCTTTTTAAAAGAAAATATTTGCAATATCAATTTTAGGGCACTTAAGGGATCAAAATGAAATATCTTGAAAGATATGTGCATAATATCGAGTTTAAAGAAAAATACGAGTAGACATACCTCGATGGTTTAAGAAACTTGATGATGTAATAGTCAATGAGTATGAAATATGTATCCTACACAATTCTTAGACAACATTTTCATAGAAAATTCAAGTGTAGGCAAATAATATGAGATAACAAAAAGAGCTTATGCTATAAGATTTCATAAGAGATAATAAGCCACATAAGTCTAATAAAAAGCTCAAGAGTTTATAGAAAAACATGCAAGGTCTCTTTAAAAAAAATATTGAAACTCATAAATATATAAGAGACCTATTTTAAAAATAAATACTTGAAAATTCATTTTGCAATTAAGACACAATTAAAAGTATAAAAAAAATGCATATACAAATGGGGAGATACGGTTTACCAATTCGCCGTTTCCATGGGTTGTGTCTTTCCCATTGTTGATGATATCTTCCCATTGAGAAGTCACTTTGTTGATGATGACTTCTCCATTTCCAAGTTTGGTTACCTTCCCATGGTTGATGGTTTCTTCTTCTTTGAAAATCATCTTGTTGATGATGTCTTTGCCATTTCCAAGGATTGTGTTCTTCCCATTTTTGATCATACGCTCTTCTTGAAATTGGCTTTGTTGAGAGTAGTTTCTCCTTCTTTGATCAAATGAAACGTTCATTTGATGTTTTCTTAGTGGCATGAATTTTCTCCGATTTTTTGCTTTGCTTTTACCTAATAGCACATTGTTTTGTGGTACCCTCATGTGTTTGGGTCCTTTAAGATTAGCTTTGAGACTTTTAGGTCTCCAACAATATTTAGAGCTATTTCTAGCCCGACAAGAATTAGCCGTATAACCCTTTTTGCCACAATAAAAACAAGTAATAATTCTAGGAGCATAATGACCAATATGCATAGTGACTTGATCCTTTTTCATATGATTAACAACATTAGGCTTATGATCAAGTTCCTTATCACAATTATGAATATCAACAATATTGGACATTTTATTGGTACTCAAGTTGGATTTTAATAAATCCTTTTTCATGCAATCAATATTCTCAACAAGAGTACTATTTGCTTTTTCAAGGTTTCTAACCTTGTCAAGTGTGGTGGTGTGAGCACATGATAGTGATTCATAAGAGGTAAATAAACTATCCTTATCATTTTTCAAAATATTGAATTCCTTTTTCAAATTTTTGTATCTAACAAGTAAGCTTTGGAATTCATTTTGAAGTTCATCATAATCATTTTGTAAATCACTATAATCATTTTGAATGACAATATCATAGGAAGTAGAGGGTTTAAGACATACCTCATTTTCTTCATTGATGCCCATAAAACAATATTCAACTTCTTCATAATTGGAAGTTGTAGGAGGCTTATTCCTTAGATTTGAGCTTGTATGATCTTGAGAAGTAGATGCTTTTGTTTGACTTCTTTCATTTGCAAATACTCCATAGATGGCTTCTAATTTTTGCCATACTTCATGTGCGGACTTTATTCCTACAATATGTTCATTTTCTAAATTAGTAAATGAACAATACAAAATATTTAAAGCACTTACAGTTTAAGGAGATGATTTTCTTTTCTTCATCATTGAGCTTTTTGAAGCCTTTTGAGGTGTATGGTGTATCTTTCGTCGGAATGGATTCTCCATTAATGACGGTGTTCCAAATGTCGAACCCGCAACCTTGTAGATAGCATTCCATTCTTTCTTTCCAAAAATTAAAATTCTTGGAATCAAATAGTGGTGGCTTGGTGGTGGAGGTGTCGGATAGATGAGCTTCGTTCGTAGCCGTCGATCGTTTCTCTTCACTCGCGATGTGAAACGAGCTTGCCAAAGAGTTTGGTTCTGATACCACTTGTAAGTCCAAGAGGCTACGATAATCTAGAGGGGGGGTGAATAGATTATCTCCATCTTTTCGATTTTGCCCTCTTTTTAAAATCGAATGCTCAAACAAAATAATAAAGGTGCGGAATGTAAACAACACACGTCGATTTAAAGAGGTTCAACCCACCTAGGGCCTAATCCTCTACCACCCCAGTATATCCGGGATGGATTTCGAAAAGAAAAAGAATTTTATTAATTACCAAAATTAATACAAATTCAACTTACAACACCTTGAAGAGCACCACACTCTTCTTCAACACCACCTTTGGAGATTACCACAATCTCCCTTTGGAGATTACCACAATCTTCCTTCAACGGCACCTTGTGAAGATTACCACAATCTTCAACCTTGAAGAATACCAAATTCTTCAACACCTCAATAAGAATATTACCACAATCCTCTTGTACCTATCACCTAGATCATCCAAGTGTGCTCTTACCACAAGAACACTCACAAGGATATCTTGTGTTTGAATGATAACCAAAAATCAAGATTACAACTCAATAATGAATAATACAATTTGAGTGCAAAGTGTAATCAAGAATAGCCTAGACCTCAAAGATGTGAAAGTGATAAGATAGGCAATTTTACAACAAGAATAATAACAATGAAAGACCAAGTGTTTGCTTGAAGTGTATCTTGTTGTGTTGTATCTCAATTGTTGTATTGGTTGCTCCAAAACTTCCTCTATTTATAGGAGATGATTGATCAAGCATAGGCTCCTCTTGGGGATTGAAAATCTACAGAAAAATACAATTAAAATCAAGAATATAGTGTTAGAAATCAATCCCACAATTTTAGGAAATGTGTCTCACAAACGGTCATATTTTCTTTGTCAATACATAGGGCGACCGTGCACGAGATAAGAGAAAAAGAGAACACTTTGAAAATTACAATAGGGCGGCCGACGGCGTAGGCTTCGGCCGTCGACCCTGTTCAACCGGTCCCTCTTGTTTCAAAAAGCAAGTTTTAGTTCTGTTTCAAAACGAAACTTGCAGTGCGAGTCGGGCCGATCGGCGGCCAAAGTCGACCGACGGCCGACGCCAGATCGGCAACCGGTCGACTGCTTGTTTTTCCTTCCGTCTCATTTTTCTGCTTTCTAAAAACATCTTGATGCGGGTTGCCCTATAGGGCGGCCAGTCGACCACGAGACAAATGTTGTCCAATTTTTTCAAAAATAAAACCCAAGAAATACTCCGAAAATTTAGTAAAAACATTTTAAACCAATCGAGAGTATTTAGACAACATTTAGGAACCTTGTTAAGGAGTGAAAAATCCATTGAAATAAAATCATTAAAAGTGTTGTCCATTATTATCAAAAGTAAACTTGAGGAAATACTCCGGAAAATATTAAAAACCATTTTAAATCATTTAGGAGTATTTGGACAACCTTTAAAAGCATTGTTTTGGTGACAAAATAAAATCATCAAAATTAAGATAAAAACATGTATCAAACATGAGGCGTTGGAGCAAAAGACCTCCAAAATGCAAAAATCAATCGGCAAGTTGAAGAAATTCATCAAAGATCTTATTCCCGGAACTTGCTTCTCTTCGGACGAGGAATGATGTCCCCACCCCTTTATTATCTTAGCATTTTCTCTTGTTCATGTTGTTTCGTATTTCTATGGACTATCTTGTAAAACTCTAAATTGCACTAATGAGATTTGTTTGTTTTCTTGAAAGGGTTAAAATAGCAAGTTGATAATGACTTGTGGATGATCATGATATTGATGGAGTATTTGATGGTAAAAATACTCTAGTTTGGCATTGTTTGATAGTTGGTATGAAGTACTTGATGGTAAAAGTGCTTCTTTTAATTTTTTGCTTAAATGCATTTGAGATGCCTTGATCATTTTGTTTAGATGGATAATTTGGGACATTTGTAATGTCCAATATGCATTGTTTGATGCTTGACATGTATTACTTGATGGCTCTTTAATTTTTGCTTGATGGCATTAGTAATGCCTTGATCTTTTTTGGCTAAAATTATCTCAATTGGGTCGAACCCTTGAGAATTTACTTTGTTGAGCCTTTTATTTGTTGGACATATGTTGAAAAATTGCTTTTGGTGATGATATGAAAAACTTGGCTTAATTTCTTTTACAAGGGCTATATACATCTTCTTCAAATTTTGGCCTTGCTTAGTGTTCGATAAAATATTTCAATGAAAGATTCATCACCTACATAATTCTCTTATTTTCAAATGTCTTAAATTCTTATTAAGATCATGTTTTTGGCTAACAAAAATGAGCTTATGGATTTCTTATGATACACTTCTCCTATTTTTCTTTGGATTCTAAACTTAATTCTTTCAATGGTTGATATATCGTATCGTTGGCGCACTTTGACAAACTTGTATAATGTTTTTATCATCCTAACATTCTTTTTGATGATTCCAAAGGGGGAGAAACAGGATATTGGCTCGTTAGCTCAAAGAAGCTAATAAAAGCTTGTAAAAGCTATAAGCTATGGCATCTTAAAAGCCATAAGTTGTGAATTATAATTAGTCCAATTGTTGCTTGATGGACTTATATACTTGTCTAATGATGTTTTGTTGACAGGGGGAGCTTATAAGCTCTTGAACAATATGTAAAAGCTAAGCTTTTAGCTTATGGTTCATTGCTTTTACATGTGCTTATTGATAGGGGGAGCTTGTGCTTATCTTTGGATAATATTTACTCCCTTACTTGGTTGCTTATGTATTTTGGATAGTTTGGTTGCTTCTAAACGGTTAGATGTTTTTACCGGAAAATCGTTTTTAAAATTGTCCTCCAAATATTTCTAAAAATTGTTTTGGTTTGTAATCATCAAAAAGGGGGAGATTGTTTGATACATGTTTTTATCTTAATTTTGATGATTTTATTTTTACACCAAAACAATGTTTTTAATTGTTGTCCAAATACTCCTAAATGATTTAAAATGGTTTTAATATTTTCCGGAGTATTTCTTCAAGTTTTATTGGACAACACTTTTAATGATTTTATATTTATAAGTTTTTACTTCAAAAACAAGGTTCCTAAATGTTGTCTAAATACTCCTAGGTTGGTTTAAAATATTTTTACTAAATTTTCGGAGTATTTCTTGAGTTTTAGTTTCGACAAAAATTGGACAACATTTGCTCGAGTCAACCTACGGTCGCCGTATAGGGCAACCCGTACTGAAGATGAATTTTGGAATGCAGAAAAAGAGACGGAGAGAAAATGACCAGTCGGCCGACGACCCGGGTGTCGGCCAATTACACAGGCATAAAAATTGAAACAAAACTTGGTTCCTTGAAATTTCAATGAGGGGACCGTCAGGGTCTAGGTCGACCGGTGAAGTCCCCACCGGCCGCCTGTGTTAATTTTACTGTGTATTCTTCAAACGTCTTTTACGTGCGGCCGGTGCATTCTATCATTTGACAAATTAAATTCGACCGTTTGACAAATGACATCTTTTCCTTAAATTATGGGATTGATTTCTAATGGCTATATTCTTGATTTTAATGGTATTTTTATGTAGATTTTCAATCCCCAAGAGGAGCCTATGCTTGATCAATCATCTCCTATAAATAGAGGAAGTTTTGGAGCAACCAATACAACAATTGAGATACAACACAACAAGATACATTCCAAGCAAACACATGTTCTTCATAGTTATTATTCTTGTTGTAATTTGCCTAGCTTATCACTTTCACATCTTGAGGTCTAGGCTTTCATTTCTTGATTACACTTGCACTCAAATTGTATTATTCATTATTGAGTTGTAATCTTGATTTTTGGTCATCATTCAACACAAGATATCCTTGTGAGTGTTCTTGTGGTAAGAACACACTTGGGTGATTTAGGTGATAGGTGTTTCAAGAGTGTGGTGCTCTTGAGGTGTTGGAGAATTTGGTATTCTTCAAGATTGAAGATTGTGGTGATCTTCAAAGGTGCCGTTGAAGGAAGATTGTGGTAATCTTCAAAGGGAGATTGTGGTAATCTCCAAAGGTGGTGTTGAAGAAGAGTGTGGTACTCTTCAAGGTGTTGTAAGTTGAGTTTGTATTAATTTTGGTAATTAATAAAAATTCTTTTTCTTTTTGAAATCCATCCCGGATATACTGGGGTGGTAGAGGATTAGACCCTAGGTGGGTTGAACCTCTATAAATCGTCGTGTGTTGTTTACATTTCGCACCTTTATTATTGTCTTTGAGCATTCGGTTTGAAAAGAGGGTAAAATCGAAAAGATGGAGATAATCTATTCACCCCCTCTAGATTATCGTAGCCGCTTGGACTTACACCAAGTTCCAGAATATACATAAACAATATATATATATATATATATATTATATATATAAATAGAAAAAGGAAGAAGAAAGGAGAAAGGAAGAAATTTGGTGAGGTGGAATGGGGCGGGGGTATTTGTTTCTTTGTTGAGGTGGGTGATGGGCTGGAGGAAGAGAGGAACTAAAAAGAGAGAGAGAGAGAGAGAGAGAGAGAGAGAGAGAGAGAGAGAGAGAGAGAGTAGGCGTAGAGAAAGAAGGGAGAGAAAGAAGAAAAAAATGTGAAGAAAATAAATTTAGAGTTGAAGGAGAGAGTGGGAGGGAGTAGGCATACGTGTAGGGGAGAAAGAAGAGGGGGGGGAGAGAGAGAGAGAGAGAGAGAGAGAGAGAGAGAGAGAGAGAGATGTGAAGAAAATAAATTTAGAATTGATGGATTTAATTGGGAATTTGACTCAGTTGGCAAATTTTTTCAAGCCTAATATCTAAAATCTCTAAAAGAAAATGTTTTTCATACCTTATTTCTTTTCTAATCTAACCAAATTTCTTAAATAATGTTATAATTTATATGGGAATCAAACTAACGAAAATAAGTTGAGGTAGGGATGAATTCCTATATTTGTCTTTATATAATGTTTCATATGAGTATTTTCATTTATATATGATATGCAGAGGAACTATATTAATATTAGTCAGGGACCATAAATAGTTTTGGGATCGAAGTTGATCTTCGGGCTAAGCCTCATTGTCTGTAAATATTATTAAGCTGGCGATCAGAGGAAAATTTGAGAGAAAATTACATGTTGTACTATATTTGATTATGCTTGTATGTTGTATTATATATTGACAAATTGATCTCTACTGAGTAAGTGGAAGCTCACCCTAGTATTTTCAAAAAAACAATTCAGATTGAGGAGTTGGGCTGGAGATACGTCAGGGTTGGATGAAGACTAAATATATTATGAATTTAAATATTTTCTTTTAAATGCTGAAACATTTTGATAATACTTTTATTTTGATAACTTGGATGGATTTACTTATTTAAATTCTAATGCCTAGTTTATTAAGTTGTTTTGTTGAAATCGTATTTTTATATTTATATTTTATTAAAATCCGAACACTTTTATTTTTTTGTAGAATGGGGCATTACAATGTCACATTAGTGTTAACGATTTTATTATATCTAATTTTATATACTGATGCACAAGAATTGCCAAGTATTTTAATCAATATTTAGTTGATCTCATAAGTCATATCATTTTTTAAAACGGGTTATGCTTAAAGTAGGACTTGATGATCGTTTTGTTAATACTATTATAAAATGCGTGGAGTCAGTCTCTTTCTCTATACTAATAAATTTCCAACAGGGCGATTCTTTTTTCCCGTCTCATGGGCTCCGACATGGAGACCCACTCTCTCTGTATTTGTTCCTTTTTTGTACAAAGGCATTCTCAGCCTTGATCCGAAGAGCGGAGATTGGAGGAAACTTACATGGCGTCTAGATTTGTAGACGTGCCCCATCGATTTCGCATTTGTTCATTGCTGACGACAACATCATTTTTGGGAGGGCCCTGAGCATGAATTTGAAATAACCAGGGATATTATAAAATGTTATGAAGCATCATTGGGACAACGAATTAGTCTTGAGAAATTAGAAATTTCGTTTAGCAAAGGGGTGGTACCTTCGATGAGAACTCAATTGGCTGAACATATTGGGTGAACCTGGTAGAGAAGCACGCTATCTATCCGGGAATCCTGCTTTGTGGTTGTACGGTCAAAAAAGGACATTTTTAATGGAGTGGTGGATAGAGTGAGGAAGAAATTGAAGAATCGGAAGGGTCACCTCCTATTGGCAGCCGGAAAGATGATTCTTATAAAATCTATCGCTCAGGCCATTCCAACATATCTAATAGGCTATTTCCGACTGCCTACTAACGTGTGCAATAAGATAAATTCTATGGTTAATAATTCTGGTGGGGGCAAAAACAAGATGAAAACCGAATCCGTTGGTGTAGCCGAAAAAATGTGTCGTCTAAAATGCGAAGGGGGCAGGGATTTAGCGATATGCAATGTTTTAATGAGGCCTTGCTCGCCAAGCAAGGCTGGAGGCTGGTGAATGACGATAATTCCCTCCTGGCAAGGTCCTTGAAGGCAAGATACTACCCAAAGAAATTTTTTCTTGACGCTCTTATTGGCTATAATACATTGTTCGCTTGGAGAAACATTGTAGCGAGAAGAATAATTCTCTTAAGGGGTCTTAGATGGAATATAGGGAATGGTGCACAGGTTCGTGTATGGGAGGATCCTTGGCTTCCGGACACACCTTATTTTCGAGCTCAAGATTGAAATCAAGCTGGACCGCAAGGGATGAAGGTTAATGAGCTTTTCTGTCCGGATACCAGAAATTGGAACTACACCATATTGCAAGAGTTGTTCGACCCGAAGGATGTGAGGGCAATAAAGTCTATCCCAACTCGCCGTATAGACTGACAGATAGAATGGTGTGGCACCACACCAAGAATGGCATTTACACTGTTAAATCGGGCTACCAGATTGCTAGGGCGATAGCTGACGAGGAAAATGATACACCTTCGACGTCGGGAGGGAGAAATATGATTTGGAAATGGTTGTGGAACTTAAATGTTCCACAAAAGGTGCAGTTGTTCGTGTGGCGATGTATCCATGGATTATTACCAACCAACCAAAGTCTTGTGAAAAAAAGAGCGATTCAAGACTCATGGTGTCTTCGTTGCAGAATGGAAATTGAATCTCCCGAACATGCCCTCCGGGACTATCAGTGGGTGGCTTTTTCTCTGGGATGCTTCACCACTCCGTCTATCCTCAACCACGACCATGGGGAGGGACTATTCCCGGTTTGGATATATTCCGTGATGAGAGATATATGAAAAGGATTTTCACAACATCTTTGTCATGATTCTTTGATTGCTTGGTACGCTCGTAATGCTCTTATTTTTCAGAATAAGAATATTGATCATAGGAGCTGCATTGATCTTGTCCTCTCTCGTCTCACGAAATTTTAAATGGCCTCATCTCCTATTTTTCCTCAACAGAATCCGGTATTCCCTGAATGGTGGACTCCGCCAGAAAATGAGTTTGTGAAAATTAATTCCAATACATCGATCCGAGCTACATTTGGGCAGATGCGTGTCTTTGTGATAATGGATCACTTGGGGCATGTGATCAGGGCGCCCTCTCGTCTAAGAGATGAAGAATTGGAAGTGGATGTGGCAGAGGCTTTGGCTTGCATGGATGAATTGCTGATGGCTAAGGAGCTTGGACTGAAAAAAAATGATCATAGAGATGGACAACATCACTGTCTACTACAATTTGAAACGACAAGAAGCAGATTTTTCGTATTTAGGCAACATTATTTCTGACATTTTTAGCATGTTTTTCTTATTTTGGGGTAGTCATCCCGAGGTGTGTGAAGCGATTAGGAAACTTTGTGGCACACCATTTAGCATGTCATGCTTTAAGTTTGTCTAGTTTTGAGTCAGTGATAGGAATGATCTCTGCCCATTTGTCTGAACTTGTTCTTCAGGAGATGGCCTCCTAAGTTTATTTATAAAATTGGCTTATTTCCCTTAAAAAATAAAATTCTAATTAATGCCAACCAATTGTCTTTTCTTTCCATGATAAGTCAATTTCTTTACTTTCTTTACTCTTTGAGGAAAAAGTCATTTTTCTATACTTATCCATCAATAATAGCTAATTTTTCAATTTTCATATTAGTACCACATTATCCTATTAAAAGTATGTCTATGAAAATAGAATACTAAGTACCTCAATGAATAAAGAATGTTTTTGACAAGAAAATTAAATTAAGATATTTATTCATTTCAAATCCCCAGAGTTTAGGATGTTTGAACTAAATTTGGTTGTCAATTGTAGAATTTATCACAAAAAAAAAAATAAATAAAGCCAACTGTTAACAAATAAATTTGTTGCTAATTTCATAAAATACCACTAAACTTGTAGCAAATAGAATTTTGAATTTTTTTATTAAACTAAAAATAAAGAAACTTTGTATTTTAATGGAAGTATTTCAATTAAAAAGAAAAAATTTAAGTGAGAAAATTTAATTATTTAAATCAACGAACGAAAAATTAGCTTAAAACATGGGTATTAATATTTTTTGAGAAAAAATATGGGTATTATTATTATTATTATTATTATTATGGTTTCAAAGACATTTCAAAATCAAGAACTTTCTTCTTCCAAATTGCAACGTGGCACCCATGGGCAGCAGTTGTAAAACTCTAACTATAGATTGCAACACACCAGATCATTCCCATTGCCTTCTTCGACGCTCCTGTACATTTTCTCAATTTGATCAATTATCCCTCCACTCAGATCCAATTCCGGAATTTTCACACATTTCACACACATACATACAACTGCTTGTATCTGTACATAATTATCGAAATTTGAATTAAACAATGTCGAGCGACGGTGACGATTTGGACGAGGATGAGCTGTTGCAGATAGCGCTGAAAGAGCAAGCGCAGCGCGATCTCAATTACCATAAACCCTCGCAAGCTACGTCGAAGCCTGTCCGCAACTATGTCCAGCCTCCGTCTAACCGCGGGCCGTCCGCCTCCGGGAGGAACCTCAACGCTGCGCCGCCGCAGCAGCAGAAGGGGATCAATCAGCAAAGAAAGCCGTCGTTGGATGAGGACGAGGATTCGGAGGTTGAGTTGCTAAGCATTTCATCAGGAGACGAAGATGATCGCGGCGGCGTGGTTCCGAGGAATCGCGTCGGGAGTGGGAGAGGGATGACAAAGCGTGGGATGGAGAGGAGCCTAACTGCTGGAAGCGCGTTGATGAAGCTGAGGTATAGTATATGGTTAGATGCTTGTGAATATATTATTTATGTCTGCAAGCACGTGTTGTATTGGGTCATTTATTGAAGTGGATTGGTCAATTTAGTTGTTAATTGAACTGGAGTTTTGCTGAATTTTCATGTTTCAAGAACATTCGCTAAGCTTTCCAATGCAACTTCAGGAGTGACCGAGCCTGGACGACATTGCTGGAGCCCATTCTATATATTCCATTTACTATAGAAGTTCCTAGGGAATTCATTGGAGGAATGTTTCCATTTAAAATAGCTTGTTCATTATTGTGTTTGTACAAATTAATTTAATGGATGCCGGTGATTGATGTTATTTTGAGTGGCTTATTTGCTCGTGTAGTTTACTGTATAGTAGACATTTTGCACACATTTGAGATCCACATTTTTGCATACTTATTTCTCCTCAAACCATGTGTATTGCATAAGTCACTGAATAGACTAGTGCTAGTGAGTAGAGGAATGCTTTCTGATATAAGATACTGAATAACTGTGTTCAAATGCTGTGCTGTTTTTGACCTCATTTTCTCTCACATACAAGCTTGTTTAGTCTTAAAACATAAACCCCTTGATTAATAATGTTTCAAGTAGTTTTAAAATTTAGTGGTTTCTTTGTTTCATGTGTATTTTGATTTCAAGTTGAAATTGGATATTTTCTAATTAACCCAGACAGAGATATCTAGACTTGAATTGTTCAATTAATATTTTATGGGGTGCCTTTTTGGTCTTTGATGAGTTCACTCAGATTATTTAATCTGCCTCCTCAGTCGCTACCCAAGAAGAGAACCACCAATTGGATTTGAAGGTCTGAAGTGTGCTTACAGGCCTAAGCACTAATATTTGAATGCAGAAATAAGCTTATCTCTGTTGTTTGTTCCCCAGTCCGGCTTTCATGAGTAATTATTGCATGGTGTTAATATGTTTATTTGTTATTTATTGCTAACTGCAATCTTTGGAAAAAAAATTATTTGTTGGAACTTTTTTTGGCAGCTTGCCCGGAGGGTCCGCGAGATGAGGGATTCAAAAGCAGTTCCTGTGGCTCAAAAGATTGAACGGAAGCCGAAAGGACTAACCAGTGTACAGTCACTTCCCCGAGGCATGGAATGGGTGGATCCTCTTGGACTCGGGTAATTTTTTCATATTTGGATTTCCCTCCCCCCTCAAGTGTTTTGCTTCTGATTGCTTGCTAACCTGATCTCATGTATGGACAGGCTAATTAACCACAAAACATTTAGGTTGATCAGCGATAATGTTGCAAATGCTCCTTCCTCCATCGATGTGGAACCTCTTGATCCAAATGCTCGGGTATTTGCTTTATTGTTTGTTGAGCTATATTGCATGTTTAGTTTTATTCAGTTAGAAGTAAATGATCTTCCGCACCTAGTTAAAGAACATGGCCATATTCAGATATTAGCTTCCTAAAAGATGGTATCCATCTGGAGATGCTTCATCTTCACGTGGCTCCCCAAAAGAAAAAGAAAAAAGAACGGAAACAAGGAACCATGAACAGTGATTCGTGCCATTTGAATTCTATGTTTATAAAATGTTGAAACTTCCATGATGGGATGAGCGCTGGGCAGCCATGTTATTGTAAATAGTTTGGGTTGAGAGTTCAACTGTATAATTTTTCTCATCTGGGAAGTGTGGATACTTAGTTGGTCAGCCCACTTGATATTGAAAAGTCCACATTCCATATTTACAGGCAATAATGTTGTTTACACATCTCAGGATACAAGTTAGGAAACATGCTTCTTGAATCGGAGATATCTGAAATACACAAGTCTAGTGTGAGATATTTGAGGGGACCTCGGAAGTCACAACTTTATTCCCCTAGTGCAGCTTATGGAAAATGTGACTTATAGCTTATATATTTCATGGATTTTTGTGGAGTTAATAGCTTTCAATCTAGAGTTCATTGATGCTCATGGTGGCGCATAAGAAAGTGGAAATATTTTACTGCATTACTTATTCCTATTTTGTCTTCTCATTCACTATACTTCTCGTTCTGATCCAAACTGTGGTAAAATATTTTTTCTGTTAATTTTTCTTATATTGTTTCTTATGCACTATTTTCTCATTAGCAAACACTTAATATTTTGAAAAACCTTCCGTCATATTGGGTAGGGTATCCCATGATTTGAAAGCATCATCTTTCCTTCATTCTAATCTCCACAATTTTTAACCTTCATTAGAAACTTCAGATATATAGTATATGTGGTAACTTGTCATTGTAAATTTGCCTGCCATATGGTTTTGTGTACCAGAGGTGGAATGAAGATTTGGATTACCAAGTGCACATGCTGGGTGGGAGTGGTAGTCAGCCATAGAAAATGATGTTAGTTTATGTAACATGATTCTCAGAACATACTCAGTTAGCAGCATTACCCTTCTTTTGATGGTAGTAAGTTCAGTTTATCGTCTTACACGGTAAAGAGTTTGGTGATTGGAGCAGCCATCCATGAGTTGGATGCCCTTAAAGGGAGTTATGCTATTGTGCTGCAAAGGGATCCGTTGAATCCTGAGAAAGCTTTGTAATTCATTTTCTCTCATTCAATAAGGATAGAGAAGTTTAAAAGCTCCTTTTGCCCAGTTGGCTTGTGGCAGTGGAGGCACGGGGTTTCGTCGTTCTAGTATTTCATGGTGATTTTTATAAGATCTTCTTGCAGTATCGTGATGTTCATGACAGTTGAAGACTTCAACATTTATGCAACACTATAATTGCATTCCTTCTTCATTTATTCCATATAGAATCTCACTAAAAGAAAGAAATGAAGCTCAGACTCTAGACCTGGTGATCGGGTTACCTATTATGTGCTTCTTGTATAATAATTAGTCATGGATGTTATTAACACCTCAAAATCTCTCTGATTTTTTCGGCTTATTTTGTAATTTGTGCTCTTAGTTTTAAAATTCAATTGCATTGTGGCTCGTAGTGGTCATCTCATTTTGCAAATGTGCACTGGGTATCGAGACATATAATTGCTGGGTATTTATTTATAGGATCGATCATATTGACCCCTTGCAGTTGCTGGAGGCAACATTGTTTTAAAAACCTTAAGGAAAGATTAAATTATGGATTTCAAAAAATGTGGATTTTGATTCATGGACTGTCAGGAAGTTTTTTGATTCATGCACTTGTGGTTGACTTACAGTGTTTGAGTTACAATGTATTCAGTTTAAGTTGCAGAGGAAGATGGTTTGGTGGTTTTAAAGGCAACCTTGTTTACATGGTTTTGCAGAAAAATTAAACTATTACTCGGAGAAATTCGATGCAAAACTTTTTTATATCACGGGTCCACCTAGATACTAGTGCTGCAGATTTGGAATCTGGTGCTCTTTCACTAAAGAATGATCTTAAAGGCGTACCCAACAGAAAAAGCAGTTGGTCAAAGAGAACTTTGATTGCTTTGTCTCTTGCAAGACCACTATCGATGGTCAGTTGGGCATAATAGCACCTAACTTTAATGCTCTTTTTGTGAATCATTTCAGCTTTCAACTTCTAAAATGCTTTTGTTTATTTCAGATATTGAGTCAAAGTTGAAACGAATTGAGGAAGACCCTGAAGGTGCTGGAACCTCCCACTTATTTAACTGTATCCAAGGAGTCAGTTCGCTTTCTAATCGTGCTTTCGGGCCTCTATTTGAGAGACAGGTAGGTAGGATCGAAATCCTGGATAGTTCATTAATACATTATGGAGTTATTGTAGGTCATCCTTGAATAGTTCTGATTGAACCACTGATATTCTTTAAGGCTCAAGCGGAGAAGATAAGGTCTGTCCAAGGAATGCTTCAGAGGTTCCGAACACTCTTCAACTTGCCCAGTGCAATTCGTGGAAACATTAGTAAGGGTGAATATGATTTGGCTGTAAGAGAGTACCGAAAAGCAAAGTCAATTGTTCTGCCTTCACATGTATGTCTCCCTTGTTTCATATTATGCATCCATCATGATATCAAGTATGTAGACACCCTTAAGCTGTTAAAACTGAGGTCTGGATGGCATCCTGTATCTATGTTGTAGCCATTTGAGAATTTATTTTTGCCGTCCATGGTCATTTTTGCTTATGAATTAGGTAGATCATGTGCTTTGATCCTATTAATCTGGCTCGTAAAAGTTATTTTTCCTGTCCAACACCTACCCTTTCTTCCTGAATTAATGCTGTAAACAGTAGGTTAAATATGGTGTCATTGGTAATTCCCCAGAGAAATTTTGTTGGCAAGCAGCTGTTGTTCAACTGATCTGTGATGGGTTTGGGTTTGCTTAGTTTGTAAAGGGGTTTTGTTGGTCCTGTCAATTCAGTGTATGGGCATTGTTAATGGGGTCATATTACACACTGATAGGGTTTTGTCAGAGTAGTCATATTATAGTGCTGAAACTTTTGTTTTGTGGTGGATGCGACCTAGCCTAAGTAGGAATCTCTGGGAACAGTTTCTGTGGCTGTGGCCAGTTCTAAATGCTGTGGAATTTGTAGTTACCTTCTTCTAGTTTCACATGGTGGAAAGGAATTTTCATCCTGGTTTTCTGCTTCTCCCACTATATGCATATGATAATTTCATTTTCTTTCTTTCTTTCTTTCTTCTTCTTCTTCTTCTTCTTCTTCTTCTTCTTCTTCTTTCTCTCTCTCTCTCTCTGCACTTGGTTCATATCAGATTTTGAGTTAGCAAGGATTTCTCTATGAAGAACCTTTCTCATGGATTGTTAATTCTTTTTTGGTGTCATTGCAGCATTTTGCAATCTTGTTTTTTCCTCTTACAACTTTATCATTTAGTTCCAGCATATTCAATTGTGTGCAAATGAAACTAGTTTTCACATGTAATTCAATATATTGAAATTCAAAGGTGGGAATCCTGATAGCTTCCATGAGGTTTTTGTGGCTGCATGGTTAAATCCTCCTTTGTTTGGTGTCTTGTGATATGGCAACATTTTGAAACAACGGTTTAGAGTATGTTTATTGTCCCAAATGTTTCTTATCTCATGGCATGCTATGAATATTATGTACCCTTATTGATCATGAAGTTACTTAATTCTCCTAAGGAAATCTCTCGGTATTTTGACTGGTACATGACTCAAGAAAAGTGATGATTGGAATTTGAGTTCCTGTCTTTAATAAAAACTAAGGATGTCAAATTGATTTTTGATATTTACCTTCTTGAAGTGAGCGTGGAACTTTTTGAATTTGCAGGTAGGAATTCTTAAACGTGTCCTTGAGGAGGTTGAAAAAGTAATGCAAGAGTTCAAAGGCATGCTTTACAAGGCTATGGAAGATCCGAATATTGATCTAACAAATGTAAGATCTATTATGTATGTTTCTAAAAATAATTTTCTGGCAAGCAAATACATGTAATAATACCATTGTGTTCTGCCGGTACAAAAGATGTATTATTGGACATGTTCTAAGAGGAGTTGACTTTGATTTCTTGGTGTCTGGTTTTTTTACTTCGCCTAAAGACTAATTTCAAAGTGAATTGTCAATTATTTGGATAGTTTGTTGGCTTGTTTTATCAAATAGTGTAGGAGAAATGGCACCAAAAAAGTCAGCTTAAGTGGAATTAAGTTAGTCCATTTGACTTGTTCAAAAAAAAAAAAAAGTTACTTTTGATGAGTAAAGGACATTTTATTTTTATTTGACCAGTTGGCCTCTTTTTTTTTTGCTTCAAAAAGCTGGTATTCTTAGCACATTGGTATTGCTATTTCATGTATCGTTACGAGAGATTATGCATCACTCTCTCTCCCAAGATACACGGCACTCATTTGTTCATGTGTACTCGTAAAGACAAAACAAAACATAAAGCAGACACAAATGCATTAACAAGGCTGTTTGTCACGGCGAAGGATTTTGCTTAAGAAATATTAACATGCTGAGATTGGACGGATGAGCAAATTCTTTATGATTGATATCAATATAAATTGTTCAGAAAGAGATGACAGTTTATATTACCCAGTGTTTTGGTTGAGCGTGGACCTTTACTTTTTTTCACGTATAACTCCAACTGGTAGCTTAATGGTTATTTGATGTTTAATGTAGCTTGAAAATACTGTGCGGCTTTTACTGGAGCTTGAACCTGAGTCAGATCCCATAAAGCATTACTTGAATATACAGGTGAGAAATTGTATATCATACTGCTGATCACTGCCAAGCTTCTTTAATTGATGATTCTTTAAGTAGTTTCCTCTCCGTCTACCCAAAATTTTGACCGAGGAACCTAGTATGTTCCTTTCTCCCTATATCTATTTTTTTTGATACCTATCCTCCTATTAAAGATAATTGAAAATGAGACATTTGTAGTATTCCTGTGTTCCCGACTACCATATTATTTGACTTTGCAATGGAGGTATCTTAATTACGGCGAGACAATTATTTTGCTTAATTTGGTGTTTGACTGTGCACCAGAACCGCAAAATAAGAGGTTTGCTTGAGAAATGCACTTTAGATCATGAAGCACGAATGGAGAATTTGCAGAATGAGCTTCGTGAAAAAGCACTGTCTGATGCAAAATGGAGGCAAATTCAGCAAGATATAAATCAGTCAGTAAGTGCATGATATTAGACTATTACTGAATTTGTTTGGAGGTGGTTCCTTCTATTCAATAGTTTTAAATCAATAATTTCATGTATATTTATCAGGCAGGTGTGGATTACTCTCTCAGTGCTGTAAACTCCCATCTTGCTGGAGATTTATTCCCAGCAGCAGAAACATCTATTGAAGAACTGGATGCTCTTCGTGGTAGATATATTCGGCAGTTAACTGCTGTACTTGTTCATCATGTACCAATCTTTTGGAAAGTAGCACTTTCAGTTTCCAGTGGAAAATTCGCCAAGGTATATTGTCAAGCCCGTCATGTGATATTGTTTTCATTTTATTGCTATGAGGGCTTTCACCTTGGGATGAGCTGCAGTGCATAAACATGAATGGTGGCCATAGTATTTCCTTCTTACGCAATCAACCTTGTGTAACAAAAAATGGGATCATTAGGTAGTTTCTAACAGTGATGAGCAACTCCGACACAACTCTCCATTTAAGAAGAATTTGATGTTTTGTTTTGTCATATACATATTATGTTTGTATTTATTCACATTATTAATCTAGGATATTATTTATTTGTTTCCAATTAGAATCTATGTTATGGTGTTGGTTCTTCTCTTCTTGATATGAACCTCTTTTCTTCTTCAGTCTTCGTCTACTGACCCAAGCACAAATAGTTCCATGAATAAAGCTGAGGATAAAGTCGGAGATCTTGATGAAGTCGCTGGCATGATACGCAATACTCTATCAGCATATGAGTCTAAGGTAAATGCCATTTCTCTAAAATGTTGATGTGAGAATTTTCCGAGGGTTATAAGGATTCCTGTTCAATAAAAAAGGAAATAAATAACTCTAAGATTTGCACTATTGATATCTTCTGATGGATTTCCAATATCTTGGTTAGAATGAGCTGCGGAAGTCTATTACTTTTGACTATCTGGAATACTCTTCTGGGACTTGAGTATACTTAAATTTGTCTATTGTTGTAGGAAAAACTTGATTGCTATTATTTTGTACAGGTCCTCAGCACATTTCGTGATCTTGAAGAATCCAATATCCTCAGCCCATACATGAATGATGCCATAAAGGAGATCTCCAGAGCAAGCCAAGCTTTTGAAGCAAAAGAATCAGCGCCTCCAATCGCCGGTACAATTTAGCTTAAACACAAAACAAAAAAGGAAAAGAAAATCATGTTCCTAAAGTTTCTTTTTCTGGGGTTAATTTCCTTGTTATTGTTTGGGTGTATCATTTTGTGAATGCAGTCTCAGCGTTGAGAACACTTGAATTTGAGATCTCAAAGATCTATATACTCAGGCTTTGTTCTTGGATGCGGAGTTCAATAGAAGAGATATCAAAAGATGAATCCTGGGTCCCAGTGTCTATTTTAGAAAGAAATAAGTCACCGTATTCTATCTCATCATTGCCTCTGGTATTTCGTGCGGTTATGATCTCAGCAATGGACCAAATTAATGAGTGAGTTCCTAAATTCTAGTGTCTTTGTTATTCTGTTTTTCTGCATCAAGATTTGTTCCACCCATGTGCTTACTATGACAGAGTTGTAAAGAAGAAAATTTAAGCTTAGGCACATCAAGGATAGAAAAGTAGGTGATAGAACCTTATGTTTGCTAAACATGAAACAGCATTCTTTCCTTTTTTTTCTTCCTTCTTTTTCTGTGGTTGGGGTTTTACTCCGTGGTGGAGGGGAGAAAGTGTTAACGAGGTTAAGTTAGCGGAGTGCCTGAGCATATAAAACATTTCCTCTTCACAAAGACAAGTATTATTTATATTATTTTGTTATGGGTTTGACCATAATTTCTCATGAGGACGATTAATCCAACATTCATTTCTCTTCCCGGCTTCCTCTCACCTGCTCAATCACAATACCCTGAATCACCAGCACCTCTCCCATGATTACATAAACCACCAGAAACATCAAGTTCAAAATTAGTATGCCCTATTCAATTTTTCCACTTCCCAATCCTCTTCTCTATCCATATCCTCTTCCCTTCCTATATCAGGTTTATATGAGAATAGAATTGAAGCATATGCAAATAAATTAGCAAATAGATAAACAAGAGGGAAAAGAAGAGTGAGCACAATTGCTTTAGTTGTTGTCATATGTAACATCTGAGTCTTTGTTATGGAGTGAGACAAATAAAATAGTAACTGAAAAAATCTTTTACTTCACCAACAACCCATACTGAAGTTCTCTTCAAAACAGCACCTGGATCCAGGTTTGTTGTCTTCCATTGCTTCATTAGTTGGATCTAGAGTCTTATCATCATTTCACTCTTTAAAATACTTGTTGTCTTAAAATATTTCGTGGTAGTTTTTGTAGTCTCCTTTTGTGTGTTTGTGGTGGTGAATTGCGATGGGCCTGAGATTTTTGTGGCTTTGGTGGATGCATTGATTGTGTTGTCTGTCAATGTTGTGACGGGCTGAAAATTGATGATGTGTGTTCTGACATAGCCTTGCATATTAGTGAAAGATTTTTCATTTCTTTTTGGAGGAAGAAGTTTTGATTTGAATTTAATTTAGGGGATAATTACAAAAAGTACCCCTAAGGTTTGACCTAATTACAAAAAAACCCAGCTAACTTTTAAAATTACAAAAAGTACCCCGAGGTTTGATTCGATGTTAAAACTAAGGGGAAAATTGCTGTATTTTTATAAATATGAAGGGGGATTTTGAAATGATTTTTGCTTTCCGGAGGTTTAAATGCTAGACAAAATGAATCCTCGGGGTATTATTTGTAATTTTGAAAGTTAGGTGGGTTTTTTTGTAATTAGGTCAAATCTCAAGGGTACTTTTTGTAATTATCCCTTTAATTTATTACTTAGGAAACAACCTGGAAATGAAAGGCATCAATTGGATCTAAAATGTAGGATGTATGTGAATATCAGCATTATAAACTGGAAGGTGAGTGTTTATGTGATTCATAAAGGTAAAAAAGTGTGTTATTTGAAGAATTAAATGCACACACTTTTGAGCACCTGCAGAAATAGTGTGATAACAATTCAAATTGAGCACTGCTTGTGAGAACGAATACTTGGGCAGAGGTTCTTAAATTGTACCTCAAATATATTTGGATACTTTACTGGGAGGCTATAGATTTGGCGTATGGATAGGTTATCTGTGCTTTGGATGTAGTCCGTATCCATGCACATCTGTGCCAATTTGGCAGCTCATCCATGTCAAAGGGTATGAAAAGCGTTAGAAGTATCTACACCACCAGATAAAGGAAAAAGAAAAGAACGACACAAAGGTTATTTGTGCATTTTATTACTTTAACTTGCATTATTCCAAGTCCTTGTTCAAAATGAAATGATAGACTTGCGCAAGTTGTGTATTCCCGTATTTGTAAGGGACTGCCTGATATTCCTGAGTCTGTCAATATAAGACACAATAACCTCGAAAGCATTTTGATTTTATCTAAATACCTCTCTTGCATTGACCTAATGTGATGATTTTGCATGTCTGAATACTATAAAGCCAGATACCCTTATCCAAAAAAGCATAAATGATAATAACCGCAATATGCCATAAATATTTAAAAAAAAAAGATCAAATGCTGCACTTTCTTCAGAAAGTTGATTATATATGTTTAGTATTTGTTTATTGTTTGGTCATTTTTTCAGGATGCTTCATTCTTTGCAAAGTGAATCAGCAAGATCAGAAGATGTTTATGCACAGCTTCAAGATATTCAAGAATCAGTTAGACTTGCCTTTTTCAACTGTTTACTGGATTTTGCTGGTATGAAGGATGTTGAGTTTTCGCTGCTAACTTTTTCTTTATCTTGAGTGATTCTCATATTAAGTGTAACTGAAAGCTGTTTGTTTTGATTCAAAAGATAACAAACCGACTGGCGCTCTAACAAGTGTTATGCTTTCGTGGACACAATAAACAGGTCATTTGGAGCACATTGGCTCGAGCTTACACAGAATAGATCAAACATTGGAAGTCCGCACTTCCAAAATGGATATTCTCACGAACCAGTGGAAAAAATGGTTGATCCCCTTCCTGGAAGTATTGTTGATCCACATCAACAGCTGCTAATGGTCTGAGTAATATCGGATATTGTAAAGACGAACTTGCTCATGAATTGTACAACAAATACAAATATATTTGGCTGCAATCTAGGTACAAATAGTGCAACCTTGTATTTTTATACATGAACATGCAGTATGATGTCTGGCTGTGAAGTATAGAAGAACCCTGAGCTATACAACTGATTTTATCCTTTGGAAACTTTAGCTGTTAATCTTAATCATCATGATATTGTCTGAAAAAGACTGGTTATCCACACGACGACTTTTGCTTTTTCTCCTTTATTCTCTGTGCATATTACCTCTGCCGGCACTTAAAGGAAAAAGATTTCATCTGAATTGAAAGCCAGGATGGTCTTTTTCTCTTTCCTGAACTCAAAATTCCAGCATTTTTATTGCTGAAACTAATGCGAGGGTTTTGATATTTGTGGTGAAGTTGATCTTGTTCAGAGTTGAGTCGTGCTTGAGCAATATTTTCTTCCTATCTTCGGGATGTTAATGTTACATACTGTTTTTTATCGCCAATCAGGGAGAAAGTTGAGGACGACGGTGACATGCAAGATCTGGTTACGTCCTTCTCCGGCCTTGAAGACAAAGTCATTGCACAATATACTGTTGCAAAGGTATGCCAAAGCTAGTGTCTGATTGACTTGGAATATATTTATTTAAGTAGTGCACGTTGCCTTATATCAAATGTCTTCATGGTTTATTTGAGGAGGCTTTTTACCCCCATGATTTTCATTTGTTTTGTTTGAATGTTCTTAGATAACAATTTTCCAGCCAACAATTTGGTTTAAGAGTTAACCTTTCTGCTACTAGCATCTTTGAGTGGCAGAAAACTATGTTTGTGGCCCCAATAGGCTTTTGGGTTGAGTCATAGCAGAATGTTAGATGCATAAGTTAACCAAACATGTCTGGTTGTTTTGATTAAACAACTTTAAGGTGTTTACATTTCTCAGTTTTCTTGCACGTTGCAGCGCATATCATTATGAGCAATTTTGTAAGGTTAAGCAACTTAAGCTTAACGTAACACATGGTTAAAGCATTTGCTGATTTGCAGCAATTTTGTAAGGATGTTTAGACTTCGTAAAGCTGCAACTGTTGACCATTTACTTGTAGCTGCTGCCCAAGACCCTTGTCTTTTCGTTTTCTTTTTCCTTGAAATTTTCATAAAATAATAAGTTGAGATTGGGTTTTGAGGATTCAATTTTGTGATACTAGCTGCACGTAATTTTTCTTTCAAAATAAAATTTCAAACAAATAAACAGGCTGAAAAATTATGTTACAGCAAAATTAGCTATTTTTCTTAATTCGATAAGATGCTATTTGTTCCATTTAGCTGCTCTATTACTAATACCATTGTGGCTGCCAAACTCATCCATCTTCGATATTCTAACATGATTTTCTACGTTTTTTCTTTTCACTTCATCAATGTTTCTTTAAGAATAAATGATTGTTCAAGCCATTTGAAATAAAATAATGAGAGAAGTTGAAACTAATACTAAAGACTTTCATTTTATGTTCTTTTTGTATTTTGTAAAGGGTATGTAATTGTCAAAGTTCAGCCTCCAGCTATACAATTCTCGATACTTGACTTGTGGTGAGATTGAAATTTAGAAATCTATAGACCACAACATTTCTATTTATAGTGTCAACCTCATAAGTTGGCATCTGTTGGGTGTTGGGAGTTGATTGTAGCTCAGTTCGTTGAACATTTGTAACCCAGGCCAATTCACCTGGGGTCAAATCCCACTGGCTCCCAGGACCTTATACTCAAAAAAAAAAAAAAAAAAAAAAAAAAAAAAAAAAAAAAAAAAAAAGAAGTTTTTAAGAAAAAAAAAAAGTTTGCATCTGTTGCAATTAGGAAATCCTCCTTTTGAAATTGATACCTAATAGTAACTTGGTGGTGCATCAACCCACAATTTGTACCAAAAAACATCTACTTGCCATGAGAGTTTGTTGTGTAAATTCAGCGTGCGTCCTGCGTGATTTTAAAGTGTCACGTGTTACCAGTATGTAAGATTTGGTAGATGTTTAGCTAAGGATGTTGGTAACTGCAGGATTACCTTACTGTTAAATATTTTCCCTGACCAAATTATTTTGCTTTTATGATATGAGAATTATGTCCCTTTTTCAATATCTAGTGGGGTAAACTTTTATGTGGAAATCTAGGTCGGGTTTTGAATTTTCTGATGCTACTTTGTACTTTATTCATCTGGTCATTTCTGTATTCCTTTCCACAGACAAATTTGATCAGATCAGCTGCAGTAAATTACTTGTTGGATGCTGGAGTTCAATGGGGAGCAGCACCTGCTGTCAAAGTGAGGATTGGTTCACTTTTAACCTTTTAATTAAAGTAATTTCAGGATGGGTAATAAGTATTTCAATGATACATCAAAACCTTGCAGGGGGTCAGAGATGCAGCTGTTGACTTACTTCATACTTTGGTTGCTGTACATGCAGAGGTACTTTTCCAACTCAGTGGAATTTTCTTTTCTTTCTTTTGTGGTATACAAATTCCTACTGCTGAGAAGAGACTTTTCATGAAGTTCTTATTTGCATCAATTTGAGAAAGTCTCCTCAAAGACAGCCAACATTCCAAATTTTTATGTAGTTTTTGCTTGGATACTTTTTAAGAACAAGATCGTTATTCATGTAGGTTTTTGCTGGCTGTAAGCCTCTGCTAGACAAAATTCTTGGTATTCTTGTTGAAGGCCTGATTGATATTTTTCTTGGTCTCTGTAATGAGAACAAGACCAAGATCTCAAGGCATTGGATGCCAACGATTTTCTCAGCTAATGCTTGAGGTAAGTTAAAAGTATCAAATTCCCCATCTGAATTTTCTCCAGAATCAGTGCCCAAAACCTTTTGAGATGCCATTGATGAGTAGATGTGCTGGCCCTGCATCTATACAGTGCTGCTTAGAATATTACTGACATGCAATTTCTTTTTCTGTTTTGTTATTTTTCATTATTTTCCTTCTCAAATGAATGCTAGTTATCTCTGAGATTGACATGTGTTGAAAAGTGCGCTGGATTTCAGAAATAGAAAATTC
Source organism: Rehmannia glutinosa (assembly GCA_016081115.2). Taxonomy (NCBI): domain Eukaryota; kingdom Viridiplantae; phylum Streptophyta; class Magnoliopsida; order Lamiales; family Orobanchaceae; genus Rehmannia; species Rehmannia glutinosa. Next base: position 10,221 of record JABTTQ020001489.1, on the reverse strand, counting down.
ACAATGGAATGAAGGAAACCCAAAATAAAAGTATAACGAAATGGAAAATAAAATACCCTGCTGGAAAGCGACCATGGTAGTTCATCTTTTTCATTTTTCTGATGGGTGTTTAACAGCTAATTCTTTTCCTTCATTGTTCTGCAGCTTGAATATTTTGAGACCATATTGAATCCTTACTTCACTCATGATGCAAGGAATCTCTTAAGTCTTTGCAAGGGTCCTATTGGAAAAGCGATAGAAACCGTGACCGAGTCTGTAGAGACGCCAAGTCATCAGCGCCCCGTCCTACTCGTGGAAGTGATGATGTGCTTGCAGATGACAGGCTATCAGGGTCAACTGCATCACCGGATGACCTGATTGTAAGAATATTCATCCTTCTCTAAATCCTTTTCGTGTTGTTTAGCGCCTTGATCTTCTATTTCCCTAAAGCGTCCATTTTCCGCAATTCTGAGTGTTTCTCTTGTATGATGAACTATTGCTCACCATATTCATTGTACAGTGCTCAATAGCATACACAATTATAGTTGGATTCAATTAGGAAATGTCAAAATGGGATAATTACAAATACTACCCTTGAGGTTTAGTCTAATTACAAAAAAGTGCAGTTATCGTTCAGAATTACAAATAAATACCCCCTTGACATATGTTTCTATGTTACAAATTGCACCTTTGAGAGGGCAATCTGTAAAACAAATGCAAACTTTAGAGGATGTTTGTAATACCTTATCGCGTCATTAGAATGGATGGATTTGAAGTTGAGGATTTAAAATCCATAATAACAAATCAATTGGGCTTGCTTGAACACAATGGATTTCAAATGGTTGGCCTCCTAAGTTGAGCTATTTTTTTAGTCAGTGTGGTGGATTTCATATCCACCTTATATATAAGTTATTTAATCCTTCCCCAAATCCTCTCCTCCTATCCAAATGCAATCTAAGGTTTTCTTTTTTTTTAGAAAGATAGCAGAGTTTTTGTAATTGGACTGCACCTCAAGGGTATCTTTTTGTAATTAAGCGAATGATTCTACAATCTTAAATATGTAAATTTTTTGGAATGTATTTTCCTTTCATATAGCCGAGGTGGGGGCAGCATCTATATATTTTCTAGCATAAGTTGTTCACTTACATGTTGGCGCGTTCGTGTTTTTTTTGGTTGCTTAGGCTCTTGCCCAGCAGTACAGCTCAGAACTACTTCAAGCTGAGCTGGAAAGGACAAGGATCAACACGGCGTGCTTTGTGGAGACACTTCCACTAGACTCAGTTCAGAGTCAGCAAAAGTAGCATATGCGTCTTTTAGAGGTCAATGGATTCTCCCAGCAGAAACTACAGAGCCACCAACTCTTTTAGTTCACCAAGTTTCTCCAGGCAAAGGCGCAGATGAAGCTCTATAACTCGTCTTCATATTTTTCTCCAAGCAATTTTTGTGAATTGTTGTATTTTAGTAATTCATGTTTTTTGCTTTTTTTTTTTTGGAGAAATAAATATTACATGTTTTCGCACAAATCATTAGTGTTCATTGGCATCATATTTCCTGAGTTTCGTGTTTTTTCTGATTGTATTTCGTTGAGTAGTGGATGAGTCATAGTTCTGTATATCAAAATAACAGCCAAGATATTGTTTTGTTTATAGTATGTAGCAAGTTTCCTGTTCATGTCTTTATTATCGGGGCTCCAGGTGAATAAGCACGTTCTTTGCTTTACAAAATGATGCCAGATTGGTATCTGTGAATTGGACTCTTCCAATATGTGGCAGATTACCTTCGGTTCTTTCCCTTTTCTTTCGTTTTTTTTTTTTGGGTAGTTTGGCCAGAGAATTTTTTTCTTCTCGAAGACGTAATCTCAAACAAATTAGCTAATTCACAATTTTATTTTAGGTGGACAATTGTTACCATCTTGGCTCTGTAGTCCCAGAAAATGGTTTCAGAAGTTACGAAACAGCCATTAAGAAGCAAACGGACGCCTGACCATTGATTCAGTTAAAAATATATTGGCATGAGCAGCATGGCTAATAGCTTTGTTAGTTTTAGTATCTCCCATTTTAAAATGATTTTACACTCGAAAATACAACTTGGATGCTTATTAACATTTTTGTTTCTTATTATATCTGAGGTACTTATAGGTCTGCATATCATCCTTGTCCCAAATGTACATTTGAAGAGGAGTTGCTCTTGTTATTTATAAAATATAGGATTATTCACAAAACCTACCCCTAAGGTTAAGCCTAATTACAAATAAAGATTCAGTTATCTTTTAAAATTACAAATACCCGACATTTATTTTTAGCTTACAAATTAGCACCCTCAAGAAGCCCCAGGATGGAGGTATTTGTAAGGTAAACACAAACCTCAACAGGTTATTAATAATTTTGAAAGATAATTGGAGTCTTTTGTAATTAGGCAAAACCTCAAGGGTAGTTTTGTAATTATCCATAAAATATATCCAGCTGACTCATATGACAATCTTCCCCAAATAACTAAGGCCCCCATCAATAGTTCAGCCCACTGAAATTTACCATCGTTGGCAGCAACTCCTTTCTAAACACTTACCATTTATGCATTTACCACCTTAATTCCAATGGATAAAAACTAGAAATTTTTTCATAACTGAAAATACATGGCAAATCTAGAAGTTCAACAAAAAATTCAGATGATAGGTAAGAAATCGGGAAAAACGCAGGATAACACCAGAAAACCTTTTGCATAGGTCCATGAAAACCTGCACTTCATCCTCTGTATCAGGCTGTTCTTAATGGAGGTGAGACCAATATGACACCATCCCCTCTCACAAATAGAAAACGGTACTGTACGCCTTGTAGTCTGCCAAGTCAATGAATTTCCGACATTTGAAGATAATGAGTACAAAAAATAATAACTATGCTTGTCTTTGTGCCTCAGCACGACAGTCAGTCATCATAGCATCAGAAGAATCTTAGCATCCCTATGTGCCATTTTGTGCATTGTTTTTTGCACAGATTAGCCTGACTAGTAAAATAGCATCCAGTTCCATAAATCTTATGATTAAATCTACAGCACTGGCTTCCTGAAGTTTTTTAACACTATCGAGCACAGAGGAAGAAAAATGTTCAAGTTATACTATTATAATCTGGTGACCACAGAAGCAGAATTTGATAAATTGTACTTAACTCAAGTTCAAATTGGTTTCAGTAGACCTTGATATCATTCAAATACGACCTTTCTTGTGACAACGGAAGCACCCAAAAATTTTCTTGCTAACTGAGCGTGAAACATCAATATATTTTTCGGAAAATATGAAGTAGTTTGGTTTCAATCAAGAAGAATTGGGGCACCACGAATTATGATATCATATTTCTGGTTGCTGGATAGACATCAGTTTTCATGTGGGAGAATTCATATACTGGATATTCGCTATGGGCAATTGAAGCCATCTTTTTACGTGCTTGCAGATGATATTCACGAAAAGTTAAAAGTGATAATATAAAAGTCATGCGTACCCTGACAATTTCCTCGTATGTTTCATCATCAATCTCTATAGTAGTAACAATCTCTTCAACATCACCCAGGATCATATTCAAATGCTGATCATAAGCCTGCCAAATTCACATGATAAGAGAATACTGAGGTACCAAGATTATCATGATTATCAGTAAACTATTAAAACTTGTACATTCTGTTACTTTTGAGATAACCAAAAGTGCTACGGGTTAATTTTTAAATCATTAACTATAACTAATTCAACAAGTACTTTAGTCAGAATTCAGAAAATGAAAAAGGGCACGCCATTAGACTCTTTGTTTGTGTGTTTCATGCAATCCTATGAGGGCAACAAACAGGCTTTTAATTGATATATCAACAATTACCGGAATTTTGAGGTTACCCTCTTTACAACAAGTGATTCACTTAAATATGTAAGGAAAACAAAATACAGATATCGATCAAACGTAGGTTGCTGCGGTTGGTGTTAGTAGAAGTCTCATCTCAATCTTTAAAGATTCTAAGTTTACAGTTTCTGTTGAACAAGTTTTGGGTTAAAAATAGTGAAACTACCGTGGCTTGTACTAATCTTTTGTGTAACCTCGCTTTGGTTTCTTAACTAATAAACAACCAATCCCATTAACTGACAATTGACAAACAGTCAGATAACACTCAAATCATTCCATTATTCATACTTGAGGAAAAGTAGCGTTGATGGTAAACTTTACAACATACAGAGGAATTAGGGAATAAAAATTGGGTCAGGAAAATCAAAGCCCAAAAAGTAAAGGAACCTAGAAACTTAACCTAACAGGACGTACAAATCGGATCAATCAACAAAAAGAACAAAACTTTCTCAAACCTAATCCCCACGTACCATCCTTCATCAACAGCAAACACAAATCTCTTAATTTTTCATAGTTACTCAACCATAAAACTATTACTAATTCAGTTATCAATTAAGACACAATTGTTCTCATTTCCACCAAAATTGCGTGTGAACAAACCGCACCAACGCGCACACATACACATATAACTGCAATATATATACATATGTAGAGAGAACAACAGACATGGAGCTTTCCGCGGAGCTCGCGGTCGTGGCGAAGCTTGACGTAGATGCGCTCGTCGAGGCTGAGACGAATGAGGTCAAAGAGCTCCTTCACTGCGCTATCCTCTTCGCTTCCCATTTTTCTTTTTCTTGCGTTTCTTCTTCTTCTTTGCTTACTGTTTACACTGCAATTCGTAATTTCGTACGAGTAATTTGCTATGTCTAACAGAGTTTAAAAAAGGGGAGCCCTATTAATACCCCAAAACTTATTAATACACCCCTTTTTTAATTACAAAAATACAATTAAATGAAAACGCTAAAATGCCCTTAATACACTACCAACTTTCTAGATACACCTACCAAATTTCTAAATATACCCCATATTTTTAAATCTTATAATCTTCTTCCTAAACCCAACCCACATTCTTTCTTCTTTTTCACTTTTTGAAAATTAAAAAAGAGATCTTGCGCAGATATTTAACTAATCTTAAAATTACACAAAAATTCTTCAGTGAATTCAAAGCATGAAAAATAAATTTCCAATAAAGAAAAATTACAACAAGATCAAATTATCCTGCACAACAACAACATTCACACCCATGAAAAAAAACAGATGAATTGTAGTAAAATTGGAGATGCGGTTCGTGGAATCAGATGAGTAATTTTTCTTGCAGAATACTAGTATTAATGTAGTTTTACATAAAAATTGCTAGAAGAGAGCAATAGATTTAAGTTAATTTTTAAGATGGCATTGAGTTCTAACTTAGAATTACAGCAACATATTTAAGTTCTTTTATTTTTTGAAATGAATAGTTTTTTTGTTTTTGCCCTTTAATTCATTTTCTCTTTACTATTAGAGATGAGCAGACCATTATTGCATGTATTTTTGTTAATTTTTCATCATTGCTCAAAAATTTCACTGTGCGTGTGTGTTGGGTGTATGTATTAGGTGAGTTTATGTTTTTGGGATTTAATTAGGGAAAGAGTAAATTTGAGAATGTTAGGGTGTATTATGTAAATAAGTTGTTTTAAAAAATAAGGTGAGGGTGTATTAAGAAAGGGGGTGTATTGATAGGTTTTGGGGGTGTCGATAGCGCTCACTTTCAAAAAAAAAAAAAAACCTCTTGAGAAGAGCAATTTCTTATAACCCGAAATGCACGTTCTTAAGTGCGATATCCTGTACGCCCCAAATTTAACAAACCCAAAATAGTCACAATAATCCCAATTTTAGGCACATCTCGGATTTATACCAAATTAGCTAGGTTCCACAAGAATAATTATCCAAAACTATAATAAAAATATATAATTTATTGAAATCTAAGTCTATTGAAAAAGTCCACAAACGTGAGATTACATAAACTAGGTTTATTACATATAAATATAATACAGCGGAAGTCTTAACTTACAAAAAATAAAATAAGGACAAATAATATATTGTAAAATGACCACAAACCTCTAAGAAAAATACTTAAATGAAGTCCCAACTAGTTTAGTCCGTAGTCTCAACGTGCTACTATTCTTGCGTAGGTAGTTGGTGTTAGGCTCACCAATATCTGAAAAATTTAAAAAAACATGGGGTGAGTTAAATGGCTAGGTGAGTGGGGTTGGGAATGCGAGAAAAGTTTTAAGAAAACAAATTATGAAATCTGTGTGATGCATGTTATGTGCACTGATGGAGGTTAAGTAGAGTAAATGGCATTTTCAAAGAGCGAACCAAAATTTTATCTAACTTCGCGACAAATCATCAAAAATTTACGAAAGAAAATAATATAATGGTGAGGCTACTCAATAAAAACCACCAGTAGATGTGGAATTTACACGCACCTTAATGTTCGGTTCAAATTGATTTTAAAACGGACAAGGTTCTATGCCCCATTTTAAAATCTAACGATCGGGATAACATAACAATAAGCGGAGCCGATGTGGAATAACACCGCACTATTCGTTCTCCAACTCATCAGTAAGCCTCCAGGCTCCTTATTCACCCCGGTGGCTGACGGCTCTTTAGTGTGGGTTGAAACCCGAGGGACCGTCATATTAGGAGATATACCAATACTACGACCCAAGTTCCGCCGCCGTCTCGGTCCATTGAGGAAAATGGGAATAGACCCGTGGTCGAGCAAACATCAGCAGGCGACTGTTCAATGATTGCCGAACCACACATGCCAAACGAGAAAGCGAGATTCCGGCAAGAAGAAAAAGTAAACATCAAATAAATATTTATTATTACCACTCGAACACAAAAATAATCTGGACAGCCCCTCAACAGTTTTAAAATTTCAGATTAATAGAGTAATTTTAGAAAATTTACAAATTGACCCCAATAATTTCCATTTTGTGAAATTACTCCAAAATGAACTTTTAAGACCTACAAAATTCACTCCAACTTCCTTAAGGTATAAAACAAAACCCACATCAGTTTTAAAATTCATAAAAATGGTAGGAAAAGTTTTGGAAATTGCAATTTAGCCCCAACATTCTTGATTTTTAATAAATTCACCTCAAAACTCTTGATAAATTGAAAATAAACCACCTTTAATCAAATTATCAACAAAGATCCACAAAATAACCTTTTAAATCTCTCAAAAACAGCCCATAATTTCAGTTTTTAAAATTAGCCCCAAATTTAACGAAATTTTGATTAAATTAACAATTATAACTAATCGACCATCAATTTGTCAAACCATGACAATTATCACATAATCACACATATAGATGCATAATAACTCCAATCAATTTCACGATTTTAAACAATTTTAAGAAACCCATTTAAAAAAAAAAAAAAAAAATTTGCCCACCTTTGTAGAGTCTACAAATCTCAATTCACAAGCACAATTGAGTCCAAGCTTATACAAGTAAGACCCCTCGATCAATTTCAAATTTCAACTATAAAAACACCTTTCATTTATGACCAAAACTTATCTAAAAGATGATCAACTTACACTTTTATAAACCTTTAGTGATGGGTAAGCTAATTTCCAGCTGCATGTTGAATCTAAGTTGAAGTTGATGTCAATTTGCACCCTCACTCACGGTCTCCTCAAATTTTAAAGCCCAAGTAAATGATGTCTCCTTACTTAATGGTGTTGGTAGTAAGAATTTTGGTGTTTGGAAATGAAGGGTTTTATTTTCTTGAATCCTTATTACACACCAAGTGGCCAGAGGGACAAAAGCAAAATAAGGAATTCATTGCTTGAGAGCAAGTATGGTTTGGAAATTTGTTAGTGCTAATATTTGAGTATAAAGGAGTTCGAGTGTGAGAAAATGGCCAACTATTTTCTTGATTAAATTTTCGGACCTCAAGAGCAAAGAAAGATAGTTTTTTTTTTTGGCTTGACTCAATTTTTGAATGAGTAAAATACTCTATGTACTTATTTATAGTGAAAGTAGTGGATTTCAAAGCTTGAGATTTAATTGGATTTAAAGTTTTATTTTGAGTCCAAATAAGATAAATTTAGATAAGAAATTAACAAGTAAATTTTTGCATGGATTCATCCCAATTTCCTCCTTATTTTTCGGTCCACACAGAATGAGGAAAGAGAAGTGGTGAATGTTGGTGGCTTGAACTAATCACTAGCTTGAGGTCTTGTAAACATTTTTAGTAAATAGAAGCTCAAGTATTTGGGTCAAACTTTGAAAACAAAATTGATTTCATATTAGGCTTTACTTTGAAGAAATAAAATGTTTAGAAATTTCATTTCTTTAAGAAAGTAAAATAATTTCTTAAAATGGCCAAAGTTTAAATATTTGGACCTATACAATAGGAAAAACTAGGTATATATATAGCAATTAAAATGGCTAAGAAATACTTGGATTTGTAAAATTTCAAAGATGAGAATCACGTCGTCTTAATTAAGAAAAAGCACAATATCATTCGTTATTAAATGATTTGCTACACCTCACATATGAACTCCTATCAATCTATGACTTAACTCACAATAGTTATCGCTTGACACTAAGTTAACTTTGATAATTCATCACTCAAGTCTCATTTTAACATGTCAAAATTGATCAAGCTCTAATCAACTAATGACGATCTAGTACATCTTATTATTTCTAAATTCGGAATCAATAAAACTTCCAACACTTAACTAATTAAATCTCAATAAAATCAAAGGTACTTATTTAAATCATGAAAATAATTAGAAGTAAATATCACGAGCACACTAGTTTAAAAAAAATCAAATAGTTATTAGATCAACTCACGATCCCGAATATGAGGTATTACAATATCGACAAATGCCCCATATGTGTAAAACTACAAAACAAAGAAGTGGAGGAAATAATGGGGCTCATTACACACTTAGTAGTCGGCCAATGATCAACACACTGCTAACCTAAATTCTTTTTCCCTAAAGCCCAACTATTTTTCTCTTAAAAATACATAATTTTTCGTTTAGAAAAATGGGATAAAAGAATTGGCGTGCAATCGGTCGAGGGAATTCGGTATGGCTGTTGTTAGCCTATAAGTTCTTGGTTGGTGTATTACGTTTTTACATGCATTTCTTATGGTTTTATCAGGTTGAGTTAGTTAGCTTAAGTGACAAGTGGCACTAGTGATAGGTGGATACAACTGAGGGAAACGTGATCACATAAATAGTTATGTAGCTTCATCTTCCTCATTATCTGATTGAATAAAATTCTTCATTCTCAGATTATTTTCAGTTTTATTTTGAGTTTATGAGATGAATTCTAGCTTATCAACTTGGTACCAAGAGCATGGTTAGCTCATGGATCGTTTACAATTCGGAGTTGTGAATACATTTGAAGTTAACAGCGAAACAAGGAACAAAGTTCTACAAAAATGGTGTCGATTTACAATAAAGATCTCGATCCGTTATCTACTACATGGATCGACTATCCGATGATACTTGTGACTAATCCTCTTAATGGATCGAACTATCTACATTGGGTGATGCGATGCGATTAGCGCTTGGGCTAGATCCAAGCTTCGTTTATATATGGAAGAATGCATGTTCACGAGTTGGAGATTGACATACGAACAATATCCCGAAAGAGATTTCATGGCACTCAATGATTTTCGAAGGATATTGTTGAAGCTTTTATGTATGTTAAAAGTTCTAAACAACTATTGAACGAGCTTGCGGAGCGTTATGGCGAGCAATGGACCTCTTGGTATCAAACCGAGAAAAGAGATAGCTAACTTCACACAAGGTAACTTTCGGCTGTCACAACTTACTACACTAAGTGAAATGTTTATGGGATGAGTATGCGTGCATAGTGCAAATTCTGATTGTGTTTGTGGGTGGTAAAGCGATTGTGAGAATAACATGGATATTAAATTGATCGCGTTTAAGGTGAATGATGTTTTTGACGATGAAAATCGATTATATTAATGGATCCATTACATGATAAATAAAGCATACTATGTGATCTTAAAGATTGGCACCGAAATTGGTGCCTAATAAAATCTTAGATCCACTTTGACACGCCTGACTATGATGGCTCGTGGAGCCACTGGTAGAAGGCAACACATGTTCTCATGGAGGATTTGGAAGGGGATCTTGAGAACTTTCAACACATTTGGCAGGAAGGGGTGTGAGAAAATGCCTAAGAGGAAAGAGCTAAGTTAGTTTGTGAACATTGTGGATACAATATTCATGAGATGAAGGAATGTTTCAAACTTAATGGATATCCAGATTGGTACAAAAGGAATTCGGAACAACGAAGGAATAATCACTCAGTGAATATGCTTGAGC
>JABTTQ020001488.1:0-187325 GCA_016081115.2 Rehmannia glutinosa | reverse complement strand
TTCTCTTCTCGGCCATAGATCTGTTGAGTGTTGGGTGGCGAGTCAGGAGATTTCTTTGCTTATAATGTCACGGTTTGGACAGGACCTGTTGAGGGGTTTGTGCAATCATCAAGGTCATATCTTTTGATCCTTCCCCCTCGCCATTTTCCTTTCTTTTGCTTCAAAATTTCCTCGGTGATTTTCCTTCTCACCGCTCCTTTCTTTCGACAGATTTTCTTTGCTTTAAGGTATTCTTCTTCCCTTTTTGGCATCATCAAAGGATAGAGGAACCCCGAGAACATCTTTGGCAAGCATGAAGTCGAAATCTTGATGGTTGAGTTCTGCTTCCAAGTCCACTGCGTTGTATGCGACGGAATTCAGATCGAGTAGCGTTGGATTCTGTGAAATCGGCTTCATCTCGGCCATGAGGAGGCTGAATTTTCTTGTCATGTGTTCTTCCAACCGCTTGTAGATCATTTGTATTTTGCTCACAGCGCTTGATTTTGGCAGTGTGAGCTTCATGCATATGCTCAATGTGTTCTCTCACTTCGTTTTTGCATCAACATTTTCGACTCTCCACACCAGACTTGTTGAACAAGGTTAAAAGTATCTCACCTGTTCCACACGCATTGATTGCTGTTGTTGCCACCATTCCCTTATCCTCCTGACCGTGATGCCTCTCAAGTCAGCTGTAAGGTTGGCATCTCTTGTCCATCGCATGTCCAAAGAGGCATGATGCCTCTCCATCCGTTCAACCTCAGCAAAGAGTGCTTTGAACACTTCTCGAACTTTGATTCTTCATTGCGGTGATGGCCATACTGGTCAAAATCAAAATCGGTTGGAACAATGGTGCACGAGTGAAAAACAGGAGGTGGTCTGTGATAGCGTGCTTGTTCGTTTCGACTCTTCGTGGAGTTCCTATTTCCGGTGAAAAAGGAAAAGACTCTACGAAGGATTCATCACCGCCAACCGGAATCGTTTGATGATGAGTGGTGCACGGGCGGTTCTTTTGGGAATCGATCTGCTTGACCGAGGAGCCTCGCGCGGTGGTCTCTTGTTGAGCCGGGTCTTGTTGTGAAGTGGACCCGCTGGCGAGCCTCCAATTTGTCTTAATGTACCGTTGGTCTCACCGATTTTTCCATTTCGATGAAGTAGGTCCTCGGACTTATCGGAAGCGTCATCGGATGATGATGAGATTTCCATTGGTGGCTCATCATCAAAGTTAAAGTTTGACGAGTAGTCTTGGGATCGGACTTGCTCGTGCTTGGAACTCCCGCAATGAGTCTTTTGGATTTGTCATGGGGATGACTTAGCTTCTTTCTTCGCCTTCCCGATCCCGGAAAAGTGACATCGAGGGTTGTCACGGAATCATGAAGTGCGGTGATCTCCTTCTCGGATGGGTCGATGATTGCGGGAGGGATGTTCTCTTTCGGCTTCTTTACCCCGGGAAGTCTCAACCTCCGTGGGCCTTCATTTCCTCCCGGCTCTCTACTCTGCGAGGCTCGTCCTCCCTTCGACGATGTCACCGTCTTAGGGTCTTCTACTGATGGCATCCATTGGAGTTTCAACCCCATGGATTGCACTTTCATCGCCAGTGTTAACTCCCGTGGCTTTCCTTCATGTGCCTCGCCGCATCGCGCGTCATTAGCCTTCAAAGCGATTGGCACCTCACCGAGACAGTCTCAATCGCCCGAGCTTCGTTGATGGCAACTTCTGTCATTCTTCTTGTGATTGTAATTTCTCTTCTTCGCCTCCTTGATTCGTTGTGGAGTCATCTGCGGCATCCTCCGACCTTGCCGCAGCTGCGGTGGAGGAGTTTCCCCCCGGTGGCGCACCAACCGAGTGACTTGGAATGGGATCACTCGTCTCCAAACTCATTTTTTTCGATTGATTGTTCAGCGTAGTTGGGGCGGTGGTAGCACACCTTCAATAGGGGTTGGCTCGATTGGGGTCCCCACTAACCCGATTTCATCGCCATCTCCTTATTGCCTTCTTTTTCGAGTGAGTCATGGTGGGAAGTGGTAGCGGAACAACATTGGCGATTTGCTTTGAACCACTCCCATTGGATCAATTTCGGTATGTTCGGATGACTCTCCTGGTCCCTCCATTAGTCTTTGCTCGTGAAGGATTCTTGACTCGTCGGATATGCTTGGCATTTTGCAACTCTTACGTAAGCGTGACATTCTCTCGATTCCTCGTCCTTTGTCGGAGAAGACATCAAGGAGAGGATGTGTGTGTTTCGTGGTGCCGGAGATAGGGCGGATGCTTGCCTTCTCACGTGCTTGGCTTCTTCACCTTGCTTTTCTCTCTCCCTATCCTTGTAGATCTGCGGATGTCCGTGCGATTGTCTTCATCCGTAGCCGAGCACAGAGTTAATCGAAGGAAATTTAGCGATTCCTCTTCTTCTTCTATGAACTCGGGCCGTTGGAACTGTTCCTTGACTTGCTCAACTTCCATTTCCTCCACTCACGCACGATTTTGGATGTCCGGGTAAGGTGGAGATAGAATCATTACATCACTATCTCGCTCCGAGTTCTTTTGGCTTAGCCCATTTGTGTGAGTTCTGTTGTGTCTTCGGTTGCCTCTGCGATCGCCTTCAGCGAGACTTGGCTGTTTCATCAACTACATCTGAGACTCTACTTCTCCGGTAGTCTCCGTATTTGTCTTTGGGCCGAGTAACTCGACTCACTGGTTTCTCCGATTCGGATCCTTGACTATTCTTTCTTCGTCTCTGGTTTGTACCGGGGAATTTAGTTGAGAGATGTTGTCCTCTCGAGTCTTGGGCGGTGGGGCCGTCTTTGGTGTCTTTTACGAGGAGTGGCCGTCTTGGCTTGTCGGTTCTCCTCCTTTTGATGATCGGAGAAAGGTATTTGTGAGTCCTTCTCGACCCCGGCTAGCTGCGGGCGGGAGACACGGAGCTGGGGCGGGTGACTCTGGCTGCCGAGGGGAGCATGTTTGGTTTCTTTCTTTGCGAGGGCGTGATCTTTTCTGGCATACGGGGCGCTTTCTTCTTAGGGAGAGAAAGCACAGTATCTTCGGGGTCACCATTCCCCTCACATTTGAGTGTCGACTCTCTTGGCGTAAGCTCTTTTCTCGTGCGCCGAGAGGTTTGCTCTGAACATCCTCTTGTTAACATGGAATGCCTTCCCATGTCTAAGAGGGACTCCTTTCACCTCCAATAGCGGCCAATTACCAGGCCATATCCTAGGGAACCTCCAAATGAACCATCTTCTTTGAAGGACTTGTTCCCCACGTTAAGCGGAGTTTGTTGTAGACAAACTCGGCCAGTTATCTTCTTTTCTTCGGCGATTGCGGCCATTACAATCGGCTTTGCCTTTATGATTGGTCAAAGCGCCAAATTTGATGTCGATACATTTGGCAACTATGTCCAACAACTTGTGATAATCCTCCTTCAAAGAGTCTCTTGTTTTCTTTGTGTATATTATTTTATCGTAAAAAGTCGGACTTGGCTATTTCTTTCCATGCGTTAGCCAAGTTTACATCGGCTTCTTTTAATCTCGGCGCTCCCTGGCGGTAGTAAGCAATATTGACCAAATCCTTGCGTTGATAGTCACCGCTTTCCGTGAATGATGACTTGATTCCTTCATCGTGAATCTCAAAGATTCACGTAATCGACGACCTCCTCCACATAGGTCATCGGATATTCTAACGTTAGAAACGGTTTTAGTCCGGGGCGTTTCCAACTTCTCGGCGATTTTCTTCACCAAGGTGTCGTCGGACCCCTGCTTCACCATTAAAGTCGAAATCCACCATCGAACCGGTGTGGATTTGTTTTCCTAACTTGGCAAAGTCATAAGTTGGTGCCATTTCTCAAGATTATTAAGGAAAAAACTCAGAAAATGATTTGAAGATTGATAGGGTTTTGAGTATTCGCCTTTGCTTTTGAGAGAAAGAGATGAACAGTTTTTAGAAGTGTGAGAGAAATGGGCGAAAATGGTTTAAATATGGTTTATGAAAGGGCGTGCGGGTGGTTTTGAATTGTGATCGAAATCAACGGCTTGGATTTCGCACGCCTATTGAGCATTTCATGTCTCGTGTTTAATGCGGCAAATTTATATCCAATCATAAGCTTGGTGTGCGCTTTTTGTCCGTACACATCATCATTATCGCCGACGTATTCCTTAAAACATTCCCGCTTAGTCAAAACGAGTGCGTTTTGTCACTTTGCTCATAAGTTATTCACTTATCTCTTAGGCGATTTAACTCTTTCTCCAGATTCTCTTAGCGACTCAAATTATCACCGACTTCGGTGTAGTTTTCTTTTGACACGGTGATTCTTGGAAATGATTTGTTTTTGCTCTTTTTCACCCCTTTTCTGTTCCATTACTCTTCTTTGATTCGTAAGTGTCACTCACCAATTAACCCCAACTCATGTTTGAGTTCTTCAAATCTTGACTCACATAATGGTTTTGTGAAGATGTCGGCTAGTTGTTTATCGATTGAGATATATTCCAAGATAATGTCCTTCTTTTCAACATGATCTCTTATGAAGTGATATCGACATCAATATGTTTTGTTCTTGAGTGCAACACGAGGATTTTGAGTGATTGCAATGGCACTTGTGTTATCACACATGATTGGAATTTCTTTTTCTTCAATTTCATAGTCTCTCAGTCTTTGTCTCATCCATAGGACTTGGGCACAACAGCTGCCATGCTATGTATTGCCTCAGCTTGTAGAGGTGGCTATTGAGTTTTGCTTCTTGCTAAACCAAGAAATCACTGTTTCTAGCATTTGACATGTGCCTGAAGTGCTCTTCCTGTCCACTCTGCATCCGGCATAGTCAGAATCTGAATAACCAATTAGCTTCAATCCACCTTCCTTTGGATACCATAGGCCTACTTCTTGGCTTCCTTTCAAGTATCTCAATATTCTCTTAGTCAGTTCATCATGTGGCTCTCTTTTGGAAGCGATTGAAATCTTGCACATACACCTCAAACAAAGGTGATGTCGGCTGCTAGGCGGTGAGATAGAGCAATGATCCAATAAGTGCTCGTATCTTGTTTGATCTGAGGCTTGCCATCCGCATCCATGTCCATTTTGATTGATGTGTTCATTGGTATTTTTACTGAAGACTTCTCCTCCATACCAAACTTCTTCATTAAGTCTCGGTGTATTTTGTTTGACTTATGAAGGTTCCATCCTTCACTTGTTTCACTTGGAGTCCAGGAAGAATGTCGGCTCTCCCATCATGCTCATTTCAAATTTGCTTTGCATGAGGTTTGAGAATTTTTCACACGTTCATTGTTAGTGGATCCAAAAATGATGTCATCCACATATATTTGAACAAGAAGTATACTCTTCTTGTCTTGAATTAAAAAGTGTTCTATCTACTTTTCCTTTTGTGAATCCATTTTCGATTAGGAATTGTGACGGTGTCATACCATGCTCAGGGTGCTGTTTCAATCCATACGGGGCTTTCTTGAGTTTGTATACCTTGTCTCCAAAGTCTTACGCTCAAATCCGGAGGTTGTTCAACATATACTTCTTCTTCCAATAAACCATTTAGGAATGCACTTTTTACATCCATCGATATACAATGAAATTCTTGTGAGTCATAGGCAAGAAACATCCTTATAGCTTCCAATCTTGCTACGAGGGCAAATGTTTCATCAAAATCTATCCCTTCTTCTTGCAATATCCTTTGGCTACTAGTCTTGCTTTGTTTCTTACCACGTGAGCCTTCCTCGTTCATTTTATTTACGAATACCCATTTGGTGCCAATAACATTTTGGTGCATGGGTCTTTGCACTAATTCCCACACTTTATTTCTTTCAAACTGATTGACTCTTCTTGCATAGCTTGAATCCAATGTGTCATCCAATGCTTGTGACACATCTTTTGGCTCTATTTGCGAGATGAAGCATGTGAACATAGCTTCTTGTTGAGTTACGGATCTTGTTTTGACACCTTCTCTTATATCTCCAATGACAAGTTAAAGTGGATGGTCTCTCGGCCATCTTACATCGGAGTTGGAGTAAGTTAGGCTGGATTGATCGACTTGCAAATGTGTTGGCGTGTCGGCTCTCTCGTTATCACTTAGCCGCAAATTTTCCACTTTGTTTTGAGATTGACTATCTCATCTTCTTCGAATTGATAATTCGGCTTGACTTGACAAGAGGGACTCTTACGTATGGTTGGATGATTCGAACTTATCGGTGACTCTTCAATGTCTTCTCCATTTACATTTGGCTCATCGAATACTACATGAATGGATTCCTCTCGTAACCATAGTTCTTTTGTTGAGTATTGTGTAGGCTTTGCTTTGTTGAGTATCTGAAGATACCTTCATCGACTTTGGCATCAAAAGCCTTTAGGTTGTCTTTGCCATTGTTGTGGATGAAGCGTTTACATCCAAATATTCTGAAATATGAAACATTTGGTTTTCTTCCAATCCGGATCTCATAGGAGTCCTTTGTCACCGTCTATTTATCATACATCTTTTTTTGGGTGTAGCAAGTTGTGTTGATTGCTTGACCCAAAATCTTTTGGTAACCCACTTGATAACATGGTCCTTCTTTCTTCTTTGAGGTTCTGCTTTTCTTTCGCAACTCCATTCTCACTTTGTGGAGTCCTTTGCCTGGATAGTTCATGACCAATACCATTCTCAATACAATCATCGAGTTATTATTCCATTGACAAACTCGGTTCCTTTATCCCGATCTTATTTTGATAATGGTTTGACTCTTCTCATTTTGAATCCTCTTCATCAAATTGTGGTAGTTTTTGTAGAGTTTCTTTCTTCTTGCACATGAATATTGTCCATGTATATCTTGAGTAGTCATCTACTACCACCAAGGTGTATTTCTTTCCACTTATCTTTGGGGTTCCACTGGACCAAATAGATCCATATGAAGCGATCAATATTCTTGTTGAGGATGGGCATGTCTTTTCTTTGAATGACGACTTGATTTGTTTTCCCTTCGACATGCATCACATATACTCTCCTTCTTGTATCTTGAGTCCGGAAGTCCTTCTACAAGATGACTTCTTGCCGACGACTTGTTAATTGTTTTGAAATTCGGTGACTCGGCTTTTTTGTGCCACGACCAACTTGATTCATTTGTGCTCTTTTGCTAGTAGACAGTCTTTGGGTGTTGCGATTGACCAATCCACTACATACATGTTTTTCTCGTCTACATCCTTGCGACACCACTTCATTTGATTCAATTTCTTTGATTTGGCATCTACCCATGTTGAATCCAACATTGTAGCCCTTGTCACGAGTTGGATTGATGCTCGATAAGTTGAAGTTGAGTCCTTCAACATATGCAACATCGTGATTTCTAATCCATTCTTCTTGATGGATCCAATGCCTCTTATTTCACCAGGAGCTTCATTTCCTCCAAATATGACTTTTGCTCCTTTGACTTCCTTGAATTTTGACAAATTTTTCTTATTTCTGTCATATGTCCGGGCATGTACTATCCATGTACCAGGTTCCTTGGCACTCATTTACTCCTTGAACCCGCAATCAAGGAAATTAAGTTTTAGGTACCCATACTTGTGCGGGTCTGAGGGGTTAGAATTGTAAGATGATCCAACCAACCTATAGCCAAATGATTTGACTCTAAGGGGTTGCCATCTATCGATTGCCATAATCATAATTAATCCTGGCAAATTGCTTGGGGATTCTGTTTCATACAAATGTCTCTTTTGTCTGTATGCTGCATATGTGTTTTAGCAATTGCCTTCCTGGGTAATTGTGGTGTCTTTGAGTGTAGTGCCTAGGTGCATATGTGTGTGCTTTGATGAAAGCTCTTATGCTTTTGGAATGGCCTTTCTTTGAGTTCTAGGCCTTTGCCATTTGGGCTTATATTCCATAAGTCTGTCTTTGATAGTTCACATTATTCCAATCACTTGGCTTGGATATTTTCTACCATCCCCATCATATGTATTTCTTTTATGGGTTTTCTTCTGGGATTTTTGGTAGCTCGCTTCTTCTTTTACTGAGTATTTTCATTTGGAGTTTCTTTGAGGACTCAAAGTGAACCTCTTCTCACCGTCCTTTCAAAGACACTCAACTGGGTCACATTTTCTTTTCCTTTGTAACCAAGGTCGGTTTGCTTAGTATTGTGCTTTGGAGTGAATGTGTGTGCACCATTTAGAGTTTTGGATTTTTCGGACTCTTCATGACTTGAAGATCCTTTTTCCAAAATTGCTGCTTTGAGGTTTGACATGGCACGGAGGAATTAAATCCTAAGCTGTCTTGTCTCCACATTCTCTTTGACTCATAATAAGATCATCCAATGATTTAGATGTCTTAGTGAATGAGGCAATAACATTCTTGAGGTCATTCTCCCTCTTTTCTATAAAGACAATTTCTGCTACTAATTTAGCATTTTCAAATTTTTAAACTTTCATTTTCAACGACTATTTGACTTAGAGTTCTCAACTCCTTAGTCGACTTTGAGTTTTGACTTTTGAGTAGGTTTTTTCCTCATTCAATAGTGTGTGTGAGGATTTAATGTGTTCAAAATCTTTCATCATTTTGCTTAATGAATCATAAAGATCGGTAGGTGATGAAGTGTGTGTGTCACGATCAAACATCACTAGTGTACGAGTTTGTTGAGTTAGATTGTACCTCATCTTCTTGATCTTGTTCTTTGGCCATCAAGCGGTCGGGCTTCTTCTTGAGTCACTTGAGTAGTCGACTTCATCGCTTTGCTCTCTGAATCACTTGTCTCCCTTGACTTGGGTTTTTTCGATCTCTGCGACCATCATTGCCTTTTTCCTTTCTTGTCTTCTTTCTCTCTCGATGATCTTTCTTTCTTCTTCATCTCTCGTACTTGTTGACTACGAGGATATGAGCAATCAATGGCATAGTGACCTGGTTGTCTGATTCAAGCATAGATATTCAACCTTTTGATCACTCTTTCCATTCTTGGATTGTCGGCCCTTTGATACTCAACTTTTTGATGATCTGTTCTCTTGGTTGGCCTATCTTCCTTGATTTGGAGGGAGCCGAGTGTCTTCTCGGAAGATTCTCCTTTCCTCTCTTGTAGTTCTTGTTAAAGAACTTGTTAAATCTTTTAACCATCGTGCTATTTCTTAAGGGTCAATTGCCTCTTTGACCTCGGCTCTCTTCCCATCTTTGACAATTAGAGCAATTGTTTTGGGTGCATTTGTCTCTTCCTGGTCTTTCCTTCTCGGCTCAAATTCGTAGGCTTTGAGATCCGAGAATAGCTCATGGTTGGATGTTTTTGATAGGTCCATGGAGTGTCTCGGTGCCATGACCTTCATTTCCCATTCACCGAAGACTTTTTTAGGATCTTCATACACATTTCATTCGTGTATATTCCTTTCCAAGTGTAGAAACTGACTCATTTGTGATTTACAGAACCGGCGTCTAGTTGATCCAGGTTCTCTCCGAGATCTTTTTGAAGTTTTCAAATTTTTGTACCGCCACCGATAATTTGTTTTCTTTGATTTGCTCACGAGCCTTCACAAATTAATGTCGGCTTGTCCCATTTCTTTAGCCGTTTTGCATGATTTGACTTTATTGAACATGGCTTTGTCCAAAGTTTTGTAAAGGATGTCCTTGGCTACATTGTCCAGGTTGTATCTTTTTCTCATCATTTGTCCACTCGGTTCTTGGTTTTTCAACCATGGTCCAGGAGCAAAGATCTTCTTCTCCTTCACCGCAACTCTTAAATGCAATTTGTGTTCACCTTTAATATTTGCGGAGGCCCATCTTCTATCACTATCCACATCTCATCATGTAATCTTTGATAGATGAGCCTCGCATACTAATTTTCCAATCATCAAATTCTTCGATAGTGAACATAGGGATGCGTGTCAAATTTGCTTCCATGATAATGACTTTTAATAAAAAATTTGAAGGTTTAAGTACTAAAGCGGACTTTGAAAAGTTTGGAGATCTAGTTCATTAACCGGTGCGGAGGGTTCAATGAACCAACCGCTCTGATACCACTTGTAGGTCCCAAGGGGTGTAAGTGTAAGGTTTAGAAGGGGGTTGAATAAACCTTACCAAATTTTCGATTTAGTCTTTTAAATCTACGAGTTGATTCTACACAAATGTGTCCTTGATGGACAGTCGAATTAGTCGCTCATGAGTTAATCTCTCAATGATTTCGGTTGAGTATTGATGGAGTAACTCACTGTTGGCTATAATTTAACTCAACTGTGGTTTTATTTTTATTGGAAGACTTAACACCCTTAAGTTTGATTAAGCAAGATTTTAGAGCTTGATTTAGTACTTATAAATTATCAAATGGATAGCAAATTTATCGTGAGATATAAGCGATTAAAAGTGCGAGGAATTTAAATCTTTGAAATGTAAATGACACGAGTAAAGTTTTTATAGAGGTTCGAAGATGGGGTAATTCTTCTACTCCTCTCTTCTCCAACTCTGGAGGAATCCACTAAGTAATGATCGGTTTACAAAGTGGTAACAGTCCGGATACAAGTCTTGATCACAACAAACTAGACTTGATCCTTAGGGACTCGATGCGAGACGCCTTGATCACTCGGTTGGCTTCTCGTGCGACTCGGCTTCTTCACAGGGCAGCCTTGTTACTACGACTCACTTGCTCAAGCTCTTTGGATTTGATCACGAAGCCCTCCAAAAGCTTAAGACTTGGTTCAACTTGAACCTTTCTACAATCCTTCCCGGAATGTAGACCCTTGTTTTCATATTTTCCTCTTCAACCCGATTGAAGTTCTCTTTCCTTCACGGGTGAGTGTTGGATTGATGTACTTACGTAATGTAGGCTTGAGGATTGAGATTGTTTCGATTTTTCTAATATGCTTGTATATCTCACGTGTGTGTCATCCTTTTCTCAAACAAACTCATCGACCTTTTATAGTGAACTTTCAAAAATTTGCCCGTTGAAGAGATAGGCTTATTTTTTAAAGTCACTTTGCGATCGTTGGCTTGCGCTTCTTGGAATTGCCGTTTCCTCGTATGAATTGTTCTTTCACCTTTTGAGTTCTAACACGGTGTAGTGCTTCCCATTGGTTCATTCCCTTGCACGCTTAGGGTGAGCACTCCAAGAAAGGTGGTATGGAGATATTACTTGTTTAAGTAAATCTCTTGATTTACGTCGGTTCTTTTTACGATTATCTCGACTTGACCGCATTTCCTTGCTTTCCCCAGGTGACTTAGAGTCGACTTCCAATCATGGATGACTCTTCCGTCATTTCGACTTGAGACTTGGCTTTTCTTGAGTTGACTTGATGATGCTCCACTCACCAGCATCTCACCGCTTCTTCAAATAGAGTTCCCGTCTACTCTTCTTTGCCATACTCGGTTGTCTCACAGAGTCTTCCTTCCAGATCTTGATTGTTGTCTTGCATGTTAGGCGTAGGCGACTTAACTCGGCTTGGCGACTCTATTCATTACAATGCATTTTACAACAAGAATTGGGGTGCCAACTTTCTATTCTAAGTTTTACATGGCATTCATCAAAATCTAAACAATAAAATTCCTAACACTTTTTATATCCCAAATTCTTTTGAAGAATTGGTAGTCTATATTTTTACTACCATAACTATTTAAATACTTTGAAATTTCAAACAAGATCGATCGATTTTATATTAAGTTAGACATCAAGTCCCTTCCAAACATATATATCTCAAAAACTTATATAAGGAATTCATAATATTATGATCTTTAAAAAATTAAGCAACATGGATAACTGTATTAATGTAACATATTTTCTGAGTAATACGTAATATTATTATTAGGCTTCAAAGGAAAAGAAATGAGTGAATTCTGAGAAAAAGAGGCGATCTACAAATATAATTACAAAAGCTTTGATTCTAAATTAAAAATAAGATTTGGAGATAAGCAGTCTAATTATATGTTATCAATACATATAGAAGACTCTGCATTTATAAATTTAGTCGTTTAAAAGTAAGTATTATGTGCATTGTGAACCTATAGTTTAATTTTTCATATTTATTTTCATCATTGATATAAATCTACAGTAAATCCAGAGAAGAAACAATATGATTTAAAACAGAAATAAATAAATACAAGTAAAATAGTTAATTTTAAGTACTCTTATGCTAACTCCAAAATGATTAGTTTTGATAATAATATAGTATAATAACCAGAGTATTGGTCATCAATAAAAATAAATAAATTTCATATGTCTATAACCTTCACTTCTAAACTTACATTCAAGTGACAATTTTTTTTTAATTTTTCATATTATACTCTTTCGATTTAATAAAGGCAATAACTACAATAATATAAAGTTAGCAATAGTAATCAAAATTATACAATTTTGATTAAATAAAACCAATAATTCGAATATTTGTTGACTACGTCGTCTTATTTGATTATGTTATTTCACCAGAAACTCATTTAAAGATCAAAGTACTATATAAATTTTGATTTTTATTTCGTAATATAATTTTATGAATAAATCAACTTTCAAATTTAAACAATATAAGAGCTATAAATAAATTTTTATATGTAAGGAATTCTGATTTTACAATTCTACATAGTTAATAAATTTATAAGTGTGTAATTATTTTTAAAATGCATCTAATGCAAAACAAATCTCTTAAATCAACTAAAAAGAATTTTCAATCCATCAAAATTAAAGAAGCAAATGATTAGTGAAATTATAAATTCATATTAGAACATTTTAATTATTTCATCCTAAAGTTTTAAATTTTTTATTTTGTCTCCAAAAAAAATTTTAATTTTTTATTGGATCTGATTCTTTTGAACTTATTTATTCATATCCATATATATATATATATATATATATATATATATATATTTAACTAAAATAAAATATTTCCAAATATCAATAGTTTTCAACATATTTTAATCCATATTAGTTTAAGTTTTTCCACATCTATTTATTTACAAGACCATCTATTATTTCAAAAAATTATTTAGTTATATTGTGTTTTACTAAAATCATAATTGATACAAATTGATTTCATAGAATAACCTTTTTAGTTATATTTCTTTTAAGTTTTTTAATGCCCACTATATATATTACATTATAATATCTTTTAAGATATAATTCATGCAATATATAAGTTTAATTTTAATCTTGTAGGCTTTATGCTAAGATCAAAAATAGATGAACAACATTCACAAAAATTCAAAATAATTTATTCAATAATAATTGCAACTAATTAAGTATATATTTTTAATTGAATTATTAAAATTATTTGGATCACATGCAACGCGTTCACTAGTACCTTAAAGTGTAGGGGTGTTTGGCTAAAGTTGAAATATCTAAGCCAAAAAAGTTAGAATCGGTTCTAAAATGATTGATTGCATTTTCATTGGATATGTAAACAACGGTAGTTCGTATCGATTTTTAGTGCACAATTCAAAGAATTCCCGATATAAATGAAGGGATGATCATAGAATCAAGAAATGTTGTGTTTTTCGAGAATATCTTTCCTAACAAAGAAAGGAAAGAAGAAAGTTCTAACAAAAGAACATATGAAACTGCAGGTTTACCTCAAAGTGATGAAGAGGAACCAAGATACAGTAAAAGGACAAAAGTAGCTAAGTGTTTTCGTCCTGATTTTCTAACTTATATGATAGAAAACGAACCTAGAACTACTCAAGAAGCTTTGTCTAGTCCAAAAGTTCCTCTCTAGAAAGAAGCTATCAACAATGAAATAGATTTCATCTTGCACAATAATACTTGGGAGTTGGTTGATCTCCCTCCGGGATGCAAACATTTAGGATGTAAGTGGATTCCTTAAAAGGAAGTACAAAACAGATGGATCTATATATAAGTGCAAAGCCCGGTTGGTAGCCAAAGGATTTAAACAAAAGAAAGGATATGCCTTTTTCAATACATATTCTCATGTTACGAGGATCATATCCATTAGTGTTCTCATTGTTATTGTAGTTTTGCATAACCTTGAAATACATCAAATGGATCAAATGGATGTGAAGACTATCTTCTTGAGTGGTGAGCTTGAAGAGGAGATGTATATGGAACAACCCGAAGGGTTCGTTGCACCCGGATAAGAGAGAAAGGTGTGTAAACTTGTTAAGTCACTTTATAGACTAAAACAAGCACCTAAGCAATGGCACGAAAAGTTTGACATAATTCTGTTGTCAAATGGTTTCAAAATCAACGAATGTGACAAATGTGTCTACATTAAAGGTATAACTGATGCTTATGTCATTGTCAGCCTTTATGTAGATGATATGTTGATCATGGGTAGTAGTAATGATTTAATCATGGATACTAAGAACATGTTAAAGAAGAACTTTGACATGAAAGATATGAGATTATCTGATGTTACATTAGGGATTAAAATCTCTAGAACTTCAGATGGAATTGTCTTGTCACAATCCCATTATGTCGAAAGCATACTTAGAAAGTTTAATGCTTTTGATAGTCCCCCGGCTAAGGCAACTGCAGATATGAGTCTACACTTAGCCAAGAATAGAGGAGAACCAATTTCTCAGCTAGAATATGCAAGGATAATTGGCAGTCTGATGTACTTAACGAATTGTACACGTCCAGACATTGCATATTCAGTGAGTAAGCTAAGTAGGTTCACAAGTAACTTGTAAGGATCACCGGAAAGCCTTGACAAGGGTACTTAGATACTTAAAGTATACCATGAACTATGAAATACTTTATACTAGATATCCAACAAAGATTAGAAGGATATTGTGATGCCAATGGATATCAGACACAAAAGACTCCAAGTCCACAAGTGGTTACGTATTCACAATAAGTGGAGGAGCGGTGTCATAAAAATCTTCTAAGCAAACATGTATAACTTGATCCACTATGGAATCTGAGTTTATTGCTTTAGATAAAGCTGGAGAAGAAGCCGAATGGCTTAGAAATTTCTTAGAAGATATTCCTTGTTGGAATAAACCATTAATACATTGTATTGATACATTGTGATAGTCAATCAGCAATCGGAATGGCACAAAGTAGTATGTATAATGATAAGTCTAAACATATTCGTCAACGACATAATACCATTAGACAATTGATCTCGATTGGGGTTATTTCGGTTGACTATGTGAAGTAAAAAGAAAACCTAGCGGATCCGCTTACTAAAGATATAAATCGAGATCAAATGTACAAGTTGTTAAGGGGAATGAGTTTAAAATCCACAAAATAAGAATGTTCATAGCGGTAACCCAACCTTGTGAATTGGAGATCCCAAGATCTTGGTTCAATGGGACAACTAAGTTATGAATATTCAGCTGAACACTTGGAAATTGTGTCAGCTCAATCCTAGAACGTCCAAGTGAAAAACCCTGTAGAATATGGTGAGTTAAGTTTATCTTTTAATGATTCCTATACCAAAAAGGTGGAGTATGACATGATACTCTTTATAGGAGATCACTTGTGTAAGTGAGATGTAATGGCCGATTCTACTTGTAACACTTATGAATCTAAGATATGATCCAGGGCCAAAATAGACACGTGTTAGAACTGTTATTGTGTTAGTATTGTTGTCTTAGTTTACACAAACGGCTAAATAGTTCAAGACATCGTGTCACTAAGCAGCTAGTAAATCCACTAGTACTTTACTAAGGAAGGTTCAAAACCACAAGCGACCTATCCTGATGCAATAATGGTTCGTTAGAACTTTCGAATGAGTTTGCATACATGCATGCATTAATGTTCATTCATGTGACGGATTGTTGGAAATTAGTTTTTATAAAATGGGTTTTGACCTGATTTTGACCAATTATTTAAGTGGGATCGTTTATTAGTTTCGAAAAATAAATGATGTAATCGTAATCTACACCGCGGGTAGATAAAATTAACATTTTGAATTTCTCAAAACCAATTTTGGGTGAATGAGAAATTAATGCATAAAGTTAGCCACTTAAAAGCCTTTTATATAAGGAATATAAAAGGGTGGGAATATGGAAAGTCATATCCCACATAGGAAACATATAAAATGTTTGACTAGTTTATATAGAGCTTCACCACTAATAAGGAATAATCAAGTTGAGCTCCTTAGGGTATATCCTAATGGACCAAGTCAATTTTGACTAGCTTTTGGCAAGCACAAATAGCACCAAGGACGATGTGGAGCACTGTCCAAACCAGAGCTAAAGCCGGCCTGCGCACGTCACACATAGTCGCATTGGGTGGTTTAGAGGCGCACTTTGCACTTCGCACGTACGCATCCTCGCGAGGAGGGGGCGCCGTTTGGACACGGCCATTGGCGACGCCTGCTTTCGGTGTGTGCGGGCGTCGTGCGTAAGAAGCTTGTGTACCTTCGGAAGAGATGCGATCCGACCATCGACAGCTGGCGATCAAAAGGCGCGATCCAACCCGGTCGATCCGATCACCAAGGGATGCACCCGCTTGCGAAAGGGCATCAGAATCTCTATATCAACAACCCCTGGAAGATCATTTGACATCCGAAAAATTCATCAGAATTCATAGCATTTCAACATATTATTTTTGTCTTTCCTTTCTATATATTCGAAAGTTCTGGATACGCTTTTGTTCGCTGTAAGTTAGGCTTTTGCAAGTGCTGCTAAACCAAACCTGAAAGTCGTTGTATCTTAGAGACGATTGCCTAGAACCGTTAGCACTTCTGTACGGGGCAATTTCGTTTTGCGGATAGAGAATCCAATTCTCACCTTGACTTAAATATTTTGTCTTGTTATTTTGTCTATTTTTCTGGAAAACCAAACACTACAAACAACACGAATCACATTAGCCAGATAAATCGCTGCACTACATCAGGCAAGCCTAGTCAACTGAATCGACCAAATGGTGCACAGATGGGGATTCAAACTAGTTCCAAAGGAATCCCCTAACTAATATTTGCCATTCGTGTAACCCAACAGAAACAGGTATCAAGAGCTCGAATAGAAGCAAGCAACTTGATAAACTTAATTCATATTCCATAATTATGCATACCTAAAACTTGATATTCAGGCAACTCCTGAATCCTGATAAGGGAACTAGCAAAATAAAGATCCAAGTTTTTACCTACTTAAGTGTTAAAGGACTGAAAAATCAAAAGCATTATGGGCATTAATGTGATGTCACTGATGCTACATGAGCCAATATAAGTTTTCCTCATTTCACCAAACTAGACAAATATACTTCTAAAGAAACAGCCCTAAAAAGTTATCATGTCCAATTGCAGCCCAAGAAAAGAAATAACCCCCCAAACAAAAATCAAACATATATGAATTCTTATTTTTTTGTGTTTATTAATTTATTTTACTTAATATGAGCTAATTTTCAACCAAAATGTCACAAAACCTTCACATACATATTTAAAATCCAATTTATGGTGTTTGCTCATAACTCTTTTATGATTAAAAAAAGGATTTGGTTTGATTTAACAATTTGATCAATCAGGTTAATACTTAGTTGTCTTGATACTAAAACCACACTAATCTATGATCAAGGGTAAGAGAAACAATAGCTATTAAGCCTATTACTAGCTATTAGCCTATTACTAGCTATTTCATGGAGATGAATATCATAATCATCATTAACATGCCACGAGCCACCCAATTAACTTAGAAAGAGGAAGTTCAACTCCACAAAGATGAAACTGTACAGATACCAAGGAACTCTAGTAACCGATATATGCATCGTTTACAATACCAGGTGATTCAGGTCTGTCTAAATACACGGGATAATTTTTATTTTCATGCTAACTATCTCCCCTGAAAGTCCTTAGATCAGTTGTAAAGTATATAAAAGAAGACTCCAAGAACATCTAAGCATACTGGGGGCCAAAAAATGCCTACGAGTTGAATTAGCAAGATTATAATAGGAAATTTAAGCCACATGTTTGTTTCTAGGGTTAATTTACAAAATTTACCCCTGACGTTTAGTCTAATTACGAAAAATCCCAATTATCTTTCAAAATTACAAATACCCACCAGATCTTTATTTTTAGCTTACAAAATTGCACCTTCAAGAGGCCCCTCATCCTCATGATGGGGGGACTTGTTAGGTAAATACAAACCTCAAGGGGATATTTGAAATTTTGAAAGATAATTGAAGTTTTTTGTAATTAGACGAAACCTCAGGGTAGTTTTTGTAATTAACCCTTGTTTCTATTATCCAGAAAATTAAGCTACCAAATGCCCTGTTAGAAGTTATATCCATATCTATCTACGCAAAACCATACATTAGAAGGAAACATTTACACTTCACATCACAAAGACATCCTAACATACCACCGAATCATAATAATCACCACACTTGCAACATTTTACAGCAGCATACGAAAAAACACAGCATAAAATTTAGTCTCATCAGAAAATAAAATAACACAGAACAATTCCAAACTTCAGCAAACTAATGCCATTCGACATTCAAATTCAAATATATCCCATCAAATTTCCATTAAAAAAAAAAAAGCATAACATTAATCAACAACAGCTCACAATTCTTGGTGATCACCTACACCACCGCAACAAGGCTGGCATCGAACGCAAATCCACGGCACAGTCCATCGCCATTCCCCGGTCCGCCTTCCACCCATCTCCACTCCGCGTTTCCCTCCCCATTCCCTTCCCACATAGCCAACCTCCCGAGCCTTTTCACCGAAAAACAAACCCTATTCCCCTCACCAAACACCTTAAACTTACTACAATCCATGAAAAACTTATACATATCCAACGGCATTCGCCCCGCCTCCTCCCACTCCAAGCTCTCCAAATCCAATCGCAATATCAAGATTGTTGCACACGCGCTCGGCAGCGTGTACGTGCTTTTCAACCCACCAACTACGTACACGCTCTTATCATTTCCGGCCTTCACAAGCCTCGGCCTTTTCATAATGTCGAAAATGTCCCCCTCCTCGAGCTTCTCTATCCGGACCCACTTCATCGTTTTCTCCGTGTTTGTTATTTTGGTTTTAAACATTGTCCAGTGTTGCCGCCATGGCGCCCCTATATCGCACAGCGCGAGGATAAAATCGGAAATTAAAACAGGGCTTCGGGGTTTACACGGTAGATTTGATGAAAACTTGAGCCAATTATTCTGCATATTGCTGTTTTCGGAGTAGTACAGAATAGCGAGCTCCGTCAGGACGAGGACGACGCGATTTGAGCCGGCTAAGACGGAGCCGTGGCGTGACCAAGCCGAGCCGAGCTGAGGGAGGGTCTTGAACTGACCGGTCAAAGGGTTACAAACGACGAGGGCTTTTTGGGAATTTTGTGCGGGGGTGGTTTGGGGATTTTGGGTGGAAGATGCCCAGAGGTAGAGGAGGCCATGGGAGGAAGTGATTGGGTGGAGGGCGGAGAAGGGAAGGAAGGAGAGGGAGAATCTGAGCCATTGATTTGAGGTGGGATCAAAGGCGTGGAGGGTGGGATGGGGGCACACGTGGCGGTGGGAGGGTTTGAGAGCTAGAAGGGGGAGGGGGTTGGATTGGGCGCGGAGGGGATGGAGGAAGGACGGCGAGGAGAGGGCGGAGTAGAGGGCTTTGCAGACGCACTTGGAGACGGCGATTTGACGGAGGGGGAGGTGGCAGAAGATCTGGTGGAGTGTGTCTTGAGGTAGACGGTTGAGAGGGGAGGATTCCATGGGAATAAAGGTGGGTGTTTCTGTAGTCGGAGATTTTGAGGAAGGAGAAGTTTGGTCGGGAAATTTGGTGAGGAGGACAGATTGACCAGTTTTGTCTCGGTTTGGACAGTGTGGACTCGTAAAATGAGTTGTGAGAATACAAATTTTTTGTTTTTTTTTTCGTTTTTTCTTTTAACATAAGTTCCAAACTTGTGCCCGGATGATTTTATAGACGAATGCGTTCCCCCCTAGTTGTTGCCAGTTAAAACCGGATGTGATACTTACAGCAATACACGATTGGGTCGGTCACATGCATTTAATGACTCATACCAATTTCCTTAGGTGTTGCTTGTTAAAACCAGTGTAAAATTTAACTACATACGCTTGGATCAGACACATGCGTTTAATGACTCCTACCGATTCCCTTAATTGTTGCCAGTTAAACCAAATTGTAATACTTACAGCTACACACGCTTGGATCAGACACATGCGTTTAATGACTCCTATCGATTCCCTTAATTGTTGCCAGTTAAACCAAATTGTAATACTTACAGCTACACAAGCTTGGATCGGACACATGTGTTTAATGACTCCTACCAATTCCCTTCGTTCTTACATACCAGTTAAACCATAATGCAATACTTACAGCTACACACACTTGGATCCGACACATGCTTTTAATGACTCCTACCAATTCCTTTAGTTGTTGCAAATTAAACTACAGTATAATACTTACAGCTACACACGCTTGGATCAGACACATGTGACTCACTACCAATTCCCATAGTAACCAGAATGTAATACTTACAGCTACACATGCACACTTGGATCGGACATATGTATTTAATGACTCCTACCAATTAATTTGGTTATTGCCAGTTAAACTCGAGTGTGATACATTCAGCTACAAATGCTTGGATCGTTACACATGCATTAAATGACTCTTACCAATTATCACTAGTAATACCCCACACAGAGCCGACAACAACACCTGTTAGCACACCAAGACCATCAACAATACCCAAAGAAGGCTATTAGGACTTGAGGGAATAAAACCTACACTATTCCAGTGGCGCCTTGTTCGCCAAAAATATTTTGGTTCATACAACTGCAAGTGTACAGTGTAGTTTATAGAATAATGGCAAGCAAGATCGTATTCCTCAAGGATTGATATTCGAAACACTTAGGCTATAATAACATCGTATTCCAATTTTATTGAAGCAACCGAATATTGAGTATTTTAACTAACTAAAATCAAAAATAAAGAAAAAGAAATAAAAATAAATTTTCGAACCCCACAAGTATTTTTACCATCTATAGGAGCAACCTTAGGCACATAATCTCAACATGGTTCTTCAATATTAAATGCAAATAAAGTTTTAAAAACAAATTCATGCTATTATATGGGTTCAATTCCTAAGTTAGTCTATTCCCCTCCCGGAGATAAATAAAGGTTGATTAATAACAATTGTAGGTCTCCACTAGTTACAATTATTACTAACTCCCTAAAGATTAATGAATTGAATGTCTCCCCGCAAACAGTTGTAGGTCTCCCGACTCGTTACATCCGTTTATGTCTGAATTTGATTTTCGTCTTTGTTAGAACTCATCTCCCGAATTTCGCACTAACAAATATGACATGCAAATTATTGATCAGATAAAAAGCAATTAAGAATAAGCACTTGAATTCATAAAATAGAAAGCATGAATGAATTAAGAAAACAAAATAATCATATTTAACATGAATCCACAGTTTCAATTATTCCCCTAAGATCCGAAAGATATGTCAAACATTGATTATAACTCATAGACAAATTCGAATCAATATTATGACATCGTTTAAGCACAGACAAGAGTTCTTAGACATAGAAAGAAAACCCCTTCTTGTTAGGATGGATTCTCCTTCCAAGCCCTCGAAGCTCTTGTACTCCCCTAGATGCGAAAGCCTTGTGGTGTTCTTCGCGACATAGCCTTTTGCTCTCAGAAGCTCTTCAATTCCTTCGTTCATGTGTTATTTGATGTGTTTTCTTTGTATGAACTTGTATTGGATGATGTATGATGATCAAAATTCGTTTAGGCCTTGATCCCCTTTATATAGGTGTGATTGGTATGAGTTTTGCATGTAATTTGGGCTTAATTGTGGTTAGAATAAGTTGATATGCATGCGTTAACTGGGTAAAATGGGTCATATTCTTATCAAGTGGAAAAGGTATTACACTTTGCTCGTTTTGTAGGAATTAAACGATATTTGTAGCATTTCGGTGATAAATCGGAGCATTGTGGTAAAGGACGCCAAGAATCGAGCGAATATATGACGTTTGGAGTTGAATCGAGAAGAAGTCAGACGAACCGGGCAAAAAACGGGAATGAACGGATCAGAATCGTCCTTAGCACAATTGGAGTTGCATGTAATTTTTTGTACGATGTAATACATTGTAAAGTGCAAGAATGATATGTTCACTAAAATGACATATTCATACAAATCATTCTTCTTTATGCACTATTTACTTTATTATTTTATTTAAGCGTTGGCATCATAAAAAAGGGTAAATTGTTAGGAAATTTATGTAATAGATTTTAATGATACCATGTAAAACTCAGATTAGGAAGTTGCCACCTCAATTCTACTGTAAATCATGTAATAGATAGGGTTCTAGTAGTTGAGTGGAAGCAGCCAAGTTGAAGATTGCAAAAGTCGACTGGAGACCAAGATGAAGAATCAGTTGTGTGGCAGCTGAGTAAAGTAAAGTCAAGTCTCAGTCAAGTTCCAAAAAAGTTGTCTCAGTCAACAGACTAACAGTTGAGTCACTCCCAGATAAGTAGAGTTGACTGTCTAAGGGGTTATGCATCAAAAAGGACTCAAGAAAGCTAAAGAGATCCGTTGTCAAGCAAAGTCAAATGTTTGTTGAAAGAGGAAATTGACAGACTGCACACAATAAAGTTGTTTTGCTGAAAGAGTGCAAAAAGCTATGAATCAATGGGATGTTTTCGCAAACCTGCATAGATTCAGGCAAGGCTGCAGAGCATTAATACCAGGATCAGTCTACATCAAATGCTGCAAGACAAGACAAGCCAACGACCTCAAAGTGTAGTTTGAAAAATACATTTATCTCTTCAACGAATATATTTTTCAAACAAGCACTATAAAAGGCTAAGAATCCATTGGTTACGAATGCAAGCAAATCAATTGACACTAACCTGCAATCAAGAGAAAAAAAAATACTCTAATGCATTCAATACTATCCTCAAGCCTAAAACTCGAAGAAAATCGATCCAACACACTCAGTGGAGGAAACACAACTTCAAACTGTTGAAGAGAAAATCTTGTTAAAGACAAGGGGTCCATACATCCAATGTTGAAGGAAGTGTAGTAAGGTTTCAGTTCGAACCAGAAGCTTTGGACTTGTTGGAGGGCTGTGTAAACAAATCCAAGATTCTGAAGTAGCAGGACAATCGTCTTGTGAAGAAATCGTCTTGTGAAGTCGGAGTCGAGGAGAAGCCAACAGTGTGATCAATGTTGTC
The DNA here is from genome assembly GCA_016081115.2 of Rehmannia glutinosa. NCBI lineage: Eukaryota > Viridiplantae > Streptophyta > Magnoliopsida > Lamiales > Orobanchaceae > Rehmannia > Rehmannia glutinosa. Next base: position 164,319 of record JABTTQ020001488.1, on the reverse strand, counting down.
TCGGACTGCCATCCTTTTGTAACAAAGTCAACGTTATTTAGTGGATTACCTCCAGGGGTTGGAGAAGAGTGGATTACAGGAATTACCCCATCCTCAAACCACTATAAAAATTGCTCTGTGCTTTTACATTCAACACTTTATTTCTTGCATATCTTTATTGCTATTTGTTATATTTGCTAAGTCAACTGATAATAAAAACAAGTTTTGAAAATATATTTTAATCAAAGGGTGAAAATCTTCCACTGTAAAACCAAGTCTACTGAATTTTTTAAAAGAGTTAACTGAATCAGCTGAGTTATCTTATCAACAGCTCAGTCGAGTCTGTTGAGTGGCTAACTCTACTGTGAAGGTAAACTAAGATGTCCATCAAGGACCCAACTGACTTGTGACTTAACTATGATTTAAAAGGACTAAAATCAAAAATTTGTTAAAGTCTATTCAACCCCCCTCCCTTCTAGACTTTACACTATCACCCATTGGGACCTACAAAAACCTGTAATGTATAGAATACTCATGATTCTATATTTGCAAATATTGAAGAATATAATCTGATTTATTATCTCTGTGGGACCAAAAACTTGTTTTTCTGAATCGTTCGAAAAAGAAAAGATACTGCAACAAGACGATGACAAACCAAACATCGCATTAGACGGTAAAATCACAAATAAGAAAACAAACAAATAACTCATATCCATGTGGAAAAACCACTTATTTATAAAATAAATTAATAACAAAGTTGTAGATGGGTTGATTTCAGACCAGAAATAGTCTTTTCACGATGAATAACAAGAAAGAAAAACAAAAAAAAAGTGAATTTGAGAGAAAATGAGGCTAGAGTTGTATCAACAATACTAATGGAAGGGACTGTATTTTTTAACTTTTTCAGCTACTCTAGGTTTTTTATCATCAACTAATTCTATAGTTTTTATCTGGGTAAGAAATCAAAAATTTCTTCTCACATTTAGGTTTCAACTTCTTTTGTAACTTCATTTTCAGTTTACTCATTTGAATTTTTTAATTTTCCTTAGGGAATATTTGTTTAGCTTCCCCCAGAAGTATTTTTTTCCCTATTTTCTTACATCACACCAACCAAAAATACATTATATTTCTCAATGCATTTTTATACTAATACACATATTTCTCAATACATCACATCAAAACCTTACTTTCCCAGAAACTTCCTCCAATCACCCTCAATCACTTAACAGAATATACCATTAGGGATTACGTAATGGGGAAAAGAAAAAAAAAAATGAAAATTTTACAAGTTGAAAATTATGGTTTGGCGGTCCGGGGTTGGACATGTCCTATTACGGGTTTTGACAGGGGCTGGTTTTGAGGCGGGACTGGGTGGATCACTGGTTTGGTTTTCCTTAGCGGGTCAAGTCCCAGGTTTAGCTAAACCTGCCTTAGACCCGCCAACATTGCCATCCCTATCTAAGTGGGATTAGGCGAGACCTAATTAGAAGAAAAATTAGATTGACAAGGGGAGCCTTGTAGAAAAATTATTAGGGTATCAACATGTACAATCTTTATGAACAGAAAATACATAATGGAATTAATAACGCTACAATAGCAATATAAAATTGGCATGAATCGTGTGTTCAACATGATGTCCTTAAAACAGATTCGTCCTTATTCTGGACGTCTGTTTCCCATGATCAGAAGGGAAAAATCAGATTACCTTAAGTCCGCAAATCAAGAATGTCTGGAATATATCACCAAAATACAGTAGGAAGCCAAAGAAAATAAGAACGATATGCATAGGAATGTGTGATGAAGGTACTGAGTGTAGGGATGGCAACGTGATCGGTAGACACGGGTAACCACCCACCCAAACCCTAATAACATAGATATAGGTAGTCTTAATTTTTTTGATTTGAGATGGGTATGAGATAAGAAATTACTACCCATTTATATATGGACAGGGTATAGTTTTACCTCCCCGTATACCCACTACCCGAACTCGTTCACCTCGTAGTAATTTCATTAGTTTTTTAACTTGACGTGATACATTTCTTCTTAGAAGTCCAACATAAATTTTTATTTTGTACAAATAATATATGAAGTTGTTATATTCTTTGAATGATTGAATCTGTGATTATATCAACTCTGTTTTATTTTTATCAAGTTTGATAGAACTACATGTTTGATGATGTCGTTTTATGAATTAAATGATGTACTAGTGTTGATTCTGCAATTTTAAGGAATTTATTGGTTGTGTTTGTATTTATGTGTTGTTTTTTGGTTTTGTTGATGAATGATGATAACATATAGTGACTTGCAAAATTGAAATGCTTAATTTTTATATTTATTAAGAATTTAACATATTAGGCATTTTCTTATACAATAATTAGTTTTTAGTAGGCTCCCCAATTAAATAGTCATTTAAATATTCATATAATTATAAATTTTTATATTAAATAAATAGGTTTTGGGCATGAACGGGTAGTATGCGGGCATCAACAAATGAATTTGGTATGGTATGAGTAATAAGTGTAGTTTCTTAATCGGATTTAGAATGGGTATGGATAGTACAAATATTATAGGATTCGGGTATGAATACCCTTAAACGGGTTGATATTCTACCCATTGTCATCCCTAGTTGAGTGTACGTATTCTAATCGTAGGAAAATCAACTCTATATATAGATTATGAAAGGACCTGACAATTAAAGTTACACTATTGTTACTCAACAATTAACATTTGAAGTTACGAAATTGAGTTTCCACGCTATTGGAATCAATATTGTTGTTAGAGATTCTTTTTAATTCAAAAATAAAACAGATTTAAATTAAAAAAAATGCAAAACATAAATTACTCTATGTGACTCAATTTCGAAACGATATTCGTGTCATGAGTTCAGTGGTTAGCTTTAGCCGACTCGCACATGTGGTTCAGAGCTTTAACCGAAGCGAGATTTGCACGCCCTGCTGGGGCACATGAAGAGAGCATCTATGCCATATAATGTTACACCTTAACAAGTATGATATTATCATATATACTAGTCAAACAAATATTTATTTTCCAATGTGGGACAAACCCACATTCAAGAAGAGAAACCCATATGTTTTTCTTCTTTTTAATTAATTCCAATACTCTACTTTAAGCATACACATATTTGATTTTACTATTCATGCGGAGCAGAAAACAAATCCACTATCACTTTTGTCGTCAGATAATAAGGTCCAAGAAAATCCCACACGAATATGTGCAATTTCATTCAATTTTTTCAACAAATCTAGTGCCTAAATAAGGACTATTAATCGAGGCTAGACAGAGATTTTCTTAGAACAGTGGTTAAAAGTTAAAACCCTCACGACGGAAAGAGGATGATCAAATTAAAATTCAGTGCTTTTTATACTTGTTCAAGCCCAAAAACATCGATTCGGACGTAAAAAAGACTCACAAGCCCACAATCAGTCTTCCACAACAATCACAAAGACAATCTTACCGGTGCCTAACCAAATGTGGGTTGGGTTGCTCTTTAACTCGAACCACCACATTTGATGAGTAATTGTCACATTTCCTTTTTTACGCTCCTGCATATTTTTTGATTATTTTTACGTTCAGTTTTTTTTGTTCATGTATTGCTTTATATGTTATATATGTTGTTTCGATGTTGTTTCAATTTGTTTCTTTGTTGTTTTGATGTTTCAAAACAACTTTTACCTATTTTTATGATGTTTTTGTTCATATATTATTTTGTACATTATTTCTATTGTTTCTGTGTTGTTCTATAATATTTTTAATGTTATTCAAATAATTTTTTTGATGTTTCCATGTAGTTTCAATGTATAGATACAATTTTTACCTATTTTAAGCTCTTTTTATTCATGTGGTGTTTTTAATATTTTTTTACCTTGTTTCTAGGTTGTTTCCATACCATTTTTAATGTTGATCTAATGTTTCTTTGTTGATTCCATGTAATTTTCGATGTTTAAATACAATTTTTACCGATTTTTAAGCTCTTTTTGCTTATATGGTGTTTTCTATATTGTTTCTGGTTTGTTTCTATATTGTTTATTGGTTGTTTCCACGTTTTTTATGTTTTCATGCAGTGGATCAAAAATGGAATTGTGTTTTTTTATTCATGTTATTTCTATATTATTTTCAATTTGTTTGATTTTAGTATGTGTCGTTTTATGTATATCTTGTTTTTTTATAAGATTTCGAGTATAAAATGGATTATTTAACGGGGGCAAAATTTATTTTTCATTGAAACTTGATTAGAAGAAACATGTTTGAAATATGTTCGAAACAACAACGTAAAAAAATCCGAAAAATTTGGCAGAAGCGTAAATTTGTCCAAAAAAGGGCGGGAGCGTAATTTTGTCCAAAAAATACGTGGAAGCGCAAAAGGCTATCTTTTCTCAAATTGCTCTCACTGACCCCATTTACTAGAAGGTGAGGCCGTCTTCTTTCCAGCCGCTCAACTGTTCGAGCGCAATGCTTGGTTCCGATTCGACAAAGGTAGAATGTCTGGTCGAAGGTCGTCCAAGATGAGGTAGCAGGCCTTTTTCCGCTAAGTAGAGGAAAGAAAAACCCGTTTGATGTGGCGCAACTGCTTTCCCGGTTGGCCTAACGGGCCTGGAGCTTGAGACAATTGTTTTCTATGTGAGGAAAGAAAAGACCGCTAATTCGATTAGCAGCCCTTGATTAAGCCTACCTACCTCTGGACTGAGACAGTCTTCATGCTTGATTGCTCGTTTCCTGTTTTTCCGAAAAGTGGGGTAAAAGTGTCCATAACCCCACATTTGATGGCTACATACAAGACAATATTGACATTGAAAAATTGAAATATAATGAAGACCCTCAATCCCATTCCCTCATAACCATCCTTAGCCAAATTAATCAGAAAAAGAAGTTAAGACTGTGATTGGTTGTACTTTCATTCCATCCATTTTCATTTTATGAAAGAATAGTGGTGATTTTTTTTTTTAAAAGTGGAAGTTGGATGTGTAGAGAAAAAATGTTGATGTGATAGAAAATCTTTTAGAGATGTTGATTGTTTGTGAAAAATTTTGTGGAAATAATAGTGTAAAATATAATATAAGAAAATTGAACAAAAAAAAAATTTGATCTAAAAATAGGCAATATGAATCTCATTTTATACCTTTTGTTAACAAGATTCAGAATAAAATAATAAAAATAGTGATAAATTAAAGAAATTATCGGAATTCTTTATATAAATAGGGAGGAGAGAGAATTAAATAGTATAATTAGGTATTGGGAAATGTGAAAGAGAAAAAGAAAAATGAGTTAATTTTGGAGAGAAATGAGATTTTTTTTGGAAATTTTTCATTTTTTTCTCAAACAATCACACGTCCTAAAAAATTTTCACTCTAAAATGAAAATTTTGAAAATTTTTTCACAACCAAGCACAACCTAAAATTCCCTTTTGAAACTTGTAAAATTATAAAATGTTTAGCATTCGATTTTTATCTTCTATAAACCACTAATTTATTCGTTGCATGTTTACTGTTCAGTTATTAGCTTTCAAGACTGAACTCAAATTCCTAAAAATTCTAAGAAATAGTTAGTTGATGGGTTTTTGATAATATATTATACATTTGGAAAGAGAGTGATATACCAAGATGGCAAGATGTTCGATCAGTATATATAAAAACCCATCCACAGAAATTTGAATTAAAAAAACGGTAATAAATACAATGATCATTCAATATAACATTTTAACAACTATCACATATGCCTAATCATATCTATGCCTTAGGCTCTTAAAGATCAACATATCTACAGAGTGTAGATAATAGGAGCTAATCTGAGCAACACTCATCACAATCTTCAGTTGATATACCTGTATTATGTATACATCTTTTTTATATACAAGACCATAGTTTTTGTTACCATAACACCAATTTCACACCAATTTAGCCATTGAGAAGCCGTTAAACCCTCTTATTAAAATCCTGGAAGCTCGGTTGGGAAGATTGCCCATCGAGTCGAGGGTTGTTGGCGTAGTGAAGTTGGCCAGCTGCAATCTTCAGTCGTTGCAGTTCATTCCTTAGTGCTTCGTTTAGAGCTGAAATGCACCACATAATACATGGACATGAAAGTCATTTGGTGTTGACAAGAATCAAAAATCAATCAAAATTTGATTTATTGAGATAGCAGAATATTTCATTTCATGTAAAATTTATATGAGCAATCTCTATTACACTTTTGATATTGTAATGGTTAATATAAGAGAGAAACAAAAGACTCATAATAGCCCTTTGGGATTTTCTGTGTGGATGTAGGCCAAATGGCTGAACGACTGAACTACGATATATCTTTTATCTTCTTGTTTTTTTCTCTCTCTTCAAAATTCAACAGACACGAGAACTTGACTAATAAAAACAAACATGACATATCCATACCATCTCTGAGGTGTGCTTGCTGCTCCATAGCCTGTAACTTTAGTTTGAGTTCTTTGTTCTCAGCTGTCAAGCCACTAGTATCTCTCTGCATTGTGTGAAACGATAACTATGAATCATTACTACCTAAAAATACTTTAAAAATTACAAATAAAAAGTTCTCTTGTTTCTCCCTCGTGGAAAAGGATGTAATAAAACAATTGCAGGAGAATTATACGAGGAAACGCGACGTAGTAATGTATAAATGTAACGGGAAAAATTGGTACTAAAACTTAGGGAGTGTCAAAATTGGTCGTGTTTGTTTTTAAACTTTTGATTCCTGTAAGTTTTAAAATTGCTCAAACTTAGTTCTATTGTAGCCGGAAAGTTGCAAACCACTGGAAATTGAAACGTGACTAAATTGAAACGTGACTCGCATGTGATCCTCAAAAATTGGGATTTTTTTTATTTCCGTCTACTTTTGGTTGGCATGTCTGACATAAATCCATGTCATCAATTTTTGGAGGGTTGTGTTTATGTCTGCAATACCACTCAAATATAGCCGGAAATCAAAAGATCCCAGGTATGATCTGGGATAAGGCTAAGTAGGGTAGAGTTTTGAGTCTTTTATTTTCACAACACTGTTGCATTAATAAAATCAACCTCATATAATGAGCACATTACTTCAATTGATTTCAAGAAAAATTGTGAAAACTGCCGAGCTAGCACATTTATTTTTCTTGTAAAGAGTATTAATATCAACCAGTAAACAAAACCTGCAACAACGTGATCTGAGCCGATAGTGTGGTTGCTTCAGTCTGCAGAGTCTGCACTTTCCTCTCCAGCTCACCTGTGTAATGAATTTTTCGCTCTTTTGATCGTGCAGCAGATTGTCTATTAGCAAGAATCCTGCAAACAAAGCATTTTTGTTGCTCAAACTTGAATCGTTACTAGTTGCTCGATCGTGCCAGCAAAAATATATATGTCACAAGCACACACAAAAATAATCAACATAAGGACATACTTTTTTTCTTTTTTGTTTCTTGAAATCAAAATAGTTTGATCATGTCATATACAATCTTGTGATGTTTCTTGAAATCGAAATATCCACTTGACAAAGTCATTCTACAAGACAGCTATTACACGTTGTCTTTGAATTTCTAAAATTAAGTTATGCTTCAGGAATTGGATATTGGTCAAGTGGTTAAGACTCTCGATCTCAACTCGGGGTTCGATTATCATCACCCCTCCCTCACATAATATGTACTCAAAAAAAATACTATGCTTAGTAGCATAAACTTCTCTCCGGTTGAGCAATTCACATCCAAGGCTTAGAAACCAAAACCAAAACCAAAGCCAAAAGCTAAATATATATACTTGTAAAATCAACAAAAAAGAAATCTACCTATCACGAAAAAAAATAAAAACATATCAAGTTGCTCACATACACAATCCTTGCATATTTCATTATCACTAGGCCCCCTTAGAAATAATATTTTAATGCAATTAAGTTAAAAAAAAAAAGTCAACGGCAAAAAAGAAAAATAAAAAAAAAGGAAAAAGGGCGAACCTTTTGGCTCTCTTGGGGTCAATCAAGGCAAGCTGAGCGAGTCTATCAGCACCCATTGCCTTCTTCGCATTAGAGTCCACCTCCGACGACGTCGCACTCGAATACCCATCCATCGAATTGCTATGCCTGTGTCTCAGCCCTGGCCCCACTTCCCCCGCCACCGCCACCGGCGGACCGTCTAATCCAAGACCCTCAAAAAAGTCGGCGTCCATCGACAGGCTCCTGAAATGGGCTTCGGCCCTGGTTTCTTTTGTCTTGCTGGGCTGGGTTGGCGGAGGCGGCCCATTGGGGAGGAGAGAAGACGGCGGGGTGGGGGGTAATTCGAGGTTGAGGTCGAGACGACGTCGTCCAGGAGGATGTCGTCGAGGTCAGGGAAACGGAAGAAGGTTTCGGAGTGGGCCCGGCGGTGTTGGGCCCGGCGGGTCGGAGTGTCCGGCATCTGGTCAAGATCAATCCAGCCCGGTATGCCTGTGGGCATGGGTTTTCCGGCAAACTTGTGGTCCATCATTTGATTAGTAATTTTAGTATTGTGTTACAAATGATTAATTCACGAAATGTTTTTCGTAAGTGGGATTTTAGGTGGAAGAATAAGAGAGAAGCGATTAAAAGTTATCGGGGTAGAAGATAAAGAAATTGACGAAAATGGACGAAGTGGGACCCACGCCGCCATGTTTACGCAATAGCCATGTGGAAGTTGGTGAATTTTTGGGCTGTTGCTGGGAAGGAGGTTAATGGTTATATTGATTCGAATATGATCCTATATTTCAAACTGTGTTTCATTTCGTATTTCAAGTATTTTAAATACACGCCAAGTGTAAATTAATGATGTCATCAATACACTGTAAGCTCAAACGGCTACGATAATCTAGAGGGGGTGAATATATTATCCCCATCTTTTCGATTTCACTCTCTTTTTCGAATCAATTACGCCAAGACAATAATAAATGTGCGGAATGTAAACAACACGCGTCGATTTATAGAGGTTCAACCCACCTAGGGCCTAATCCTCTACCACCCCAGTATCTCCGGGATGGATTTCAAAAAAAAAAAAAAAAAAAAAGATTTTATTAATTTCCAAACTTAATACAACACCTTACAACATCATCACCTCAAGAGACCACACTCTTCTACAACACCACCTTTGAGATTACCACAATCTCTTTTGAAGGTTACCACAATTTCCAACGTCACCTTGTGAAGATTACCACAATCTTCAACTTTGAAGAACACCAAATTCTTCAATACCTCAAGAGCACCACACTCTTGAAACACCTATCACCTAGATCACCCAGTCCTATTCCCAGTCACCCAAGTATTCTTTTTCCACAAGAATACTCACAAGGATGTCTTGTGTTGAATGATTACAAAAATCAAGATTACAAATCAATAATGAATATTACAATTTGAGTGCAAGTGTAATCAAGAAATAAAGCATAGACCTCAAAATGTGAAAGTGAAATACTTAGGCTATAAATACAACAAGAGTGTTGAATATGAAAGCTTGGAAATTTGCAGATTTCTTGTTGTGTATTTGCTTGTGTTGTTATATAATGTGTCTTCAATTCATCCTCTATTTATAGGAGAGTCTTCACCAACATAGGCTCCCAACATAGGCTCCTTCTTCTTCACTTTTGTCTACAAAAAGGATCACAAGATGTAGAAATATTGTACAAAAATGAAAAGTAAATCTTGCCGATAAGGATTGCAACGGTTGGAATTTTTCTTTGTCAAAGATTACATAGGGCGGCCGGTTGCCTGTATAAGATTTCGAACGTTTGAATGAAAATAGTGCGATCCGGGTAGGGGTTGCGGGGGTGCGACCGGTCAGGTGCGGTGCGCCGCTGTATGGTGCGGCCATTCGGCCCCGCCTTTGACCGGTCCCCTCTTCAAATTTTGTGTTCCAGAGTGTTCTGTTTCATTTACGCACTCTTCAGGTACCGGTCGACCTCTTGTTCGACCTCCAAATTAAAATGTTGTCCGGTTTTTATCAAAAATAAACTTCAAGAAATACTCCAAAAAATTAGTAAAAATATTTTAAATCACTTAGGAGTATTTGGACAACATTTATAAACATTGTTTTGGTGTAAAAACCAATTAACACAAAATCATCAAAAGTGTTGTCCAATTTTATCGAGTAATAAACTCTAAGAAATACTCCAAAAATTAGTAAAAACATTTTAAATCATTTAGGAGTATTTGGACAACATTTATAAACATTTTTTTGGTATAAAAATTCATTTAAACATAATCATCAAAATCTTGATAAAAACATTTATCTAACAAACTCCCCCTTTTTGATGATTACAAACCAAACAATTTTAGGAAGTAGATTTTAAAACAAAACAAATTTTCCGGTCTAAAACATCAATCCATTATAAGCAAGATTCATCATAAGTACAAACACACAAGGATAGGAGCAAAGATTTTTCAAAAATATTTTTGCACAAGCTCCCCCTATCAACATGCATAACAAAGATAAGTATAAGCAAACAACTACAAGTATAAGCAAACAACTACAAGTAAAAGCTTGAATTTCATGAGCTTAAAAGCTCCCCCTGTCACAAAAGCATCATTAGTATAAGTATACATCACATGGACTAAGTATTATCCATAGTTTTTGGCTTTTAATAGCTCTAGCTTATAGCTTTTCTTGCGAGCTTATTTTCGCTTCTTTGAGCGTATACGCGTTTTTCCTGTTTCTCCCCCTTTGGAATCATCAAAAATAATGTTAGCACGATAAAAACATCATATAATTATATCAAAGTGCGCAATTTAATCGATTTATCGAACATTTAAGATTAAATTCTGAATAAAAGGGAAAAAATTGCTCATTTGATTTGTAAAAGCTCATTTGATTGATAAAACATGATCTCTATAAACTTATAAGATTTTTCAAATCAAGAGAATCATGTAAGTGATGAATTTTTCATTGAAACATTTTGTCGAACACTTGGCATGCGTCGAATAAAACAAGAGAAGTATAACGCTTTTGTGATTCGTTTAAGCCAAAAAATTTCATCACCAATTGCAATACAACAATATTCATTCATCACCAATCATCATATACAACATATTAATACAAGAATTTCATCAAAATAGCAAGATACAAGTACATTCTCAAGGGTTCAACCCAATTGAGATAAAAAAAAGAAATTCTTACCATTTAATCGGTAAAGATGAGCAATGATGATGATAATCGAGCTTCATGAAGTCCAATATATAAAATAAATGTAACAAAACAAATTTGAAGTGAAATTTGTGTGTAATTGGCGAAGAGGACGAAAAATGAACACAAAAGACCAAAATGACAAATGCTGAGAACAGAAACGATTTTAAGCAAATTTTCTCTATGGTCGACCGGTTGGGGGCATGGGCGACCGTCGCCTTGCCCCTGGCGCCCAGATTGTTCATTCTGTTTTCCAAAATCCGAGGTTTGAACTAAAAATCCGATTTTTCGCCCCTAAGTTTTAAAAACTTGCAAAATGCAATCATAAACCTCATTCAATATGCATTATGTCTTAATCAAGCTCGAAATGAGGTAAAAGACTCGGCGGTTAACGATAAAAAAATCCGCGAGTTATTCTTGAGACGGATTTAAACACATCTCAATTTTTCGTTTTAGAAACACAACCCCTTAGAAAAATATATCGAATCTCAAATATATATAGTTCGATTATAATGAACCATATTTTAAAAAATTATAATCAACGGATTTGTTATCCTGAAAAATATGAATGTTTTAAACTTTGGATATACAAGTCATTAGAAGAAGTACCTTTCAAATATTTGAAAATTTCTTTTAACTGCACTTTAATGAGATTCGTTGGAATAGTTTTATAATTCGAGCATATAGACATAAGGCATAGAAAATGTCGAGTCTAAAGGAATAAGAAAAGTTAGTGAACATACCTCGAATATGTTTGTCAATCAATATGCCTTCCTCAACCTTTGTCAAACTTTACATTGGTAGCTATAGAGGTTGAGATGATTCTTCCTTCTTCAATGCTAACTTCTTCAAAGGTACTTTTGTATACTTTGATTGTGAATTACAACCACTTTCTTGGCATTGTTTAACTTGAAGTCCAATGAAGAAATTTTATCTCCCCCATCATGATCATCTTAAGTTCACCTTGCATCAACTTAGAAAATAACTTGCACAATAATTCATTAGTAGCACCATAAATGATATCATAAATTTGTACAAGTAAACAATCTTGCCCTTTTTTCAAAAACAAAGAGAGTAGTATTAACTTTACCTCTTGTAAAACCATTTAGCAAAAATAGCTAAGTCTAGCATACCATACACGGGGTACTTGTTTTAAATCATACAAGGCCTTTTATAAAAATCATTTGGCCTAGAAAAATTTTAAACCCCGGAGGTTGTTTTACATAGACTTCTTCGTGAATAATACCATTTAGAAAAGCGGATTTAACATCCATTTGGTAAAGCTTGAAATTGTCTTAAAACAATAATGGCAAGTAAAATGTGAAAAACCACGGAAGCAAATGTATCATCAAAATCAATACATTCTTCTTGATAATACCTTAGAGCTACTAACCTTGCCTTGGTCATCAAGCTTGTTCCAAAATACCAAAAATTTCTGCAAAATCTTAAGAAGATATCTTGCACGAGAGCATAGTAATATCGAAAAATAGAGACATAATAACAAGTAACACATACTATGCTTTCAAACAAATCATCAAGAGTTTCATAAAACATGTAAGTTCAAATAAACATAGGAAGCTATATAAGGTCTCTTTTGAAATTTGAAAAATTTAAGAGCATATAGTTGAGACCAAGAAGCATATGAACAAGAGCTTTGACAAAGCAACCAAGAATAATTTTATATGTGCAATAAAATGCATAGCTTAAAAAAATCAAATATTTTATCAAAAACATAATCCTTTACAAATCTTGGATAAAACAAGCTATGTCAAATAATGCCTTTTAAAGAAAATCCTCTTAATAGCACTTGTATAAAATACTTTGAAAAACACGCACGAATGACAAAAATATATCGAGTCTATAGGATGAATACCAATGATGAGCGTACCTCGATAGTTTATGGTCCTCTCTTGAGAAAATAACCATTGATGAAAATATATATGTCCTACACAATTCTTAAACACGTTTTGCACAAACATAATGATACAAGTGTAGGCTAAGCAATAAGAGATATCATAAAAGTGCTTATGCTATATAAAACCATAAGAGATAATAAAAGCACCTTAGTCTATGTAAATGCACAAAAGTTGAGAACAAAATATACAAGGTCTCCTTTTCAAAATATTTAAAAACACAAATATATATTGAAGACCTTAATATTAAGAAATATTTGAAAACTTATTTTACAATTAAGGCACAAATAAAAACATGCATAACAAAATAAAATGCATATTTAAATGAGGAGATACGGTTTACTATTTACGCCATTTCCATGGGTTGTGTCGTTCCCATTGTTGATGATATCTTCTCCTTTGAAAATCATCTTGTTGATAATAGCTTCTCCAATTGCTCCATTTCCAAGGATTGTGTTCTTTCCATTGTTGATAGTGTCTTTCTCTTGGAAATTTATTTTGATGTTGTCTTCTCCTTTGATCAAATGAAATGGTCATTTGATGTCTTCTTGGCGGTATGTATTTTCCTCGATTATTATTCCGCCGGGTACCTAATATGACATTATTTTGTGGTACCCTCAAGTGTTTGGGTCCTTTGGAATTAGCGTTGAGACTTTTAGGTCTCCAATAATAATTAGAGCTATTTCTAGCCCGACAAGTATTAACCGTGTGACCCGTTTTACCACAATAAAAACAAGTAGTAATTTTGGGAGCATAATGACCAAATGCATAGGGACTTGATTTCTTTTCACATAATTAACAACACTAGGCTTATGATCAAGTCCTTGTTTCAATTTATCACAACTATGAACATCAATAATATCGGTCATTTTATCGGTACTCAAGTTGGATTTTGATAAATTATTTTTCATGCAATTAATATCCTCAACAAGAGTACTATTTTCTTTTTCAAGGTTTCTAACCTTGTCAAGTGTGGTGGTGTGATCATATGAAAGTGATTCATAAGAGGAAAATAAATTATCCTTATCAATTTTCAAAATATTGAATTCCTTTTTCAAATTTTTGTATTTAACAAGTAAGCTTTGGAATTCATTTTGAAGTTCATCAAAATCATTTTGCAAATCACTATAATCATTTTGTAATTCATTATCATAAGAAGTGGAAGGTTTTGAACTTACCTCGTTTTCTTCTTCGAAGCCCATAAGACATCCTTCGTTTTCATCGACATCGGAAGTTGTAGGAAGCTCATCCCATGTTGGGTTTGTATCCATTTGAGAAGTAGATGCTCTTGAGTGGCTCCTTTCATTTGCATATACTTCTTCTAATTATCTCCATACTTCATGTGCCGATTTAATTCCTACAATATGATTATATTCCAAAATGGTAAGTGAACAATACAAAATATTAAGAGCTTTACCATTTAAGGAGATGATTTTCTTTTCTTCATCATTGAGCTCTTTGAGGCCTTTGTGTGGTGTGTTCATCATTGGAATGGATTCTTCATTTACGACCGTGTTCCAAATATCAAACCCGCAACCTTGTAGATAGCATTCCATTCTTTCTTTCCAAAATGTATAATTTTTGGAATCAAATAGTGGTGGCGTGGTGGTGGAGGCGCCGGTAAGGTAGACTTCATTTGTAGCCGATGATCGTTCCTCTTTACTCGCGATGTGGAACGAGCTTGCCAAAGAGTTTGGTTCTGATACCACTTGTAAGTCCAAGCAGCTACGATAATCTAGAGGGGGGTGAATAGATTATCTCCATCTTTTCGATTTCACCCTCTTTTTCGAATCAATTACGCCAAGACAATAATAAAGGTGCGGAATGTAAACAACACGCGTCGATTTATAGAGGTTCAACCCACCTAGGGCCTAATCCTCTACCACCCCAGTATCTTCGGGATGGATTTCAAAAAGAAAAAAGATTTTATTAATTTCTAAAATTAATACAACACCTTACAACATCACCTTGAAGAGCACCACACTCTTCTACAACACCACCTTTGAGATTACCACAATCTCTCTTGAAGATTACCACAATCTCCAATGGCACCTTGTGAAGATTACCACAATCTTCAACTTTGAAGAACACCAAATTCTTCAATACCTCAAGAGCACCACACTCTTGAAACACCTATCACCTAGATCACCCAAGTGTATTCTTTCCACAAGAATACTCACAAGGATGTCTTGTGTTGAATGATGACAAAAATCAAGATTACAACTCAATAATGAATATTACAATTTGAGTGCAAGTGTAATCAAGAAATAAAGCCTAGACCTCAAAATATGAAAGTGAAATACTTAGGCTATAAATACAACAAGAGTGTTGAATATGAAAGCTTGGAAATTTGCAGATTTCTTGTTGTGTATTTGCTTGTGTTGTTATATAATGTGTCTTCAATTCATCCTCTATTTATAGGAGAGTCTTCACCAACATAGGCTCCCAACATAGGCTCATTCTTCTTCACTTTTGTCTACAAAAAGAGGATCACAAGATGTAGAAATATTGTACAAAAATGAAAAGTAAATCTTGTTGATAAGGATTGCAACGGTTGGAATTTTTGCTGTCAAAGATTACATAGGGCGACGGGTTGCCCTGTATAAGATTTCAAACGTTTGAATGAAAATAGTGCGATCCAGGTAGGGGTTGCTGGGGGGTGCGACCGATCAAGGGGGGGTGTGACCGGTCGCCCGGTCGGCCCCCAGCTTGACCGGTCCCCCTCTTCAAATTTTGTGTTCCAAAGTGTTCTGTTTCATTTACGCACTCTTCAGGTACCGGTCGACCTCTTGTTCGACCGGTCGACCTCCAAATTGAAATGTTGTTCGATTTTTATCAAAAATAAACTTCAAGAAACACTCCAAAAAATTAGTAAAAACATTTTAAATCACTTAGGAGTATTTGGACAACATTTATAAACATTGTTTTGGTGTAAAAACCAATTAACACAAAATCATCAAAAGTGTTGTCCAATTTTATCGAGTAATAAACTCTAAGAAATACTCCAAAAATTAGTAAAAACATTTTAAATCATTTAGGAGTATTTGGACAACATTTATAAACATTGTTTTGGTATAAAAACTCATTTAAACATAATCATCAAAATCTTGATAAAAACATTTATCTAACATACACTTGGCGTGTAGGGGTGATATTTGGAACACGAGATGATACACAATTTAGAATAGAAAATCTCAAAGTGCTTGCTATAAAATTAGTTGCAACTTCAACTTTATTTTTATTTTTATTTATTTTTTTAAATTTTGCAACCTAAACATTTTTTAAATGAATAATTTAAGATGTACAACTAGGGCTGCAAATGAGCCGAACCGAGTCGAACAGGAACAAGCTCGAGTTCGGCTCGTTTAGTTTTTGGATCGGCTCGAGTTCGATTCGAGCTTTCTTAATTGAGTTCGAGTTCGACTCGTTTAAAAATTATGTATTTCGCGAATAGTTCGAGTTCGGCTCGTAAAAAGCTCGTTTAAGCTTAAACGAGCTTAGCTCGAGCTCGGTTCGTTAAAAGCTCGTTTAAGCTTAAACAAGCTCGGCTCGTTAAAGACTTGTTTAAGCTTAAACGAGCTCAGCTCGTTGAAAGCTCGTTTAAATTTAAACGAGCTTAGTTTGAGCTCGGCTCGTAAAGGCTCGTTATATGCTTAAGCTCGAATTCGAGCTCGTCAAAGCAAACTCGAGCTCGTTAAAGATTGAGTTCGAGTTCGTTAAAGCTTAAAATATATGTTAAATTGTCCTTATTTTTTAATCAAATTTCATATTAAAACTAAATCACTTGTTGTAGCATTAAAAAGTAAAAATCAAATGCATACGAGTTAGTAAAAATCTTACATATTACTAAAAAACAAATCATAAATGAAATTACCATAAATTTTTTGAATCATAATTAACTAATAAATTTTAGTTTTGGATAATTATTAATAACATTAATATTTTAAAATTTATATGTGATTTTTTAAACATTTGTAATATGCTTATGACTTTATGATAAAATAATACTAGTTGATGATTATATTAATTATTAAGTCAAAATCTATAATTAATACTAGGTAACTCTCATATGATACACGAGTTTTGTTGGTTTTTAGACTAAATATTTTTTAGTTCTCACCAAACTATTTAATTTTTAAAATAATTTATTTTAAAAAAAATCAAATAATTTAAAAATGTCCAAAACCAATACTTTTTAAATATGCCTCAATTAGAGTAACACCCGTGTGTTACATGGGATTTGTTCACAAATAAATTTCAAAAGATAGTGTAGATAGAATCCTTGATTTTGAATTATTTGTTATCTTTTAAAATTATTATCTTTTAAATTCAAAAATATATTACTAACTCAAACAAGAGAATATATTCAATAAACAATATATATTTTGAAATAATAAAATCTTTTTAATTTTTTCCTTTCTCTTTTTCTATATATTTATACATATAATATAATATAACATAATATTAAAATAGTATAGATAGAATTATTGAGTTTTTGATTATTTGTCTTCCAAATTCAAAATATATTATCAATTCAAATGAGAGAATATCTTCTATAAAAAAATATATATGTTGAAATAATACAATCTTTGTCAATAAAATATGAAGAGGAGATGAATGGCTCGACATTAACTTTCCAAACTATTTGTGAGTTGTGTACAAATTTGAGTTGAATTGTTTTTTCTTTATATTCTCGATTATTAAAAAATTATCAATGTCAATTATTTTTCTTTCTTGTTTGTTTGTTTTTTGCAATTTATTTAATATGGTAAATATTAAAAGAATTAAATTTCAAAGATGAATCTTGATTTAATTTTTGGATTATTTATTATCTTTTAAATTTGTTCATAGAATGTCATATGGATAAGTGTGAAGCAAATGCACGTGAGATTAAGAGAATGAGAAGTTGACGTATGCCTAAGATTAATAAGGTGGTGACATGTTTTAACTTTATTTTTGTTTTAGTATGTATATATGGTTGATATTATATTTGTGCTTATATATAGACTAATATTATTATATATATATGTTTTTAGTTTGATTTGATTTATTAGATAGTTATATATATTATACTATACTATTGAATTTACTATGTTTTAGTTTTGTATGGTTGATCAAATATATTATTAGATAGTTTTAAATTCACAAATATATTATTAATTTAAATGAGAGGATATATTTTATAAATAATATCAATTTTGAACTAATAAAATCTTTTTTTTTTTTTAGATATTTATAAATTTTTGAAAATTTACATACTCTTTTAAACATTTGCAACATGCTTATGATTTTATGATAAATACTAGTTGATGATTACATTAATTACTAAGTCTAAAATTTATAATTATTACTAGATAAGTCTCGTGTGATATACTTAATTTTGTTGGTTTGTTTAGACACTTCTTAGTTTCCTAAACTATTTTCTTAATATTTTAATTTTTAACAAAACCAAATAATTTTAAAATATCCAAAACCAACACTTTTATAAGTACACCTCATTATTATATATGTGCTTCTATACAGACTATATTATTTTATATTATACTATTGGATTCATTTGATTTTGATTTTGTAAGTTTGATTAATATTTTGTCTAGCCTTAATCCTTAGATATATAGTTTGTTACAAGGAATAATATTATTTTACAAACGAGTTTGATCATAGACTCACGAGCCTATAAATCACGAGCTTATAAACGAACATGTTCGTGGGATTAATTATCGAACCGAGCTCGAACACAAGCTAACGAGCCTATAAACGAACACGTTC
The DNA here is from genome assembly GCA_016081115.2 of Rehmannia glutinosa. Classification (NCBI taxonomy): domain Eukaryota; kingdom Viridiplantae; phylum Streptophyta; class Magnoliopsida; order Lamiales; family Orobanchaceae; genus Rehmannia; species Rehmannia glutinosa. The sequence goes on along the minus strand of JABTTQ020001488.1, from coordinate 145,545 downwards.
ACGAGCTCAATTAACGAACCGAACTCGAGCCTAGGCTCGCGAGCCTGTAAATGAGCTTGTAAACGAAACGAAACTTCGAGCCTGAACTCGCTCGCTCGTGAACCTATAAATGAGCACTCCGCAAATGAACCGAACTTGAGCCTAAGCTCGCGAGCCTGTAAACGTTCATGTTCGCGAACTTTTGAGCCGAATACCTGTAAGCTCGAGTTCGGCTCGTTTAAAAGTTCGAGCTCGAATTTTAGGCTCGAGTTCGGCTCGTTAAGCTTGACGAACGATCTCGAACGAATATTTTGTTGAACCGAGACCCGAATAGTTCGCGGGTGGCTTGGTTCATTTGCAGCCCTATGTACAACCTCCAGTTAGAATTGTATATTTGCCTACGTGACTTGAGATATTATAGGAATATATCAATTTCGATTGATTGGGGTTTCAAAGCGAATTACCCAAGCAGTTCAAATTATTATTTGTAATTTATATCTCTATATATATAATAACAAATCCATTTCTAAATCTATTTTCCCGTTTTTTTGCACTTTCTAAAAAATGAAATTATATATTTTTTAATGGAAAACAAAAAAGAAAATAGACATATATTTCCAATATCTTTGTAATTATATCATTAATTTTGTTTATCTTAATTATGTTATGCATTGACATTTTAATTTAGGTATGTGTAATTAGTATTAAATACTATACATCTAAATTTGGAAAGAATTAAAAAAAAGAATAGTTTGTTGACCGATATTATTGTAATTTATCATTAATTTTGGTATACATTGAAAATCTAATTTATATATGTTTTATCAATATTAAATATTATATTAAATAAATTCCAAAAGATATAAACGAAAATATAAAAATGAATACTGGCTCGATCTTCTTAATTGTACTATACAATTTTATCTCTTTTGTTTTCAAACTATCAATCTGATAAGATTTTATTCATAATTAATTATGAAAAAATAATATAATATTATTTTAAACTGGAAAAAATATATACGGAGTGCGTTGATACATAAAGTATATTAATGAGTTAATATAATATTTGAAAATTATATATTTTGATTGTATTGTAATATCTATATATCTATAATGATTCATTATATCTTAACGTGTCCAATATTTATGTTATATTCAAATCTATATATACGGAAATAATCTCACGTCTACCGTCAATACAACTTATCTATTATTGATGAAATAATTTTTTGTGGAAATGATCACCATCATTACTGGCTATTCAGTACGAATTGATATAAATACAAATATCTAATTATTAGAGGTGTCAAAATGGGCTCGACCCGAGGTGCCAGACTCTAATTTTGGAGGCCCCAAAAGATTGCACCTATGTGGTCCGAAAATCTGGCTAACTCGGTCATTTCATGTGTATTTTTCATGGGTTGGGTCTAAAAATAGTTTCCCAATGAAATTTTGTTCTGGCCCGACCCGAATGTTCTCCTTGGCCCGATGGACCAGTACATGTCGACCCATTTGACAATTCTATTGGTTATAGAATAGCACGTGCATCGCACGAGGGCCGCATCTAGTATATATAGAGAGAGTTTAGTTTGCAAAGGGGTGACGCTACTCACACCCCCAAAATTGATGAATACACTCACCTCCATATAATTGCAAAATTGACATTCACTTAAAAGATTATATTACCCTTACTTAAAGAAGTTCTAAATACATTCACATCATCCAACCACATTCTTCTTCTTCTTGAACAAAGTTGATTTTTTTTTCTATAAACCCTAGATTTTTCCAACACCCAAATTATTGCAGATATGAACAATAGAATATTCATATCCCCAAATAATAAATGTATATTCTTAGTTTACAGCATAAAATATGTTATTTCTCAAATTTTCAGGTTGAAAAATACTGTCGGATAGTAGCAGTGCGACACTTGGCACGATCATACACTATGACAAAAAAACATCGTGCCACATCCATCGTGCCATGTGACAAGATGACAAAACATCCATCGTTCTATCGTGCCATGTGGCATGATGGCCAAAAATTCATCATCCATTGTGCCATCGTGCCATGTGGCACGATGGCAAAAATTCCATCGTGCCATGTATGATGGCAGAAGTTTTGCATATTTTTGTGTGTGTTTTGTGTGATGATTTATACATATTTTTCACGTGTTTTATTTTCATTTGCATGTTTTAGTATTACGTTGGGTTATTTTGTTGATTTTCTAGGATTTGGTGGAAAAAACAAGTTTTGGAGCAAGAAACGTCAAAAAGCTATTTCGCGCAACTGCGGCAATCTTCGTATTTAGAACATAACTTTTTCATATGAAGTTAGATTGACCTAATTCTTATGCCGAGTTAATTGCATCTCTGGTACCACAGGATTTTCTTCATTACAAGTTTAGTCCCACGTTGCAAAAGAAGTCCCGAGATCCTAAATTCAACATATTTGGTCCCATAATTTTCAAGGATTGCAACTTCGATCCCAAAATATTTCATTTTACATTATACTCAAATTGGCTTAGATTGTTGACTCAAAATGGTATCAGAGCCCAGGTTTATTAAGAACTTTTAGTTATATTTATTATATTTATGTAATTAACAATTGGTGAGGAGAATTTTCTCCGAGAATATGGATCTGGACAATTGTCCAAGATGTACACCTTACAGGACATATCGTCAAATTTTGACGATGTATGCACAAGATCACCAAGATAAGATAGCATATTGGAACAACCAATATGTTGGAAAGGAACTTGCAAAAGGCCGATAGGAAACCTTGAGACATCATGCGAGAGACAAACGGCATATTATATGAGTTTCTTCACAAGAAACCGGATATTATATGTCGATCGATGAATCATCGGGAAGAAATCCATGAAAATGCCCATCGAATAATGATTCCTGATGGAGTAACGAGTGGAACGAGATACTTCCCGAGACAAATCTAAGTTCTCGAAAGATCTTAGAGAAGCCCGGAAGACGGTGCAAAATTATGGCAATCGCCATATTCATCTACCAGCCCAAGTTCATCAGATCCAAAACCACATGGAGACGATGGTGAAATATCCGAAGGAAACTCTTGAAATCCTTCATGATATTCAAAAACGAGTTAAGAACCTGGAGGATAGACCAAGTTCATCCGGAGGAAAGAAACATCCTGATTTTGGAACAGTACCCTATTTAAATCAAAAGGGGAAACCAACCGAAGTCAAACGACAAATGACAAATGAGGAGAAGCTTATCGCCATTATCAAGGGAAATCACACAAACTAAAAAGTGATAGATATGGAAAAAATGAATCTTAAAGATCTACATGACCTTGCAGAATCCTTCACAGGATTAGGAATTGTAGATTTAAAGATGAATGCAGGAGATGGATCGGTTTTGGTCACCTATGACCCACAAGGTAGACCAATTCCACCACCGCCACCAGTAAATCCCAACATCGCAGAAAGTGCGGGTTCAAATGGAATCCAGGACGAGAGAATGCATCACGTTAGAGATTTCACCACAGGGAGTGAACCACTTTCAGGAACAGGAGCTCGACCACCTCTTACAGGAACTCGACTAACTTCTAGAAGGCCAAATGTTTATCAGACGCCTTATGGAAGATCGCATCTTGACCCGATACATCCATATGGGTTGATGTTAAATCTGGATATCCCAGATTTCAAAAATCGAGAAGTCCTTATTGATGAATGGGCATCAGCGATGAGGATTGCAGCAGGTACCCTCGATCTTACGAAAGAAGGATTCATTTTACTTCTTGAAATAAGTTTTGATGGATCCGTAAGGATTGCATGGGATATGACCGAAGCACATATGAAAAGCGCGGTCACAGCAGGAGAATCACTAAAAGGAATTGTCGATGATATGGCCATATTATTCAAAATCTATTTTATCGGCATAAAGCTACTTTGAGGGGATCGAGGAAAGAAAAAAGAAAAAGATATAAACAAGCCCTCTACAGCCTTGAGTTACATGATATTTGTTATATTGACGAATATATCAAGTTGTTCACCGAGTACCGGTGGAACTCCAATATTGGAGACAAATAAGCTTCACAGCTAATCTTTGCAAAAATTCCAAGTCCCTGGAGAGAATTTCTTATTAGGGAATACAGGGAGGCATCAGATTTAGATACAGTGTCTAGAAGAATGTCTTTCTTAAAAGCCAAGTTATCTGAATGGTGCTACCAAGCAGCACTATACACGAATTACAAGAGATTACGAGGAATCAATAAAGCAGTTCCTCTATGTTGCGCAGACGATGATATCCCAACAGTTGTGGGAAGTCATCCACGACGGCATAAGAAGAAGAAGGAGAGAAGTCATCCATACCGCCGGGGAAGCAACAACAAAAGAAGTAGATCTTCATGGAGACCTAGAAGGTTCTGGACAAAACAAAAAGCCCGAAGTTACAAATCAGGGCAAAGACCAGCACCAAGCAGGAGCAGAGCCTCATCATCAGGTTCAAATCAAGCAAGTACCAGCAGAACCCAGGGAGAAGAACTTTCAGGCGAGCTCACACTAGAGCTAATGAAAGTTTTAAAGACTGTAATTGCTGGACATGCAGAGTAAGAGGGCATATTTTAACCGATTGCCCAGAGAACCAGAAACGAGGAGTCAGACAGTTCGAAGCTACACCATAATTCGAAGAAGTTGTCTATTATCAATATTTGATCCAAGTGTATCAATTTGAGGATTTACCCTCAGATGAAAGCATCTATGAAGAAGATATCTATTTTGACAATGGAAGTGAATCCAGTTTAGAATCGGAGTGAAGAAAAATTTCTTCAGCAGACGGTCACGGAGGATATGTCTGGATTTCTCTCTCACACTACGGTTTCCCATAAGACTCTTATGAGAATTATGAAGGAAAATCCAAAGCTTCAGATATACGATGGTTTTACAATTGGAGCTATGGAAAAGGCGTTGGATAAGATTGGGTTTCGTAACAGAAAACACCAAATTATCCACAGAGTAACTACTGTAGAATTTGTCATTCTGATGGAGTTCACTAGTAACCAGATCGAGCAGTTGGTCCCTTACCGAGAAGTTCAGGAGATCAAAAGTAGAGTCAATAGAGAAGTTGCAAGTACACTCTCGTGGATTCACATCGGAGCCGTAAGAGTTATTATTAAAGCAACATTCAAAGAAGGAATTGATTTGCCACTCAACTTAGCCATCTTTGATAAGCGAATCTCAAATCTCAAGGATTCATGCCTTGGAGCGGTTACAGGAAATTTGTATGCTGGAAAATTGGCATTTAATGTCTATCCTAGAATTGCATACAATTTAGGAGATCGAGACTTCAACAGAGCCTTAACCCTTCATCAAGATTTCAAAAGGATAGATTGGATGAAAAACAGAAATAGGCCCTACTCGATCACATACAAGATTTCCTATACTCTTTCGAATACGCATCATTCAGAAGTATTCTTAAGGAAGGAATTTATTGAAGTCCCAAGAATATTTGAGGACTTTGCCAGGGTAGTTCTACCAGAACTTATTGAGTCTCCAACAATAAAGGAGATCGACATGCAAATTCAAGATCAACCAGTCTTCAACAAAAGTCAAAGTCCCAGAGTTGAGCCAAGGAAGATGTCTTCCCAACAAAACAGAATGATAAGCAGTAGCTGTTGGGAAGAAAAAAGACCGAGTACAGTTCAACGTATCCCAGATGTTTTTAAAACACAAGGAGAGCTGAAATGTCCAGAAGGATGGAGTGAAGTTGAAGTAATATTTGACATCACTCAAAAGGATAACATTTTTCCTTGTGATGTTCTATATTATCTCCAACAACCTATAGTTGGAAGGTATCAAGGAAGCCTAAAAATGGGTGAAATTGAGCTGACTATCACGGGAACGACAGAAAAAATCCCAGAGTAATTGATACTGGGTATTGAATTTCTTGAGGATCATAAACCTTGGGAAAGGTTACAAGATGGAATGGAGTTCACAGTGGCGGATAAAAGATACGAAATCAGATGACCACTAGCCCATTCTCCATATACGTTTCTATCGGAATGTTATATGCTGAATACAAGGCCGAATATTTCGCCACCTATATTGATTCAGGTGCCAGAATATGTACTGCAAAGCCGAATATTTTTCCTAAAGAAATTGAAGAAGATTTACCAGCTATTGCAGGAAGGGATTTCTCTTAAAGGATTCTTATCCTTAATCGAGGAATTAAACAAGCAGAAATTATGATTGGAGGTGTAGGTGGTACCCCTTGGTACAAAGTGAAGACGCCACCAATCTATTTCCATGATACAGGAGCAGATGTTTTGCTAGGAAATAATTTCTTACTAACATTTAAGCGATTTACACAAGAAAATGAGACAAGAAGACTTATTTTCACAATATTATGTGATCATAAGATCATTGTCCAAAGACTGCGGGAAGCATTTTACAGAAAAATGCCTATTATTTTTCGCAGCAAGCGTGGTGATGAAGCCAAACTTCAAAATCCAAAAATGGCGGATAAGAGAAGATTTGGTGATGCATTATTATCCTTTCGACAATATGGTTTGAAGAAAAAAGATATAAAATGATGGGATAATGACTTGTATTCATTCAGAATACAAGGAGAAGAACGAGTACCTCCAGAGGCTATTGCAGAATTGATGATGAGCCTAATGGAGAATCCACAGAGTGATGTTACAATAGAAGAACAAATATCACTCAAGGATATCAAGAAAAAGATCCAAAGGAATTATAATGAAAATCCTTTGGCATGGTGGGATAAGAACGAGCTCAAAGCATCCTTAAAGGTTAAACCAGGAAAGGAGTACGAGTTCGTGAGATTCAAACTAATCCTTATGAATCAGGAGGATCGTGAGGATATGCAAAAGATACTTAAGGAACATCTTGACCTTAAGTTGATTTCACCAGGAGTTCTCATATAGCAATCCAGGATTCTTAGTCAGAAACCATGGAGAAATTAAAAGAGGAAAGCCAAGACTTAATAACATTTTGGAGTTCAACGGATACTATATTCCAAGCAGAGAACATTTGGTTAACTGTATCAAAGGTTCCAAGATATTCTCAAAATTTGATTGCAAGTCTGGATTTTACCAGATTAAGATGGAGGAAGAAAGTAAGAAGTTCACAACTTTCTCCACACCACAAGGACATTATATTTGGAACGTGATGCCTATGGGATTGGCTAACGCACCCCGGATATATCAAAGAAAGATGGATAATCTATTAAAAGATTATTTCAGTTTCATGTTCATATATATTGATGACATCCTTATCGCATCAAAGAACATGAAGGAACATCTCAAACACTTGGAGATATTTTCAGATGTTTGTCACAAGGAAGGATTAGTGCTTTCAGAATAGAAGGTAGTGATTGCTACAAGACAGATTGAATTCCTCGGAATTGAAATCGATGAATCTGGAATCATCCTACAAAGTCATATTGTGGAAAAGATACAAGGATTTCCAGATACACTAAAGGACAAGAAGCATCTTCAGAGTTTCCTTGGAGTTGTTAATTTTGCTGGAATGTTCATAAACAATCTAGCACATTACATGAAGGTGTTTAGCCCATTGCTCAAAAAAGATGCTACATTCAAATGGGAAGATGAACATCAAGAAGGAATAAAGCAGCTTAAAGAAGTTTGCAAAAAGCTTCCAAAGCTTGCAATTCCACAAGATGAAGATGAACTGGTTCTATATACAGATGCTAGTGACTATTGGTGGGTAGCTGTTCTCACAAAAGCCACACCAAATGGGGAAGTGCCATGCAGATATTGCAGCGGTCTTTTTACAGACAGTGAAGCGAATCAATGGGATATAAATGAGAAAGAATTCTTTGCAGTCAGAAAGTCTTTCAAAAAATGGCCTTTATTTTTACTGGCTAAAACATTTACTTTAAAAATTGATAATTCAAGTGTCAAGGCTTTTCTGAAAAATAAAATTGAATCAAAACCAGAAAAGGCTAGATTACTTAGATGGCAAGTTGAATGTCAATATTATGATTATGATATTGTCATTATAAAATCTCATGAAAGTGTTCTTGCAGATTTTTTGATAAGAGATGGAAGGACGCGTTGCTGACGAGGTCCTTAAATGAGTAAAGACATCTCAGGGAAAACCTGGAGAGTCTAGAACGAGATTTTGGGATGTTATGTCTCAATGCAGAAGTTGCTGGATGACTTCAACAGGCTGACCAGAAATCCATTTCTAGTCAAATACGAGCATGCCAGTTCACTCAAGGACAATTGTTCTTAGCGCTGCAAGGGCCTCTCCTCTAGGTCGCATCTCCTATGATGCAAAAAGGGGTGAATAGAGAATGGGGCTATAACCCGGAGGTTATGGATTCAAGTACCATAATCACAAGTGTTGCAGGTGATGCATCCCCTGAGGGTGTACAAACTGTAACGAATGTTAAAGCTCCGGTGTCACAACCCGAGTCTTCAAGTCAACCCAGCACCTCTGGGGTTAAAGAGGGAGAGTTAAATCTTAGGCCACAGAGAGGCAAATCTAAGGCTCAAACTGATGTGATTAAGATTTCTCCAATGCAGGTATATCAACGACAATGGGAGAAATTGGTTAGAAGAAGAGGTATTAACCCAGAAAAAACAATAGTTGATATCTCAGGAAAGTATCCTAGAGTTTGTATGAAACCAGGAAGTCATCCAAATGAAGTACAAGAATGGTATACTTTTGGAGCTCTAGCTTCAATATATACTGTCACCCGGATTCCCAGAAATTTCAAAATTACCGAAATAGATTGGGGAAGCAGTTTACGAGACTTGGGCCAGTAATCCACATTTGGCCAGAGGAGATATTTTGGAACTAAACTTTATCAGTGCAGCTCCCGAACCAACAAAGAAAGGCTTTAATGAAGCTATTCATTTCATCAAGCTAAGAAGACCAAATGGAAATGCTTTAAAATACATTAAGGCAGCTTCACCGGAAGAAGTACCATTATTAGTAGGAGCAATTTCCGAAGACGAAACTTCTACACGACGAGCATGGGGTCTTTGGTTTTGTCTAACAGAAATGGACAAAGTCAAATATCCATTCAAGTTCTTTCAAAATTCAGCAAATGGATCTTTCTTTCTGAATTCGATGACAGGATCAACAACAGGATTTGCAGAGAAACTTTTCGAGACAAAGAGAAGAATTCTCTGGTAAAACAAGATTCCGGCTAGGAAAGGATTCCGACCCAAACCCGACCGACAAGACCATGCATCTAGAAAGGATATGGGCCCAGCTTACAAGACGCGTTCTCCTCGGGGACCACGCAAACCAACTTTTTAAAAGATTCCTCGACAACCATCACATGGGCTGAGTCACGCGGAAGGAAAAGGAAGACAGCTGGCAAGGCAATAATTCAAAAGTATGACGTAAGCAGTGACGTTTTACATCTCAACAACATTTGAAGTCCGCATTTGAAGTCCGGACTTACCTCTATAAATGGCAGGAGTTGAAGGAAGCTGAGGACATCGAACATTTTCCTTTGTTTTCTTATAATAAATTCTGAGAGAAAATCTGTAATATTTTGAGTGTTTTAGTTTTTTAAGTTTTATGTATTTACGAGTGCAAGCCTCATACATGAGAGGCTAAACAAGTATTCTCCTCCCAAAAGGAGATTACTAATGTAATAATATATTTCTATAAGTTCTTAATAAAAAGGGGCTTTTAGCTTCAACATGTGTTCATAATGTTTTATTAATTTATCCCGTTTAAGGATTATCTTGTACGCCTGGAGTAGAAAATGAACCAAGGTTGTCTTTGAGCGATTCTTTGAAGGAGTTGGATAACTTGTAGATCATCTTCCTGCTTGTTGAAGTTGAACAAAGTGTGAACTGTTTGTCAAACGATCTAGAAAGGCGATAATTTTCCGATGGTGGTGTTGCGAGCCATTTTACCCGGTGCTGTTTCGGTTAAAGAAGGTATGAATTTTAAGGGATATGTTAATTTTACGGAAGCATGTTGGGCCTGATATGGTCGTAATGGACTATATCCATTTATGTTAATAAACTTAGGGAAATTGAAGAATGTATACATGTTAGTAAAACCTTTACAGAAGTATGCCCTATTAAGTTTATAGGCTGGAAACCTGAGATGATCCACTTAAAACCTCTGAATAGAGACTGGATCTAAGTAGGTATAACAACGCCACGAACAAAACAGGAGACAGAAAATGAAAGCTTTCACAACATGTGATACATTGAAAAATAGGGTAATTTGGGACTTGCATGGCAATATACTGTGGGACTATTTATGCATATTTCTAAAACTGTAGGACTTAGTGTGCAAGATTTGAAAACAGTGGGATGTCAGATGCAAAGTGCGGGACTAAGGGTGCAATAAGCTCGATCCTGTGGAAATTTGAGGGTGCAATTTTCTTCTTATGCCATTAGAAAGATAAGAGAGAGTTCTACAATGTCTATTACTGGTACTAAATGTAAATAAAGAGGTTTGGATGGGTTAAAATCATGTGAAATTGGAAATCAAGTGATGAGATTTTGGAAATGACACATCTTAGTATTTTGGCCATAACTCTCTCTAGAAAATTGATATGGAGGTCATTCAGGTGGCTATGGAAAGCTAAAAGATAGAGCTACAGTTCAGAAGAGACATCTAGAGCAAATTTCGATGTTTCAAAGGTGAGAGGACGTGCACGATCGGCAAGATCTTTGCGCTTGAGGGGGCGTGACACTTTCAGAACACGAAATTTTCAATTTTGTTTTTGTGTTTTTTGGCTCTTCCACTTTGTATAGGACTCTAGGCTTATAAATAAGATTTGAGGAGCTCATATTTTCGAACACATTACTTCTTAGCACTTTTGGACTCTAGTTTTCTCTCTTTTGTCCTTTTGCTTTTTAACATTGGGATTGCTTGGGTTATTCCCATTGAAGTTATTTTTGCTGCTTAATCAAAGAGTAATATTTCTTCATCTCTTTTGTCTGATTTCAATTGTTGAGTGATTATTATTGTTACATGATGATGTTTATGATTGTTTTCTTTCCTTCAATTTAGATTACGATCCCACCCCCAAGCATGAACTAATTTCCTTGTTCTAGGATTAGAATGGTTTGATTCAAACAAACAAATATGAGTATTGTCTAATTGATTTGCTTTCCTGAATAAATTATTTTACTTGTTGATTAATTGTTTGGCCAACTTTTGATTGTTTTGAGGGAATGATTGAGATCGAGAGAAGATATTACTCATGAACCAAATTTATTCAGGGGGTTAGATATGAATTAGAGATGTATTATCTAACTTGACTTAATGAAAATACCCTAATCTGTGAATACGTGAGTTATCAGATCTATGCCTAGTTTTTACTTGTTTGTTATATTTATTAACCACATGATCAATTAGTTGATATTTTGCTTGCAAGTTTGATGAGATGATTCTGAAATCCTAAACTTTTATCCATATCATTTTTCGTCGAGTTTAATCGTGTTTAGTTTTAATTTATCTTTTTACTTAATTTTTTAGTTAATTAAAATCACAAATTTGGTTATAGTGTTTAGGATTTATTTTTCGTTATTTGTGTTGCATAATAATTATTTGCCGACTAAGTCTTCCTTGAGAGACGACTTGTGGTTAACTTACTACCCTACAATTGATCCCGTACTCTTGCGAGCGTTGTTAGATTAATTTAGGTGGTTAGCGGTCGAACAACAGAAAACCCATCGTGCCACCTAGGGCTTTTTGTGCAAGGGTAAAATTGAAAATTATGGGGGTATATTTAGTAATTATGTTATATTTTTAAAAGTGGGTGGGAATGTATTTAGTAAGTGAGTATATTCATCAATTTTGGGGATGTGAATAGCGCTACCCTTTGCAAAGTTTTAAAAAGAGGGTAAAATTCATTTTCCCATAAAACTAAGACTTTTTGTATTAGTGTACTAATAATGTAGTCATTAAACTTCTTATATAATAATGTTTTCCCCCTTGTTTGGTGATTTGAGAAATGGAAAAAAATTCAAAGGAGCGAGAGGTGATGAATGTATTAGACTAAGGAAAAAATATCCTTAGGCTGTGGATGATTGGATTTTTGTTCCGTCCCTTTTTTATTTTTATAGAGAATAGTGTGAAAAATTATTTAGATAAAATGAAATAAATTTTGAGATTATGATTGATTATAAAAAGAAAATGTGATGATGATGACAGAAGATGATGTGATAATTATTTAGTAAAATAATGATTGAATGTGATTGATCATTTGGAAAAAAAGAGAGAGTGAATAATATACTTACGAAATGTTTGTGAATGATGATAGTTGATAGTGATGTTTTTATATTAAAATTATAATTTGATGCGATTGGTTATTGAAAAGTGAAAATGAGTGAATAATATAATATTTGATTTTTTTACAAACAATCACGTGTTGGAGGAAAAAAATAATTTAAGAATTTTTTTTCAAAATAATATCCCATCCATCGGCACGCGTAAGGTTTTAATTTTATATTTGTCATCCCTTTCGTTAGTAAAATAAGGTTTTACCCAATTACTTTATACAAGAACAACACCTGTTACATGAGATTTGCCAAAAGACAAAATTTTGTTAACACAAATTTGTTTGTAATATTTACAAGAGATCCAAAATATAAATTAGAAATACTAAAAATTAAATTCAAAATTTTGAAGAGTATCATATAAATTGTTCGCTTCAAATTCTGATTTTTTTTTTTGTAAACTACATTATTGTGTTTTGGCATTTAAAGAATCACTTAGTTAATTTTGCTAATTTTATTATTCAAATATATAATAAGAGTAACTTCCATTCTTTCAATTTCTATAAGTTTTAAATATGTGGACAAATACTATTTATTTAGCTTTGCATGCATGCAATGTAGTTGAGTGAAATCACTTTAGTTAAATTTGCATTATATTCGTTAATCAATAAAAACATTTATAATTAACAAATTTGAACTTTTGTGTGTATGTGTGTTTTGGCTTGTCAAAATGACGTAAAATTTTAATTCCTAATTACATTGTTACAACAATTTTTACATTAATTCTCCACGAACTAATTGTACATTGCAATGGTTGATATTTAATTTTTTAGCGTTTAAAAAATTACATAGTTAACTGTGCTAAGTTTATTAATAAAAAATATCCAATTAATATATCTTGTACTTTTTAGGGTAGTTTACTTATTTAGATTATATGTCTAAATTTTGTTTAGATAATTTTTTACTTTTAGATTATATATGGAAAAAACAATATGGACAAAATGGTTAATCATTGATAAATATGAAGTCGCCACATGTAATTAGAAAAATAAAGAGTTATCACATGTCTCGAAATAGTGAGTGTTAACATGTGTCTTTGTTGTTTTTCTTTTAGTAGTCTTCCACCCCATAACAAAAAATTATTGTCCCTAACATTTCTTTTTGATTGATTGACAAACATACCCAACTCCAGGAAAAGAAGCAGTCTATGCTCCCGGATTTTTTTTGGACATTTCTATGATCCTTTTTTGGACATTTTTATGCCTTTTTCGATTCTTTTTCATGTACTATTTTTTATGTTATTTATGTTATTTCACATTTGTTACTATGTTGTTAATATCGTTTCTTAGTTGTTTCTATATTGTTTATGTATTGTTTGGATGTTTCAATGCAACTTTACTTATTGTTTACACTCTTTTTGTTTATGTGTTGTTTTCTATATTGTTTCTGACTTTATGTTGTTTCTATATTGTTTTCATGTTGTTCTCATGTTTTTTTACACAAAAACTGTCAGACCGTCTAACGGGACTGTCCAGTTAGACGGATCTGACCCGCGACCCGCATGGCAGTTTTGTAATTTCCGAATGGTAGGCATTTTTGTAATTTTATACATGATTTTTTAATTTCAGCGAGTTTTTTGGTAGTAACTGTTCCCACTCCCCTTTTCAAACTGAACCGTCATTTCTAAGTCATTTTTCTCTCACATTCCAATTTTTATTTCGAACTTTTTTCTTTCGGAAGTTTGGTTTTCTACATTTGTAGAAGATTTGTTTGAAATCAATGTTCATTGTTCGAAGTTTTTCATTCGAGAGTTTTTCGAAGTTCACATTTAGCGCGTTCGTGTTCCTTCAAAAGATCAACGGTCTTCGTATGCCTTCAAAAGGTAATTTTTGCTTCGTGCTAGGGTTTTTAAGATTTCTGGACTTTTAAAACAGTAGTTTCATTGAGTTTTCATATCTAGGGTTTAAAGTTTGTGCTGGTTTGTTTGGAATTCTAGATTTCAAAACCCTAGTTTCTAGTTTCTCTTTAGATTTTGTTTATTTCTGTTGTTTTTTTGTGTTTTTTGTCAGTTATGTGGTTTTGTTAGTGAACATTTACTTTATCCGAACATTTTCTGTTTTGATAAATGTTTTTTTTAAAAATATATTAATAGTTAGTTTGAATAGTATTAGTTGTTATCATATAAAGTATTAGTAATGATCTCTCTGTTTTTCTATGATGTTAAGTTGTTAGCTCTGTTTTTTATGTTTATGGTGTTTGACATTTTGTATTACTAGTTACTCTCAGTAGTATTAGTTGTTACACTGAAAAATATTAGTTGTTCAAGTTGTTTTTATGAGATATTATTAGTTGTTCTGTGAATTATGGAGTTTGAAACCATAGTTTTCGTCTCTTATAGTTATTTTGTGCTGTTGTTATGTGAACATTTACCTCATTTTGTTTAAATGTAATATTAGTTAGTCTGAATAGTGTTAGTTTTTACTCTGTAAATTATTAGTAATGATTTATGTGTTTTTTATGTGGGTGGTATTTGGCATTCTTGTGTGTGCAGTAATAAAATGCGTACTAAGAACCCGACGAAGAAGTCAAAATATGATGATATTCCCCCCTTGGCTTTGGTTCCATATGAGGATCTATTAAGTGAAGAATATGTTCCACCAAAGAGGAAGAAGGAAGTAAAAGAGAAAGACGTTACAGCGAAAAGTAGACGAGTTGAAATGTATTACTACACTCTGTTAATAGTATTAGTTTGTGCACTATAAAGTATTAGTAATGACCCTGTTTTTTATGCATTTTTGCAGTGATTTTGTGACATAATGTAGACCGCGTGGTCTTTGTGAGTTTTTATTCAAGTTGACTGATCCACAAAAGAAAGACATTGAGGATATTGGTTTCGGAGGGCTATTAAAAATGGTTGGGGTGAATGCAATTCCCACAAAAATGTTGAAGTGGTTGATTAGCAATTTTCATGGTACAAGGCAACTACTTAAGATAGACTAGAATAGGAGTTTTGTTGTGACGATTGACGATATTTGCGATTGTTTCCTTCTACCTAGGAATGAAGGATGTGATGTTTTAAGGAATAATGAGAATTTGGGTATAATAGCTGAATGGAATGATAGGTATGATTTTAAGGGGGAAGTTAGCTTAAAGACTTTTCGATTTGTTATGGAGAGGATGATTGATGGTGGTGATGACTTAAAAATTTTTTTTGTGTTATATTCATTGTCTTTCTTAACACCAAGTGCTAACAGGAATGTGGACTTTGGTGTTTTGAGGTCAGTTGTTGAGGTTGACAAAATAAGCAAGTTAGATTTGTGTACGTATGTTTTGAATAGGCTTTGTGTGGCTGTGAATAAGTACAAAAAGGGGAACGTTAAGAATGTGAGTGGTTGTGTGCTGGTTCTGCAAATCTTTTATTTTCATGGATTGAAATGGCAAGGTCGTGCGGACCCACAACCCTATCCTTGATACAACATTGGAATACCGATAACATCACGAATATGATTGGTGAAGAAATTGCGACTGGGGAATTTGGCCAGGAAGAGTTTTTGACAAACACATATCCAGTATCTTCTAGTAAAGGGAATAATCTGAAAAACAATAGTGGTGAGAAAAAGATGTTTGAGGAAGAAGAGGAAGTGAAAGATTAGAAAGAGGACGAAAAGAAAGGTGAGATGGACGACAAAAAGAAAGTTCAGAAAGAAGAGGACAGTGAGGACGATGAGTTGTTTGAACTGATCAATTATAAACTGATGAAGGGAGAGATGTTTGATGAGGAGATCCACAAAATGGTAAAGGATGTAAGATAAATGTTGTTACATGTATTATTATTTACTGCAAAAGTATTAGTTATTTTTTAAAGCTTTTGTTGTTTTGTGTGTAGGGTATGACTGAATTATCCATGTTGCTGGAAAGGGCATTTTGTTGCTTCAAAGAGCATTTTGTCTTATTCAAACAACATAATAAAAAATTAAAGATTTTTTTCCCCGATTTGCTTCGAAGAGCATTTTGTTGTTGTTGTCATCAATTTTGATGCCAGCAAAGTGCAATATCTAGATAATTTAGTCCACCATAAAGATGATGTGGAAAACTACAACAAACTCGGGACTATTGTGGTACACTATAATATTTTGTTACTTTAGATTATTGTGGTAAAAGTATCAGAAGTATTAGGTAATATTCTTATTGCTTTTTCACTTATTCCATCAAAAGAATTTTTATGTTTTAGCGAAAGAGTTAAATCATCCACGAGCCCAAGAGGTTGAGCGTTTTCCTTGGGAAAATGTTCCCTTCAGCTGGGAAGGCAATGCGAACAACGTGGATTGTGGTGTTTTTTTAATGCACCATATGGAAAATTTTATTGGGGAAGTCTACTTGAGTCCAGATTTGAAACTGGTATGATTCTTGTCAAAACAAATATTTCTTATGTTGATCCTTTTCTGTATGATTTTTTTTTCATGTTTTTTTTGTAGCGCAATGTAAAGCGTGCTTTAAGGGCATCATATTGTTCTAGATTTTTGTTGAACTAGTTAAATGAGAAACGAGTTCAACTTGATAAGGATGTTCTTGAATTCGCGAGGGCCCTGAAGTAGCTTGAAAAAATGATATCCATGTGTTAGGAATTTTATTTTTTAGATTTTGATGAATGCCATGTAAAACTTAGAATAGAAAGTTGGCACCCCAATTCTTGCTGTAAAATGTATTGTAACAATTAGAGCTGGCCAAGCTGAGTTAAGTCGCCTACGCCCTAACATGCAAGAAGACAATCAAGACTTGAAGGAAAACTCTGAGAGAGACAAATGAGTACGAAAAAGAAGAGCGATGAAAACTCGATCAAGAAGCGGTGAGATGCAACAGTGGAACATCGACCAAGTCAACTCAAGAGAAGCTGTCTCAAGTCAAGTGACAAGAGTCATCCATGATTGGAAGTCGACTCTAAGTCACCTGGGGAAAGCAAGGAAATGCGATCAAGTCGAGATAATCAAAAGAACCGTTGCCGAAATCAAGAGATTTACTTAAACAAGTAATATCTCCATACCACCTTTCTTGGAGTGCTCGATCCCCTCAAGCGTGCAAAAGAAATGAACCAATGGGAAGCACTACACCGTGTCGAACTCAAAAGGTGATAAAATAATTCATACGAGAAAATGGCAATTCCAAGAACGCAAACCAACGATCGCAAAGTGACTTTCAAAAATGAGCCTATCTCTTCAACGGGCAAATTTTTGAAAGTTCACTATAAAAGGCCGAGGAGTTTGTTTGAGAAGGAAGATGAATGACACACACGTGAGATATACAAGCTTATCAAAAACTGAAACATTCTCAATCCTCAAGCCTTCATTTCAAGTACATCAATCCAACACTTACCTATGAAGGAAAGAGAACTTCAATCGTTGAAGAGGAAAATATCGAAAATAAGGGGTCTACATTCCGGAAGGATTGTAGAGAGGTTCAAGGTTGAACCAAGTCTTAAGCTTTTGGAAGGCTTCGTGATCAAATCCAAAGAGCTTAAGCAAGTGAGTCAGAGTAGCAAAGCAAACCGCCTCGTGAAGAAGAAGTTCGAGTCGCACGAGAAGCCACCGAGTGATCAAGGCGTCTCAGATCGAGTCCCAAAGGATCAAGTCGGCCGTTGTGATCAAGACTTGTATCCGGATCAAGTACCACTTTGTAAACCGATCATTACCTAGTGGATTCCTCCGGGAGTTGGAGAAGAGAGGAGTAGAAGAATTACCCCATCTTCGAACCTCTATAAAAATTTTATTGTGTCATTTACATTTCAAAGATTTAAATTCCCCGCACTTTTAACTCGCTTATATCTCACGATAAATTTGCTATCCATTTGATAATTTATAAGTACTAAATCAAGTCGTAAAAACTTGCTTAATCAAACTTAAAGGTGTTAAGTCTTCCAAAAAACAAAACCACAAATTGAGTCAAATTATAGCCAACAACTGAGTTACTCTATTAATGTGACTCAAATTTGATGCGTTGAGCGATTAACTCTACCGAGTGACTAATCCGATCGTCCATCAAGGACACAAACCGTAGAACTCAGAGATTTAAAAGGACTAAATCGAAAATTTGGTAAGGTTTATTCAACCCCCTTCTAAACCTTACACTTACACCCCTGGGGACCTACAAGTGGTATCGGAGCGGTTGGTTCATTGAACCCTCCGCACCGTTCTTGAACTAGATCTCCAAACTTTTCAAAGTCTCGCTTTAGTACTTTAGTTTTCAAAACTCTTTTCTATCATTAAAAGTTATTATCATGGAAGCAAATCTAACACGCATTCCCATGTTCACTATTGAAGAATTTGATGATTGGAAAATTCGTATGCGGTGCTCATCTATCAAAGATTACATGATGAGATGTGGATAGTGATAGAAGATGGGCCTCTGCAAATATTAAAGGTGAACACAACATTTAAGAGTTGCAAACAAGGAGAAAGATGCAGCTCCCGGACCACCATGGTTGAAAAACCAAGAACCGAGTGGACAAATGATGACAGAAAAAGATACAACCTGGACAATGTAGCCAAGGACATTCTTTACAAAACCTTGGACAAAGCCATGTTCAATAAAGTGAAATCTTGCAAAACGGCTAAGGAAATCTGGGACAAGTTTCGACATTGATTTGTGAAGGCTCGAGCAAATCAAAGAAAACAAATTGTCAAAATGATCGTGACAAAAATTTGAGAACTTCAAAATGATCTCGGGAGAAAACCTGGATCAACTGGATGCTCGGTTCACGTAAATCACAAATGAGCTATCTCGCACTTGGAAAGGAATATACACGAGTAAGAAATGTGTATGAAAATCCTAAAAGTCTTCCAAATGAATGGGAAATGAAGGTCATGGCACCGAGACATTCCATGGACCTATCAAAGACATCCAACCATGAGTTTTTTTCAGACCTCAAAGCCTATGAGTTTGAGCCGAGAAGAAAGGACAGGAAGAGACAAAATTGCACCCAAAACAAATTTGCTCTAATTGTTAAAGATGGGAAGAGAGTTGAGGTCAAAGAAGTCATTGACCCGTAAGAAATAGCCCGATGGTTAAAAGATTCAACAAGTTCTTTAATAAGAACTACAAGAGAGGAAAGGGTGAATCTTCCGAAGACACTCACTCCCTCAAAATCAAGGGAAGACAAAGCCAACCAAGAGAACAGATCATCAAAAAGTTGAATATCAAAGGGTCGACAACTCAAGAATGGAAAGAGTGATCAAAAGGTCAATATCTATGTTGGAACTCAGACAACCAGGTCACTATGCCATTGATCGCTCATATCCTCGTAGTCGCAAGTACAGAGATGAAGAAGAAAGAAAAGTCTTCGAGAGAAAGAAGACAAGAAAAGAAAAAGGCAATGATGGCTACAGAGATCGCCGAGACAAACAAGTCAAGAGAGACAATGACTCGAGAGTAGTGAAGTGACTACTCAAGTGACTCAAGAAGAAGCCCGATCCGCTTGATGGCCAAAGAACAAGATCAAGAAGATGAGGTACAATCTAACTCAACAAACTCGTACACTAGTGATAGTGATCGTGACACACACACTTCATCACCCACCGATCTTTATGATTCATTAGGCAAAATGATGAAAGATTTTGAGCACATTAAATCCTCACACACACTATTGAATGAGGAAAACAACCTACTCAAAAGTCAAAACTCAAAGTCGACTAAGGAGCCGAGTACTCTAAGTCAAATAGCGATGAGAATAAAAGTTTAAAGGCTGAAAATGCTAAATTAATAGCAGAAATTGCTGCTATAGAAAAGAGGGAGAATGACCTCAAGAATGTTATTGCCTCATTCACTAAGGCATCTAAATCATTGGATGATCTTATTATGAGTCAAAAAGAATGTGGAGACAAGACAGTCTTAGGATTCAATTCCTCTATGCTATGTCAAACCTCAAGAGTAATTTTGGAAAAAGGATCTTCAAGTCATGAAGAATCTGAAAGATCCAAAACTCTAAATGTTGCACACACATTCGCTCCAAAGCACAATAATAAGCAAACTGGCCTTGGTTATAAAGGAAAAGGAAAACAAACCAGTTGAGTGTCTTTGAAAGGACACCGAGAGAAGAGATTCACCCGAGTCCTCAAAAAGACTCCAAACAGAAAATACTCAGAAGAAGCAGAGCTACCTAAAATCCCAGAAAACCCATAAAAGAAATACATATGATGGGAATGGTAGAAAATATCCAAGCCAAGTCGATTGGAATAATGTGAACTGTCAAAGACAGACTTATGGAATATAAGCCCGGATGGCAAAGGCCTAGAACTCAAAGAAAGGCCATTCCAAAAGAATAAGAGCTTTCATCAAAGACACATATGCACCTAGGCACTACACTCAAAGACACCACAATTACCCAAGAAAGGCAATTGCTAAAACACATATGCAGTATACGACAAAAGAGACAAATTGTATGAACCTGACTCCCAAGCAATTTGCCAGGATTAATTATGATTATGGCACCGATAGATGGCAACCTCTTAGTCAAATCATTTGGCTATAGGTTGGTTGGATCATCTTATAATTTAACCCCTCAGACCCGCAAGCATGGGTACCTAAAACTTAATTTCCTTGATTGCGGAGTTCAAGGAACAAATGAGTGCCAAGGAACCTGGTACATGGATAGTGGTCATTCCGGACATATGACAGAAATAAGAGAAATCATCAAAATTCAAGGAAGTCAAAGGAGCAAAAGTCATATTTGGAGGAAATGAAGCTCCTGGTGAAATAAGAGGCATTGGATCCATCAAGAGGAATGGTTTAGAAATCACGGATGTTGCATATGTTGAAGGACTCAACTTCAACTTACATCGAGTATCGATCGCCTACCGTGACAAGGGCTACAATGTTGGATTCAACATGGGCATATGTCAAATCAAAGATATTGAATCAAATGAAGTGGTGCCGCAAGGATGTAGACAAAAATATGTATGTAGTGGATTGGTCAACCGCAACACCCATCACCTCCTACTAGCAAAGAGCACAAATGAATCAAGTTGGGTCGTGGCACAAAAAAGTCGAGTCACTGAATTTCAAAACAATTAACAAGTTTGGCAAGAAGTCATCTTGTAGAAGGACTTCCGACTCGAGATACAAGAAGGAGAGTATATGTGATGCATGTCGGAAGGAAAAACAAATCAAGTCTTCATTCAAAGAAAAGACATGCCCATCCTCAACAAGAATATTGCATCTACTTCATATGGATCTATTTGGCCCAAAGGAACCAAACAAAGATAAGTGGAAAGAAATACACCTTGGTGGTAGTAGATGACTACTCAAGATATACATGGACAATTTTCATGTGTAAGAAGAAAGAAACTCTACAAAAACTACCACAACTCGATGAAGAGGATTCAAAACGAGAAAAGTCAAACCATTATCAAAATAAGATCGGATGAGAAGGAACCGAGTTTGTCAATGGAATAATAACTCAAGATTGTATTGAAAATGGTATTGGTCATGAACTTTCAAGTAGCAAAGGACTCCACAAAGAATGGAGTTGCGAAAAAAGAAATAGAACCCTCAAAGAAGCAAAGGACCATGTTAGTCAAGCAGAGTTACCAAAAAGATTTTGGGTCAAGCAATCAACACAAATTGCTACACTCAAAACAGATGTATGATAAATAGATAAAATGACAAAGACTCCCTATGAGATCTGGATCGAAGAAAACCAAATGTTTCATATTTGAGAATATTTGGATGTAAATGCTTCATTCATAACAATGGCAAAGACAATCTAAAGGCTTTTGATGCTAAAGTCGATGAAGGTATCTTCTTGGGATACTCACCAAAAGCAAAGCCTACGAATACTCAACAAAAGGACTATGGTTGCGTAAGAATCCATTCATGTGGTATTTGATGAGCCAAATATAAATGGAGAAGATATTGAAGAGTCACCGATAAGTGAATTATCCAACCGCATGTAAGAGTCCCTTTGTCAAGTTTGGAATTATCAATTCGAGAAGAAGATGAGATAGTCAATCTCAAAAACAAATGGAAAATTTGCAGCTAAGTGATTACGAAAGAGTCGACAACAAAGAATACACCAAGTCGACTCGACTAACTAACTCACTCCAACCTTGATGTAAGATGGCCGAGAGACCATCCACCGAACTTGTCATTGGAGATATAAGAGAAGGTGTCAAGACAAGATCCGAACTCAACAAGAAGCAATGTTCACATGCTTCATCTCGCAAATAGAGCCAAAAGATGTGTCACAAGCACTTGGATGACACACATTGATTCAAGCCATGCAAGAAGAGTCAATCAATTTGAGAGAAATAAAGTATGGGAACTAGTGCAAAGACCCATATATCAAAATGTCATTGGAACCAAATGGGTGTTCGTAAATAAGATGAACGAGGAAGGTGTACGTGGTAAGAAACAAAGCAAGACTAGTGGCCAAAGGATATTGCCAAGAAGAAGGGATAGATTTTGATGAAACATTTGCTCTGTAGCAAGATTGGAAGCTATAAGGATGTTTCTTGCCTATGCGACTCACAAGAACTTCATTGTATATCAAATGGATGTAAAAAGTGCATTCCTAAATGGCTTATTGGAAGAAGAAGTGTATGTTGAACAACCTCCAGGATTTGAGCGAGAAGACTCTAGGAGACAAGGTATACAAACTCAAGAAAGCCCTGTATGGATTGAAACAGGCACCCAGAGCATGGTATGATACCCTGTCACAATTCCTAACGAAAATGGATTCACTAAAGGAAAAGTAGATAGAACACTTTTCGAATTCAAGACAAGAAGAGTATACTTTGCTTGTTCAAATATATGTGGATGACATCATTTTTGGATCCACTAACAAAGAGCTATGTGAAAAATTTTCAAACCTCATGCAAAGTAAATTTGAAATGAGCATGATGGGAGAGCCGACATTCTTCCTTGGACTTCAAGTGAAACAAATTTGAAGGATGGAACCTTCATAAGTCAAACAAAATACACCGAGAGATTTAATGAAGAAGTTTGGTATGGAGGAGAAGTCTTCTCAGAAAAATACCAATGAACACATCACCAAAATGGACATGGATGCGGATGGCAAGCCTCAGATCAAACAAGATACGAGCACTTATTGGATCATTGCTCTATCTCACAAACCTAGCGTGCCGGACATCACTTTTGTCAGTAGGTGTATGTGCAAGATTTCAATCTGCTCCAAAAGAGAGCCATATGACAAAGAAATGCTAAGAGAATATTGAGATACTTAAAAGGAAGCCAAGAAGTAGGCCTATGGTATCCAAAGGAAGGTGGATTCAAGCTAATTGGCTATTCAGATTCTGACTATCTCAACTGATAAACAACTAGCTGACATCTTCACAAAACCACTATGTGAGTCAAGATTTGAAGAACTCAAGCATGAGTTGGGACTAATTGAGCTGAGCTGAGACACAGAAGAATCAAAGAAAAGAAATGGAACAGAAAAGGAAGTGAAAAAGAGCTGAAAACAAAAATCACCAAGAAAGTAGTCAGACGGAAAGTCAGCTACACCAAGTCAGCTGATAGCTGAGTCACTAAGAGAACTGTGAGAAGTAGAGTTAAATCAGCTAAGGGATAAGCTGAATAACTTATAAGCAATGGGACAAAAACGCAGTCGTCTTGGACTGAGCGGGAATGTTTTAAGGAACACGTCAGCATAATGATGATGTGTACAGACATAAAGCTGCACACCAAGCCTATGATTGGATATAAATGCTGCCGCATTAAATACGAGACATGAACTGCTCAATATGCGTGCGAAATCCAAGCCGTTGATTTCGATCACAATTCAAAACCGTCTTGCACGTCCTTTCATAAACCATATTTAAACCATTTTTGTCCGTTTCTCTCTCACACTTCTAAAAACTGTTCATCTCATTCTCTCAAAAGCAAAGGCAAAATACTCTCGAAACCCTATCGATCTCCAAATCATTTTCTGAGTTTTTCCTTGAAATAATTCTGAGAAATGGCACCAACTTATGACTTTACCAAGTTGGGAAAGCAAATCCACACCGGTTCGACGGTGGATTTCGACGGAATGGTGAAGCAGGGGTCCGACGACACCCTGGTAAAGAAAATCGCCGAGAAGTTGGAAACGCGTCCGGGCTAAAACCGTTTCTAACACTAGAATATCCGATGACCTACGTGGAGGAGGTCGCACAATTCTACGTGAATGCTTTGAGATTCACGATGAAGGAATCAAGTCATCCTGCTCACGGAAAACAACACTATCACCGCCAAGATTTGGTGAGCATTGCTCACTACCAGCAGAAGGAGCAACCGAGATTAAGGAAGTGATGTAAACTTGGCTGACGATGGAAAGAAATAGCCAAGTCCGACGTTGCGACAAAATAATATACACAAAGAAACAAGAGATCTTTGAGGAGGATTATCACAAATTGTTGGATATAGTTGCCAAGTGTATCGACATCAAATTTGGCGACTTTGACCAATCACAAAGGCAAAGCCGATTGTGATGGCTGCAATCATCGAGAAAAGAAGATAAACTGGCTGAGTTTATCTACAGCAGACTCTGCCCGAACGTGGGGAACAAGTCCTTCAAAGAAGATGGGTCATTTGGAGGATCCTAGGATATGGCCTGGTGATTGGCCGGCTATTGGAGGTAAAAAAGGAGTCCCTCTTAGACATGGGAAGGCTTTCCATGTTAACAAGAGGATGTTCGAGCTAACCTCTCTCGGCGCTCGTGAAGCGAGCTTACGCCAAGAGAGTCGACACCATGAGGGGAATCACCACCCCAAGATACAAATGCTTCCTCTCCACCAAGAAGAAAGCTGCCCTGCACTGCTAAGAAGATCACGCTGCCCCTGCAAAGAAAGAAAGCCAAACATGCTCCCGCCCCTGCAGAGTCACCCGCCTCGTGGCCGTGTCCCCGCCCCTGCTGCGGGGTCGAGAAGGACTCACAAATTCCTTCTCCGATCGTCAAAAAGAGGAGAATCGACAAGCCAAGACGGCCAGCTCCTCGAAACAAACACCGCACCGCCCCAGCCACCCAAGACTCGAGGACACAGCCTCGAACCGTAAATCCCTCTCGTACAAACTAAGAGACGAAGAAGACTTGTAAAGCAGTCCGAACAGAGAAACCAAAGAGTCGGGTTACTCGGCTAGCACAAATACCGAGACTACCAAGAAGTAGAGTCTCCGTAGTTGATGAAATAGCCAGTCTGTCTGAAGGCGATCAACGAGGCAACCCGAAGACACAATCGTAGCACCCACACACCAAGCACAAGAAGAACCTACCAGGGCGGATAGTGATGTAATGATCCTATCTCCACCTTACCCGACATCCAAAATCGTCCTGCGTGAGTGGAGGAAATGGAAGTTGAGCAAGTCAAGGAACAGTTCCAACGACCGAGTTCATAGAAGAAGAAGAGGAACCGCGCTAAATTTCCTCGATTAACTCGTGCTCCCACGGATGAAGACAACCGCACGAGAAATCCTGCAGATCTACAAGGACAAGGAGAGAGAAAAACAAGTCAAGAAGCCGAAGCACGAGAGAAGGCAAGCATCCGCCCTATCTCCGCACCCGCGTAACACACACATCCTCTCCTTGATGTCTTCTCTGACAAAGGATGTGACGAGAAACCGGAGAATGCCGCCACGTAAGAATTGCAAATGCAGCAAGCATTGCATGAATCAAGAATCCTTCACGAGCAAAGACTAATGGAGGGACCAGGAGAGTCCTCCGAACACAACCTCGAAATCGATCCAATGGGAGTGGTTCAAGAAATAGCCACCGTTGTTGCCGCTACCACTTCCCCTCACTCGGAAGAAGGCAATAAGGAGTTGGCGATGAACCGGGATAGTGGGGACCCCAATCAATCCAACCCTTATTGAAGGTGTGCTACCACCGCCCCAACGGCCGAGCAATCAATCGAAACAATGGAGTTTGGAGACGAGTGACCCCATTCAAGTCACTCACCGGGAGTGCCACCGAGGGGGAAACTCCCTCCACCGGCAAGGTCGGAGGATGCCGCAGATGACTCCACAAAGAATACAGGAGGCGAAGTAGGGACAATTCAAACGCAAGAAGAACAGCAAGTTGCCATCAACGAAGCTCGATAGCTTGAGACTGTCTCCAGGTGCCAACCGCTTCTCACGAAGGCTAATGACACTAGCGATGCAACGAGGCACGAGGAAGGAACATCCCCGGGAGTTAACACTGGGCGAAGAAAGTGCAATCCATGGGGTTGAGACTCCAATGGATGCCATTGTAGAAGACCCTAAGACACCGACACTGTCGAAAGGGAGGACCAAAGCCTCGCAGCAGAGAGACCGCCGGAGGAAATGAAGGCCCACGGGAGGTTGAGACTTCCCGGGGTAAAACAAACAAGTAGAGAACATCCCTCCTGGTATCATCGACCCATCCGAGAAGGAGATCGCGCACTTCATGATTCCCAGGACAACCCCGATGTCACTTTTCCGGGATCGGAAGGCGAAGAAGAAGCTTCGAGTCATCCCTCATGACAAATCCAAAAGACTCACCGCGGATGTTCCAAGCACGAGCAAGTCGATCCCAAGACTACTCGTCAAACCTTTAATTTTGATGATGAGCCACCTATGGAAATCTCATCATCGTCCGATGACGCTTCTAATAAGGCCGAGGACCGCCTCATCGAAATGGAGAAATCACCGAGACCAACGGCTGTTAAGACAAACAGGCTCGGCCAGCCGGGTCTACTCCACAACAACCCAAATGAACAACACTCTACCGCAGGCTCCTCAAGCTGCAGCAGATCGATTCCCAAAAGAACTTCACGCGCACCGCTCATCATCGAATGATCCCGTTGGCGGTGATGATTCTTTTGTAGAATCTTTCCCTTTCTCACCGGAGATACCGAACTCCACGAAGAATCGAAAAAACGAACAAGCACGCTATTACAAACCAGCTCCTGTTCTTCCATCGACACCATTGTTCCAAATTTATGACTTCGATCTTTGTATGGCCATCACCGCAATGAAGAATCACCAAGCTCGAGAAGTGTTCAAGGCACTCTTCGCAGAGATTGAAAGGATGGAGAAGCATCGAGCCTCTTTGGACATGCGATCGACAACAGAGATGCCACCACAAACGATTTAAGAGGCATAACAGTTCGAATAAGGGAATGGTGGCAACAAAGATCAAACAATGCGTGTGGAATGGGTGAGATACTTCGGACAATTGTTCAACAAGTCTGCCGGTGTGGAGAGTCGAAAATACGATGCAAAGACAAAGCCGAGAGAACACATTGAGCATATGCATGAAGCTCACACCGCCGAGATCAAGTCACTGCGTGAACAACATACACATGATCTACAGGCGTTTGGAAGAACACATGACAAGAAAATTCAGCCTTCTCATGGCCGAGATGAAGCCGATTTCAGTGAATCCAACGCTACTAGATCTCAATTCGTGCCGCATACAACGCAGAGACTTGAAGCAGAACTCAACCATCGAAGACTTCGACTTCATGCTTGCCAAAGATGTTCCCTGGGGTTCCTCTATCCTTTGATGATGCCAAAAAGGGGGAAGAGGAATACCTTAAAGCAAAGAAAATCAAGAAAAATCAGTTTAAAAGAAAGGAGCAAACAGTCGGAAAATCAAAGGAAGTCTTGAAAATGAGAAGAAAGAAAGCATGTTGAGGGGGAAGGATCAACGGATGTGACATTGATGATTGCACAAACCCCCAACAAGGTCCTGTCACGGTGACATTATAAGCGGCAAACTCCCTGACTCTGCCACTCCAACACTCTCTTGTATCTATGGCCGAGAAGAGAAAATCAATTGAATCGGGGATGAAGGAAGTGGAAGGAAGAATGGATGCCGTGGTGATGAACATCTTGAAAGAACATGGAGGCATTCCGGTTGGGACAGAGACACCTATGCCATCTCGGATGTCGGGACGAGCCACATTCGTCGATGAATTCAAAACGCTCGAACTGGAGGGATACTTTGCAAATATGTCCATGGCTCAAGCTTGGGACTCATCTTGGGAAAAGGGTCTCACATTATGTGAAGAAGGCGACAGTGACAACAGACAACCGCGATCGCTCTCATTGGTCACTCCGGGCACTCACCGGAAAGAAGAAGACTCCGACAAAGATACGCCCGCAGGTAGAGGAAGAAATAGCAGTGGAGGAAGAAGCTTGACTGGGCCTCCGCCAAGAACATTGAATACGTAGATCCAGGGAAGAAAGGAGAGATCTACTCGGTGGCTTGACCAAGTGGCAAATTTGCGAGTGGCTAAAACTAACGCCGAGTATGCAAAAAGAATAGAAGAAGAAAACAAGAGACAAACTCAGCTATGGCGGGAGAGACAGAAAAATAAGAATAGATGAAGTCAAGAAAAGCATATGAGAAGAAAAAGAAGGCGGTGATGACGAGAAGAAGAGAAGAAGAGAAGAAGATCTCTTGATCAAGACGAAAGAAGGAGACAAGAAGAAGATGAAGTGTTGTTTGTCCACCCCTTCGTACTTTATTTTGTAAATACATACAATGTAAGTCTTCCGTAATAAAGATATAAATTCTTTAATTTTTGTGAAGACAATTATATGCTCGATACACCTTGTAAATTGTGTTGAGAGAACAAGAATGATATGATCAATAAAAAGAATTGATTCTCACGCATACATTCTATGTCAATACACTATCCAGTATGTATCATTGCTTTGTTTGCATCTTTGAATAATTTAAGTTTTGGCATCATCAAAAAGGGGGAAATTGTTAGGAATTTTATTGTTTAGATTTTGATGAATGCCATGTAAAACTTAGAATAGAAAGTTGGCACCCCAATTCTTGTCAGAAAATGTATTGTAACAATTAGAGCTGGCCAAGCCGAGTTAAGTCAGCTACGCCCTAACATGCAAGAAGACAATCAAGACTTGAAGGAAAACTCTGCCGAGAGACAATTTGAGTCACGACAAAGAAAGAAGCGAAATGAAAACTCGATCAAGAAGCGGTGAGATGCAAAGTGGAACATCACAAGTCAACTCAAGAGAAGCCAAGTCTCAAGTCAAGTGACAAAGAGTCATCCAATGATTGGAAGTCGACTCTAAGTCACCTGGGAAAGCAAGGAAATGCGGTCAAGTCGAGATAATCGTAAAAGAACCGTTGCGTAAATCAAGAGATTTACTTAAACAAGTAATATCTCCATACCACCTTTCTTGGAGTGCTCGGTCCCCCTGCGTGCAAAAGAAATGAACCAATGGGAAGCACTACACCGTGTCGAACTCGAAAAGGTGATAAAACAATTCATACGAGGAAATGGCAATTCCAAGAACTCGCAAGCCAACGATCGCAAAGTGACTTTCAAAAATGAGCCTATCTCTTCAACGGGCAAATTTTTGAAAGTTCACTATAAAAGGCCGAGGAGTTTGTTTGAGAAGGAAGATGAATGACACACACGTGAGATATACAAGCTTATCAAAAACTTAAACATTCTCAATCCTCAAGCCTTCATTTCAAGTACATCAATCCAACACTTACCTTGAAGGAAAGAGAACTTCAATCAGTTGAAGAGGAAAATAAAAACAAGGGGTCTACATTCCAGGAAGGATTGTAGAGAGGTTCAAGGTTGAACCAAGTCTTAAGCTTTTGGAGGGCTTCGTGATCAAATCCAAAGAGCTTAAGCAAGTGAGTCAGAGTAGCAAAGCAAAGCGCCTGTGAAGAAGAAGGTAGTCGCACGAGAAGCCACCAGTGATCAAGCGTCTCAGGATCGAGTCCCAAAGGATCAAGTCGGCTGTTGTGATCAAGACTTGTATCCGGACTCATTACCACTTTGTAAACTGATCATTACCTAGTGGATTCCTCCAGGAGTTGGAGAAGAGAGGAGTAGAAGAATTACCCCATCTTCGAACCTCTATAAAAATTTTATTGTGTCATTTACATTTCAAATTTAAATTCTCGTGCACTTTTAACTCGCTTATATCTCACGATAAATTTGCTATCCATTTGATAATTTATAAGTACTAAATCAAGTCAGTAAAAACTTGCTTAATCAAACTTAAAGGTGTTAAGTCTTCCAATGAAAACAAAACCACGCTTGAGTCAAATTATAGCCAACAAATGAGTTACTCTATTAACGGCTCATTGAGTTCATTTGAGCGATTAACTCTCTTGAGTGACTAATCCGATTGTCCATCAAGGACACAAATTGTGTAGAACTCAGAGATTTAAAAGGACTAAATCGAAAATTTGGTAAGGTTTATTCAACCCCCCCCCTTCTAAACCTTACACTTACACCTCTTGGGACCTACACCATGTAATATTATATTTAACCTGAAGTCATTTTTATTAGTTTTATAGTGATCTGTTTTGTTAATATAATGTGTTTATGATGTACATGGTTAGAAGATGGTTGGTTGTTGGGTGAAATGGGGGATCATATGGTTGGCTGGACTTTTGTTTGTTCTTTTATGAAAAACAATTTGAATGTTAGGCAAGTATTAATAGTTACATGTAAATGTGGTAGTATTGAATGTTGAAAGTATTATTATCGCTTTTTTAGTTGAGATGACGTCTTGCTTTTTTGTTAGTCAGTAGATGGAGTATTAGAAGTACAAGTAAACGTATTAGTATTGAAACTTGAAAGTATTAGTATTAAAAGTAAATGTATTAGTTTTTTCATGTGAGCATCTTGCAAAAAAAAATTAGTATCTTAAGAAAGGTATTAGTTGTGAACAGAAAAGTATTAGATGTGAAACATAAAAGTATTAACATAAACAAGTAATGTTTTTATGCAGACAACTTGGTGAGGGCTTTTTACAAGCAGTTGCCAGTATTATAGGTCCAAGTATGTATCCTTGAACAATTAACAATTAATGTTTTTAACAATTAACAAGTATTAGGAATGTTTTTACAATGCATTAATCCCCTGCGCTAGAATTAAGTTCATAAACACTCCTAAAACATCGTTGTCTGTTGAAAATATATTGAAATAATCAGAACAATAAAACATGAGATATGATTCACATACAAAATAAGAAATGTATCAGCAGACACATTGATAAGTATTAGCAGATACGTTACAATATATTAAGCCCATGTGCCAGAAAAGTGTAAAGAATAATCAGAAAAGTTTAAAGAATAAAACATGAGATATGAATTCACACACAAAATAATTGTTTGTTGAAAAGACATCGAAATAGTCAGAACAATTAACAATAAACCATAAGATATGATTTCCCACACAAAAATAGGAATGTATCAGCAGATACATTAAAATGTATTAGCAGATACGTTACAACGTATTGCCAGAAAAGTGTATTGTAAAGAATAATCAGAATTAAGTTCAAATAATCAACCCTCCTAAAACAGTCTAGGATTAGGAGTCTTCGATCCAAACTCCTTTGATGTATGTGTGTTTGATGTGTCAGCACTCTTCTTCTTCTTGTTTTTTTTCAAAATGCCCTTTCATTCTCTATTTTCTGTCCTTTGTAACTGAACGAGTAGGATCTAGGATATTAGTAGAAGAATTAGAAATCTCAATTTCAGCTGCAGAATTCATTGTAGTAGCCATCAATTCATCAACTGCCATAGAATCCCGGTTATAACCATCTTCAAGGATTCTTCTTGCTTCCTCATTTTCTTGGCAATTCAATACCAGATTATAATACTTGCGCTCCATTTCATGACGCCAAGGAATGGAATCCTTAGGCCTGTTACTCTATCCAATTATTCTATCTAATTTATCCAATAAGTCCTTTTTTGCAAACTTTGTCCATCTTCTTTTGATATAACAATTTTGTATTTCAGTCATCGAAATCACATGGAGGACCCGTAACGAATGACGACATAATAAACCACATTCTTGAAATCTCTTGCAAGAGCAACTTATCAATTTAGTTGCAGTACAAAATGTCACTGTATGTGAACCAACTCCATCATCATTCGAAACATTATAAAATATAATGTCGCTCTCCAAATGGAACATTGTACAAGAAGTGGAAATTGACTTCAAAAATTTATCTTCAAAATCTTTAAAAAGTGTCAATGTGTATACCTCAAAAGCATGCTTCAATAGTCAATCAATGGAAATACAGATGTAGGAGCCCCCTTAAACACTGAAATTCATCATTTGCTTCATTGCTCATCCAAAGTTTAATTGTTTCCTTGAAAATTCCATAAAAGTCAGTCAAACTGATTGTTTTCTTTGCATTAAATCCAATGGCATAGTTAGTACTTTCAATTCGTTGTGAAGACAATATTCCAGCAGAGAAAAAGTCTTTGTTAAATCTTGTACACCACTTCTCCCTTAAATCCAATAACCTCTTAAACCATGGATGGTCTTCTAACTAGGGATGGAAATAGACCAGGCTACCCGATAGGGGCCTACTGGTCCCTGGCCTACTTTGGGCTCTACCCGACCTATCCTATTTAATTAATAGGCCAGGCCAGCATTTTCACAAGCCTACTTAGATAAATAGGCTAGGCTTGGGCTTATAAAAAAGTCTTTCAAGCCTAATAGGGTCGGCCTATTTAAGGCCTATAAATTAAAATACCACAATATATATTATATATTTTATTAATACTATTTTTATATAATTATTAAATTATTGTAAATGATACAATATATATTAAAATAAAATATATATGGTTTGTAGGCCTTTAATAGACTTTTAATAGGCTCAGGCGAGGCCAATGGGCTGGAAAAAAGGCCTACTATGTATAACAGGCCACACTTAGGCCGAATACACGTAAAACAGGCCCAGGCCGTCCGACGCAAAACCTAGCCGGGCTTGACTTATTTTCACTCCTACTTCTAACCCATTTTTTGTTATCATTTTCTCCCATCAGTCTTGAAATTCTGCTTCATTTGTGCACCCTAATAAACACTTGGTGAATGCGTCATTGAAGCATTTGTCACCTTTCAACTTCCCGAACTGGCTTACATCATTTTAGTAGAGGTGCCATAAGCATAACCTATGTAGTGTTACTGGGAAAAACCTACATAAAAAAATAAATAAAACAGATTATTACCTTTAAACAGATTAAAAGTATTACCTATAACACTTGGATGTATTAGTATTAAGAAAGAAAAGTATTACATATAAATAGAAAAGTATTTATTTAAAATATAAACTGAAGTGCAGTTTGTAAGACAGAGCATAGTTCAATATGCATTACATTTAACACTGAAAAGTATTACACATGACATTGTAATGTATTAATATTAATAAAGAGAAGTATTACACATTAACTAAAGTGCAATTTGTACAGTAATATTTACCTTTTCAATTGAATTTTCAATTGCTAGATCTTGATCTGTGAAGATTGATATAGGACATTGACCCTCCATTGATTTCCTAAAAACTTCAAAAAGCCATTTGAATGATTCGGTTTTCTCATCGCTATGAAGGCACAATCAAACATTATGTTCTTCCAATGATTATTAATCCCAACAAAAGGAGCACAAATCAAATTATATCGATTTGTTCGATATGTTGTATCAAAGACAACATCACCATATATCTTGTAATCTTCCTTCATCATTTAATCCCTCCAAAACAGATTACACAATCTTCCCATATCATCTAATTTGACTCTGAAAAAGAAGTCTTGATCTTCAGCATCTTATTGGTACAATATGCCAATCAGCGTTTGTGCATTGCCTGTCTCTATTGCATTTATGTTGAAACGATTCACAAAATTCAAGTGATCCTTCATTGTATGACCAATGCACTCTTCACCCCCTGTGTCTTGCGCCATGTATCGGAAAAATTCAGTGGCTCTCATTCCAGAAGAAATCATCTCTCTAATAGCATTAACTTTTTCAGTGGTAATCACCCTTTCAAAATGATGCAAATGACTCCACTCTTTTCTAGTGAGTTCATGGTTGTGCAACATACTATGGTCAACAATTTCATAAACACTATCGCTGTTCAACTTTGCCCTCAATGATGCCCTACATCCTGTCCGTGTATTATAAAAATTTTCTCAACGGTGTTTCTGGACCTTGTAGATCCCTCGCAGGAACATAAAAAATACTTTTCTGTCACAAAACCAACTTCATTGCATCTTGTAGTTATTTTACGAATACTAAAGCCAAGCTGCCGAGCATGATTGCTATACAGTGTATATATTTCTTCAATATTATTCCCCTTCATACCAATAAGACAACCAGTCAAGCCTGTTATATTAACAGAAGAAAATAATTGACAGGGGAAATATATGAAAATGGTGATACTTTTATCATAAAACACAATACTTTTGAATGTATTTGTAATACCTTTTTGACAAACAAAAATGATTTTTACCTTCAGCATCTATGATCTTGTCCCCCTGCTCTTTGTCATTATTGTCTTCTTCATTCTCATCACTGGAATTTATTAGTGTTATTAGACCTAAAAGTAATATATTTTAGGAACAACTAAGAAATAAAATACTTAATAAGATGCAACCACTCTAGAGTCTAACAATTTTTATCTTGTAAAGTCTAATACATGTATTTAATATGTCTAATACATTTGAATGCAACGTGTGTTACTTTTCTACAAAGTTGTGCCTTTTAATTATAAAATAGATACTTTCTACAAAGTTGTAAAGTCTGATACCTTTATTTAATACATCTAATACATTTTAATGCAACTTATGTTACTTTTTAATATTGAACCAAATGAAAAATACATGACATTCACCTTCGTTACCTCTGTCATTGTTCAAGTTGTCTCAAATCTCCATTGTCGCATCTTCTGTAAGCTTTTGTTCAATGTGATTTACCTATTAAGTAGTTGGAATATAGAGAAAAACCAATACGTACTAGGCTTGACGCGATTACATAGATCGATGGTGGTGCCACGGAGGTGATGATCGACGGAGGTGGTGGTGCGACTTGACAGAGATGGCAGAATGGGAAAATATCACGTAGTGTAGGTGCGCACCGATGGGTGCACCGTGCTGTGGTGTTTTTGGCGTCGTGCGATACTGGTTTTTGCCGCCGTTGTGGTGGTTTTTGTGGGGGTGCGCCGTGCAGTGGTTGTGATTGAAGGAGCTCGGGATTAGGGCTCCAAATCATGAGATTGTCCGTAATTTTTAATTCTGTTTATATTTTATTTTATTGCAGTACCAAGTCATGGGCTTGGGCGATGGGTCGGATATTTAGACCCATCTAACGGATAATGTAAGAGGAGAAGTATTTGTTTGGCCCAATATGAGCCCATGGGCTGAATTACATCAACATCATGAAGCTCTTTCAAAAGCTTCTCAATATTACTGGGCTATCTAAAATAAATTCACCATCGTTTTCTACCAGAAATGCCCTTGATAATATTTTGAACTTTGAAGTCATGGCACATCAAAATTTTGTAAAGTACTCTAAATTTGATTACGAGAGTGTCAAGTCATTCTTTAAATTATCGTATGACATACTTGAGTATTTATAAGATAGTTTGAATTTTTATAAATAAATAAATTTACAAACTATCAACCTAAGATCTTTTAAATTCTTTAGAGGAAAAAAGAAAAAAAAGAAGGATATTTTAAAGGCAAAATGTATTTTACGCGGCCTGGAATAAACCCAGGACAATAGTGATGTGAGAAAATTAAAGGTAAAATGGATACGAATATTTTACGTGGAAAACCCCCAAATAAATTTGAGGTAAAAACCACGGGCAAGTATAGAAGCAATTCACTATAAAATAGGGATTACAACACTTTCTCTCTAAATACAAGGAGAAACTATATCACACTCTATCTTATAATAGGAGAAACTAACACACTATTAAATGACGAAAATACTTAGTAAATTGAGATATTAGAACTCTATATTTGCTTGGGATGATTTTGGATTATGCCCAAAAAATCCAATTTATAGGAAAAATTATTTCACTGTTTCACCTAATAATTTCAACTTAGTTGCATATTTCAATTTTTCACACTCATTGGTCAAAAATGGATTGCTTGGAAATTTCTTCTATTTTGACAAAGTAGCCAACAATTGTTGAATTTTTTTGGCATATGAGTGGACAAAAGTAGTTTTGAAACTACTTCCTCAGTTCCAATCCATTCAGACATATACTATAAGCACTCCAAACATCCTTTATGCAATAAGTTAACTTCTTAAAAATTAAATTAATTATATCTTATATTTTCTAAATAACTTATAACTCATATCTTACTTACAGTTTACTAACTCATTTTCTAAATTTCATCAAAATTTTAAAATAATTTTATATTTCATGAATATTTTGTGAAACACTATATAATCTATACTTCTCTGTTCTCTCCCGTTTTGTAGATCATGAAGCTTTCATATCTATCTATCTGTTGGGAAATTTATGAATTGATTTTGATTATACCATGTAAAACTTAGATTAGGAAGTTGGCACCCCAATTCTATTGTAAATCAACTTATAATAGATAGGTTTGTATAAGCTTAGTGGAAACAACCAAGTTGAAGAATGCAGGAGTCGACTGGATACCAAGATGAAGAATCAGATGTGTGACAGCTAAGTGAAGTGAAGATAAGTCTTAGTCAAGTGACAGAAAAGTTGTCTCAGTCAGACTAACAGCTAAGTCACTCAAGATAAGTGAAGTTGACTGTCAAAGGGGTTATGCAGTAGAAAGTACCCAAGAAAACTGAAGAGATCCGTTGTCAAAGCAAAGTCAATTGTTTGCTGAAATTAGGCATGTGTCAGACTGCCAACCTTAAAGTTATTTTGCTGAAAGAATGCAAAAGGCAAGGAACTAATGATATATACCCGAAAACCTGCAGAGTTTAAGGAAAAACTTCAGAGCTTTAAATTCAAGAATCAACCTACATCAAAGCTGCCAGACAAGACAAGCCAGCAACCTCAAAGATATATCTATCTCTTCAACGGATATATTTTTCAAATAGGCACTATAAAAGGCTGAGGAATTTAATAGATAGAACACTTATGCAATCTGAGACACACAAGAAAAATCAAGAAATCAAAGCATAACACTCTCAAGCATTCTATTCAAATCCTCAAGCCTAAACTCGAAGGAAATCAATCCATTACACTCAGTGAAGGAAAGACAACTTCAAACTGTTGAAGAGGAAAACTTTTTTAAAAGAACAAGAGATCTACACTCCAAGGTTGAAGGAGGTGTAGTAAGGTTCCAGTTCGAACCATAAGCTTTGGACTCGTTGGAGGGTTGTGTGAACAAATCCAAGAGTTTGAAGGAGCTGAAGTAGCAAGACAACTATTTTGTGAAGAAACCGAGTCCTGAAGCAAAGCCACCAGGTGTGTGGTCAAGGCCTAGCTTGGATCACACCATTTTGTAACAAAGTCACCGCACGTTAGTGGATTCCTACAGGGGTTGAAGAAGAGTGGATTAGAGGAATTACCCCATCCTCAAACCACTATAAAAATTGCTTTGTATCTTTTACATTTAGCACTTTTACTCTTGCATATCTATATTGTTGTTTGTTTAATTTGCTAAGTCAACTGATAAAACTAAGCTTAAAACAAGTGTTGAAAAATATATTTCAAATAAAGGGTGAAAGTCATCCACTGTGAAAACCAAGTCTACTGAGTTTTTTAAAGAGTTAACTAAATGACCTGAGTTATCTTATCAACAGCTCAGTCGAGTCTCTTGAGTGGCTAATCCTGCTGTGTAAGTAAGCTAAGTTTTCCACCAAGGACCCAGCTGACTTGTGGTAAAAACTCTAACTTTAAAAGGGCTAAATCGAAAAGTTAGTAAAGTCTATTCAACCCCTTCCCCCTTCTAGGCTTTACATTATCACCCCTTGGGACCACAAGTGGTATCAAAGCGGTTGGTTCATTGAGCCTTCCACACTGGTTATTGAACTAGATCTCATTCTTTTTCAAAGAATACAACACTTGATGTTTTAAAGCTTTTCTTGCAAAACAAGTTATTATCATGGAAGCAAATCTAACTCGCATTCCTATGTTTACTGTCGAGGAATTTGATGATTGGAAAATACTCATGCAGGCACATCTTTCAGCCTTACACGATGAGATCTTGTTCTTCATTGAGGATGGGCCACTGCAGATTATGAAAGTAAACATAGATGTTAGGGCTCCTACTCCCGAGTCCGCTTTACTGCTGACCCGTGGTGAAGGAGGAGGGCTGCTGCAGCTCCTGGTGCACGTGGTGCACGTGTTGCTGCTGCTACTATCTCAGCTGAACCTGCTTCACCAACTGTACCTACTGCACCAAGACCACCCATGGTTGAGAAGCCTCGATGCGAGTGGACGAACGAGGATAGAAAAAGATACAACTTGGATAATGTTTCCATGGACATTTTATATAAAACTCACGATAAAGCCATGTTCAACAAAGTGAAATCCTGTAGAATGACTAAAGAAATTGGGAAAAACTAAC
The DNA here is from genome assembly GCA_016081115.2 of Rehmannia glutinosa. Taxonomy (NCBI): domain Eukaryota; kingdom Viridiplantae; phylum Streptophyta; class Magnoliopsida; order Lamiales; family Orobanchaceae; genus Rehmannia; species Rehmannia glutinosa. Next base: position 107,036 of record JABTTQ020001488.1, on the reverse strand, counting down.
TTTAATTTGTGAAGGATCGGATCAAATCAAAGAAAACAAATTAATGGTTGCTGTACAGGAATTTTAAAATTTCAAAATGCTTGCAGGCGAAAGTCTAGATCAGCTGGATTCCAGATTCACATAGATAACTAATGAGCTCTCAGCTCTAGGAGAAGAATACACACAGAAGAAAATGTGTATGAAAATCCTGAAGTCACTCCCAGCTAAGTGGGAAATGAATGTGATGGCCTTGGGACATTCAATGGACTTAACAAGAACATCCAACAATGAGCTATTCTCATATTTGAAAGCTTATAAATTTGGGCTCCGAAGGAAAGAGCAAGAAAGAGATAGATGTACCCAAGACACCGCACTCACTCATGGTCGGAGAATCTAAAAGAGTTGAATCCAAGAAAGATAACAACTTCTTCAATAAGAACTATAAAAGGAACAAGGGTAAATCATCAAGGAGACACTAATCACCTTCCAAAGCAAGGGAAGATAGACCGCCCAAGAGAGTCTAATATAAGAGAGTGATAATCAAAGAGTCGACAGAGCCGACTACCGTAAAGGCGAGAACCTCGTGGCCGAATTGCGCATAACCAGGATATTTTGTTATTATTTATTCCTATCCACCACTCAACAAATACAGAAATGAGGAGGAAAGAAAAGTCTTCAGAGAAAGGAGACAAGAAAAGAAGAAAGCCATGTTAGCTGCTGAAGCTAACACAACCAAGTGCAAAGAACTAGCTGAGTCAGACAGCAGTGATGCTTTAATATGCTTCATGGCAAAAAAACAGGAAGATGAAGTACACTCTAACTCATCTCGTTTTAATTCTGATGATAGTGATAGTGACCCAAACACATCATCACCCACAGATCTTTATGATTCATTAGGCAAAATGATGAAAGATTTTGAGCACGTGATAACCTCTCACACACTTTGAATGAGGAAAATAGCCAGCTCAAAAGTCAAAAGTCACAGCTGACTAAGGAGCTGAGTACTCTAAGTCACATAGCTGCTGAGAACACTGAGCTGAAGGCTGAGATAGCTAAGATCCAAGTTGACTTAGCTGAAACAGAAAAGAGGGAAAAAATTTGAAAAATGTGATTGCATCATTTACCTAGGCATCTAAATCATTAGATGAATTGATAATGATACAAAAGGAAAGTGGAGATGAAATAGGAATATGATTTAATTCCTTTGTGCATGCTCAAACTCCAAGAGTGGTTATGGAAAAAGGATCCTCAAGTAATGAGGGAGTCCAAAAATCCAAAGCACCATATATTGTACCCACACCCACTCACAAACACAATCACAACTATGCTGGAATAGGATATAAAATCAAAGGCAAAAAGCCAGTAGAGTACGCTGAGAGGACAACTGAAACTAAATTAAGAAGAGTCCATCAGCAGACTCCAAACATCTGTAAAATCAAAACAGAACTACTAAAAGCCCAGAGATTTCAATAGAGAAAGCCATATGATGGGAATGGCAGAAATTATCCTAGCCAAGCTGATTGGAACAATCAAATGAGACATCAGCCAAGTCCTAAGGGATAAAAGCCCAAGTGGCAAAGACCTCAGACTCAAAACAGGTCATTCCCAAGGCAAAGGAACCATTATCAGCACACATATGCACCCAAGCACATTGCAGGGCTTGAACGAAAGTTTCATTATTATCCTAAGAAAGCAAATGCACAAGCTCACACACAGGCATACAGACAAAAGAGATAGTTGTATAAGCCTAAAGCTCCCAAGCAATTTGCAAATATTCATTATGATTATAGAACTGATAGGTGGCAACCTCTTAGAGTCAGACCATTGGGCTATAGGTTGGTTAGATCATCTTATAGTGCTAACCCCTCAGGATCCAGACATGTTCGAGTACCTAAAAATTGATTTCCTTGATGCAAGTTCAAGGAACAACTGAGTGCCAAGGAACCTGGTACATGGATAGTGGTTGTTCCAGACATATCAAAGGGAATAAAAAGAATTTAACAAACTTCAAGGAAGCAAAAGGAGCAAAAGTCATATTTGGAGGAAATGAAGCTCCAGGGGAGATCAAAGGCACATGATCCGTAAGGAAAAATTGACTAGAAATCACAGATGTAGCCTATGTTGAAGAGTTGAATTTCAATATGCTGAGCATCAACCAACTCTATGATAAGGGCTACAATGTAGGATTCAACATGGGAGTATGCCAGATCAAGGATGCTGAATCTAATAAAGTTGTGCTATCAAGATCAAGACAAATAAATATCTATGTAGTGGATTGGTCAACTGCTACACCAAGTACATGTCTGCTAGCCAAAAGTACCGCCGAATCAAGTTGGCTATGGCACAAGAAGTTGAGTCATCTGAATTTCAAGACAATCAACAAGCTTGCAAGAAGTCATCTTGTGGAAGGATTGCCAGACTCAATATATAAGAAGGAAAGCATTTGTGATGCATGCCAGATGGGAAAGCAAATCAAGTCTTCATTCAAGGACAAGCCAAGTACTTCTTCAACTAGGATATTGCACTTATTGCATATGGATTTATTTGGTCCTGTTGAACCAACCAACATCAGTGGAAAGAAATACACCTTAGTGGTGATGGATGATTATTCAAGATATACATGCACTATCTTTATGTGTAAAAAGAAGGAAACTTTGCATAAGCTTCCTCAGCTGATGAGAAGAGTTTAAAATGAGAAGAGTCAAACAATTATCAAGATAAGGTCTGACAGAGGAACTGAGTTTGTCAATGGGATTATAACTCAAGATTGTATAGAGACCGTATTGCTCATGAGTTGTCACCGCAAGAAATCCATATCAAAATGGAGTAGCCGAGAGAAGGAAAGAACTCTCAAGGAAGTCGCAAGGACCATGTTAGGCGAAGTTGGATGGCCTAAGAGATTTTGGGTCAAGCCATTAATACTTTGCTATACTCGGAATAGATTTTGGGCTGGATATTTTCATATCTTTAGATGTTAGTGCTTCATTCACAACAATGGCAAGGACAACTTGAAAGTTTTAGATGCTAAAGCTGATGAAAATATATTTTTGGGATACTCAACTAAGAGCAAAACTTTCAGAGTGCTGAACAAGAGGACTATGATCATAGAAGAGTCTATCCATGTGGTTTTTGATGAACCTAATGTTAATGGAGAAGACATTAATGAGTTAGCTGACAAGATGAATCAGCCAACTGTTCAGAAGAGTCCCTATGTCGAGGCAGATGTCAGAAGACTCAACCCAGATGGAGATGAGATAGCTTAATCCTAAAGACAGATGGAAGACTTGCAGCTGAATGATGAGGAAGTTGTTCAAGATAACTTAGCTGCAAGAAGACATAATCCGGCAGACTTACTCCAACCAGATGTGAGATGGCTGAGAGACCATCCTCCAGAGCTTGTCATTTGAGATATTAGAGAAGGAGTAAGAACTGTTAGTCCAAGTGGCTACGATAATCTAGAGGGGGGGTGAATAGATTATCTCGGTTTTTCAGATTTTGCCCTCTTTTTCAAAAAACTCAAGCAAAGACGAAATGCTAAGTGCGGAATTTAAACAACACACTTTGATTTATAGAGGTTCAACCCACCTAGGGCCTAATCCTCTACCACCCCAGTATATCCGGGATGGATTTCAAAAAGAAAAAAAGATTTTATTAATTTACCAAAAATTAATACAACACCTTGAGGATTACCACAACCCTCTTACACCACCTTGAGGATTACCACAACCCTCTTACAACACCTTTGAAGATTACCACAACCTTCAAACACCTATCACCTAGATCACCCAAGTGTATTCTTACAACAAGAATACTCACAAGGATGTCTTGTGTTGTATGATGACCAAAATCAAGATTACAACTCAATAATGATTGATAAAATATGAGTACAAGTGTAATCAAGAATTGAAAACCTAGACCTCAAATTTGTGCAAGTGAAAGTGCTAAGGTTAATACAACAAGATATGAAAGTGTTTGCTTGATTGCTCTTTGCTTGTGTAGAGTGTTGTATCTTGTTGCTTGAATGAAGCCTCTATTTATAGGAGACGTCTTGGCTTTGATTTCCAGACATAGGCTCCTCCTTGGGGAGTGATTTGCTGCAAAAGAAACCATTTAAAATCATCAATATAGTCATAGAAATCAATCCCACAAAATAGGGAAAAGTCAGTCCAAAATGCAATGAGATAGTTTGCCGATAAAACAGGTGCGGCGGCTTCAAGCAGAGATAAGATTGAAAATGAATTTCTGCAATTTTTACACAGGGGGACCGGTCGGAGGGGGGTGCGACCGGTCGCCCTTGATGTTGACCGGTTGGGGTTGATAAAAATACGAAACAGAGAAGACTGAACCAAAAGAGGGACTCCCAGTGCACGGCCGCCCAGGGTTGACCAAATTCGCCCTCATCGGTCGACCACCTGGTTGACCGGTCGCCCTCCCTCAATTTTTCTACGTCCCTTTTTCTGTTTCAAAACTCAACTCAGGTATGGGTTTCCCTATAGGGCGACCGGTCGAGCCTGAAACAAATGTGTTGTCCAATTTGTTTATCGAAAATAAACTCCAAAAAATACTACGAAAAATAGTAAAAACATTTTAAGTCGATCGGAAGTATTTAGACAACATTTAGGGACATTGTTTTGGTTTAAAAACTCATTTGAACAAAATCGAACAAAATCATGATAAAAACATTTATCTAACAAACTCTCCCTTTTTGATGATTACAAACCAAAACAATTTTCTCGAGGACGATTTTGAAAACAAATAAATTTTCCGGTTTTATGAGTGAACTATCCGTTAAAAACATTCCATACAAAGCTCCCCCTATCTATGAGCATATCAACAAGAGATATTGCATAAGCTAGAAGCACAAGCTATAACAAGCTTATGCATATAAACATCATAAGCTAAGAAGCTCCCCCTGTCACAATACTTATAATCTTTTGCAATTGAGTCCATAATACAAGCCATGGACTAGGTTTACTTGGCTTTAGGAAACCATAGCTTATAGCTTTTATTGCGAGCTTCTTTTAGCTAACGAGCCAATTTCCTGTTTCTCCCCCTTTGGAATCATCAAAAAGAATGTTAGGAAGATAAAAACATCATACAACTATATCAAAACATCATACAACTATATCAAAGTGCGCCAAAGAAACGGTTTATCAACCATTGAACAATGTCGGCTTAAAATCCAAGGAAAATGGGAGAAATGTATCATGAAGAGTTCATACGCTCGTTATATTTGCCAAAGCATGATCTCAGTAAATATTTAAGACTTTTGGAAGCAAGAGAATCATGTAGAAGTTGAAAGACATTTCATCGAACACCTTGTGAGCGTAAATATTAAAAGAAGTTGTATAGAGCCCTTGTAAATGAATCAAGCCAAAAAATTTTATCACCAATTCACATCAAACATCATACAATACAATATAACAATCAAGCTCATCATGATCATAATATAATTTCATCAAAAAATATACAAGAAACCCATAAGCTCAAGGGTTCAACCCAATTGAGCAAAAAAAAAGGAAAATTCTTACCATTCGATCGGTAAAGATGAGCAATGATGATGATAAATGTGCTATATAAGGTCCAAGATATGAATTGAATTCATGAAAACCAATTTTGAGTGAAATTTGTGTGAATTTGGCAAAGGGGACGAGAAATGGCAAAAATAAGTTAAAATGTCGAATGCTGAAGATAGAACGGTTTTAATCCAAAATATAGCTCAGGGCGACCGGTCGTGGTTGAGGGCGACCGATCGACGTTGAGGGCAACCGGTTGCCCTCAACCTCTTCAGCCCACTGTTTTGTCAAGTTTTTCAAAATCCGAATTTTCAACCAAAAATCCGATTTTTCGCCCCTAAGTTTTAAAAACATGCAAAATGTAAACGTAAACCTCATTTAATATGCATTATGCCTAACCGAGCTCGTATGGACGCAAAAGTCTCGGAAGATAGCGGTTTTGTAAAAATGTCCGCTAATTGATCTTGAGATGGTACAAAAGATATCTCAATTTTTCGTTTTGAAACATAATCCCTTAGAAAATGATGTCGAATCTCAACATGTTTAGTACGGTTATGATGAACCGGGTTTTGAGCAATATTTATAGCGGATATATTATCACAAAAGATAGGTACGTTTTCAAAAGAGCATTTGTAATCCGCTAAGGTTTGTTTCATCCAAAGAAGTTGAGTACAACAAAAAGCGGTGGAAATATATTCGGCTTCGGCCGTTGAAAGAGAAACACAGTTTTGCTTCTTTGAAAACCAAGAAACTAGGCAATCGCCTAAAAATTGACATGATCCTGAAGTACTTTTCCGATCATCAATATTTCCCGCATAATCCGAATCACTATAACCTTTAAGAGAAAAATTTTCATTCTTTGGATAAAATAGACCATATTGAATAGTGCCTTTCAAATATCGAAAAATCCTTTTAACGACACTGATATGAGATTCTTTGGGATTGCTTTGAAAACGAGCACATATGCATACGGCATGAAGAATGTCCGGTCTACTAGCGGTTAAATAAAGTAAACTACCAATCATACCTCAATACTTTGATTCATCCACGGACTTGCCTTTTTCATCTTTGTCAATTTTGACATTTGTTGCCATGGGAGTAGAAACGGTTCTTCCTTCTTCAATGCCGAACTTTTTCAAAAGTTCTTTTGTATATTTTGATTGCGAAATGTATATGCCTTCTTGGCATTGCTTAATTTGGAGTCCTAGAAAGAAGTTGAGCTCCCCCATCATACTCATCTCAAATTCACCTTGCATCAACTTAGAGAATTTCTTGCACAAGGAATTATTTGTAGCACCAAAAATAATATCATCAACATAAATTTGCACAAGTAAGCAATCTTGCCCTTTTTCAAAAACAAAGAGAGTTGTATCAACTTTGCCCCTTATAAAACCATTTTGCAAAAGAAAAGAGCTAAGTCTATCATACCATGCACGGGGTGCTTGCTTTAAACCATATAAGGCCTTTTTAAGTTTATAAACATCATTAGGCCTAGAAATATTTTCAAACCCCGAAGGTTGTTTTACATAGACTTCTTCTTGAATAATACCATTTAAGAAAGCGGTTTTAACATCCATTTGGTAAAGTTTGAAATTTTTAAAACAAGAATAAGCAAGTAAAATACGAATAGCTTCTAAACGTGCTACGGGTGCAAAAGTTTCATCATAGTCAATACCTTCTTCTTGACAATACCCTTGAGCTACTAACCTTGCCTTATTTCGAACAATGTTGCCTTGATCATCAAGTTTGTTCCGGAATACCCATTTTGTACCAATAATAGTTTGAGATGGAGGACAAGGTACCAATTCCCATACATCATTTCTTTCAAATTGATTCAACTCCTCTTGCATCTCTAAGAATCAATCCTCATCCTCAATAGCCTCCTTAGCATTTTTAGGCTCTTTTTGAGAAATAAGAGCTTTCTCGGCAAATTTTCTCCGGGTCATCACTTTGTCAAGGGGATCACCAATAATAAGATCTTTTGGGTGATCTCCCTTAAATTTCAATGCAACTGGAAGATCCAAAGTATCACCTCTATCTTCTTGAGGACCATTTGAAGTGGACGGTTGATCATTTGATGTAGACGGTTGATCATCAACTTGAACAATTGGTTCAATAATATCCTCTTCATCACTTTCATCATTGGGTATTCTTTCAACACTCGAAGCTTCATTGAATTTGACATGGATGGATTCTTCAACAACTCCACTAGTCTTATTGTAAACCCGATATGCTTTGCCGTACCAATATCCCCATACAAATCTAAAATGAAGAAGTTGTAGAGGTTTGGTTGTGGAAATTTCATTTTTGGGCTTAAAACTACTCTTAACTAATTTGTTCTTTTGACAAGTGTCACATAAGCCAAGATTTTCAAAATTCAATTTGGGTAGTCCTTTCACATGTTGGTTTTTGTAAATACTTTTCAAATTCTTGTATCCAACATGTCCAAGTCGCCTATGCCATAAACTAGTTAAATCATTATTGGCGACTAAACAAGAAACATTTTGACTAACCAAATCACTTGTACAAATTTTGTAAAGATTGCCTTTTCTATTTGCTTCACAAATAATTTCACCATTTTTAAGTATAAGGCATTTTTCTTTATTGAAGGAAACATCATACTTTGAATCACAAAGTTGGCTAACACTTATCAAATTAAACTTAAGCCCTTCTACTAAAAGAACATTACTAAGAGAGAAAGAAGAGTTACCAATTTCTCCATTTCCAAGAATTTTTCCTTTGCCATTGCCGAACATGACCATACCCTCTTCTTGGAGCTTGATGTTGGTAAATTGTTCTCTCCTCCCGGTCATATGGCGTGAACATCCGCTGTCCACGAGCCATTTTGAATCTTCCATTGTTGTTATAGCCCCTATTACCTACAAAAGAATTTCTTTTAGGTACCCTATAATTTTGGGGTCCATGGGGGTTAGTCTTGAGACCTTTGGGTCTCCAAACATGTCTAGAGCTATTTTTCAATTTGCAATTATTAGCATAATGTCCAACTTTTCCACAATATAAACAAGTAGGAGTATTATAATTACTAGCACGTACAAAAGTCGGACCTTGGTTATTTTTCTTAAAAACACTTTGAAATGGCTTATAACCAAGTCCCAATTTGGAATGCTCACCTCTTTGTGCATCTAAAGTTTTTGTGACTTTGTTCGTGCTTATGTTGAAACGATGCACATCATTTTTCAAACATTCAATATCTTTTGTGAGCAATTCCTTTTCGGTTTCAAGAGAGTGAAATCTAGTAAGAGTAAGAGTATGAGCTTTGTCTAGATATTCATAAGAGGTAAATAATTTTTCATTTTCAACCTTAAGCTCCTTATGCTCCTTTTTCAAATTTTTGTATTTAACAATTAAATTTTGAAACTTAATTTGCAATTCATCAAAATCACATTGCAAATCATCAACTATGGAGGAAGTAGAAGAATTAGAGCGTACCTCATTATTTTCATCGTCTATGGCCATGAGACCATGTTCGGTCTCTCCTTCCTCGTCGGTTGTTTCGAGTAGTTCATCCCATGTTTTGACCTCCGCATTTAGAGCCTTCTTTTTCGTGAAAGGCTTCCTTTTATTTTGCTCCTCTTCATCGAGCTTTGGGCAATTGGCAATGAAGTGCCCGGGTTTTTCGCATTTAAAGCAAGCATTATCTCTTGGTTTTCTTGCTTTATTTTTATTCACAAATTTTGCAAATTTTCTAACAAGTGCGGCGTCTCCTCCTCATCATCATCATTATCATAGTATGCATTATTAGAGGAAGAAGCAAGACCTTTAGGTAATTTGCATACCCGATTGATTTATGGATGGTTTGGAATTTTTCCTCTCATTGAGATAGACTTCATAGATGAGGAGATTTCCAATAAGCTCATCAAACTTGAGTGTCTCAAGATTTTGTGCCTCCGTGATTGCCGTTACTTTTTCGGACCATGAGCCGAGAATAACATTCAATACTTTAGTCACCTTGTCTTCTTCGGAGATGACTTTACCGAGGGCCACAAGAGGATTGTCAATATTATCAAGCCTTTCCACCATCTTGGAGATGCTTTCACCATCATGCATGTTAAAGTTTTCAAAGTCTTTAACAAGCATGGTCTTTCTTGCTTGCTTGACCTTCTTGGTCCCTTCATAGATTGTCTCCAATTTTTCCCAAACCTCATGTGCCGACCTTATGCCTCTAATGTGATTGTACTTGGTGGCGGTAAGAGAACAATGCAAAATATTTAAAGCCTTACCATTTAAAGAGAAAGCCTTTTTGTCGTTTTCATCGAACTCCTTGAAAGGTTTAGGAGTCGAGGTGACATCCTCCGATTTCTTGGTTGGTTGAACAACTCCTTCAATGACCACATTCCAAATGTCGAAGAGGCACCCTTGTAGGAAGCACTCCATACGGTTTTTTCAAAATGCGTAGTTGTTGGCGTCGAATAGTGGTGGCTTATTGGTGGAGGCGCCGGTGGTGAGATGAGCATCATTTGTAGCCATGGATGTTTCCTGTTTACTCGGAACGAGATAGCCAAAGAGTTTGGCTCTGATACCACTTGTTAGTCCAAGTGGCTACGATAATCTAGAGGGGGGCGAATAGATTATCTCGGTTTTTCAGATTTTGCCCTCTTTTTCGAAAAACTCAAGCAAAGACGAAATGCTAAGTACATAATTTAAACAACACACTTCGATTTATAGAGGTTCAACCCACCTAGGGCCTAATCCTCTACCACCCCAGTATATCCGGGATGGATTTCAAAAAGAAAAAAAGATTTTATTAATTTACCAAAAATTAATACAACACCTTGAGGATTACCACAACCCTCTTACACCACCTTGAGGATTACCACAACCCTCTTACAACACCTTTGAAGATTACCACAACCTTCAAACACCTATCACCTAGATCACCCAAGTGTATTCTTACAACAAGAATACTCACAAGGATGTCTTGTGTTGAATGATGACCAAAATCAAGATTACAACTCAATAATGATTGATACAATATGAGTACAAGTGTAATCAAGAATTGAAAACCTAGACCTCAAAATTTGTGCAAGTGAAAGTGCTAAGGTTAATACAACAAGATATGAAAGTGTTTGCTTGATTGCTCTTTGCTTGTGTAGAGTGTTGTATCTTGTTGCTTGAATGAAGCCTCTATTTATAGGAGAGGTCTTGGCTTTGATTTCCAGACATAGGCTCCTCTTTGGGGAGTGATTTGCTGCAAAAGAAACCATTTAAATTCATCAATATAGCTGTTAGAAATCAATCCCACAAAATAGGGAAAAGCTGTCTGAAAATGCAACGGATAATTTACTGATAAAACATGGGTGCGACCGGTCACGCAGAGATAAGATTGAAATTGAATTTCTGCAATTTTTACACAGGGGGACCGGTCGGAGGGGGGTGCGACCGGTCACCCTTGATGTTGACCGATTGGGGTTGATAAAAATACGAAACTGAGAAGACTGAACCAAAAGAGGGACTCCCAGGTACCGGTCGCCCAGGGGTCGACCGGTCGCCCTCACCGGTCGACCACCTGGTCGACCGGTCGCCCTTCCTTAATTTTTCTACGTCCCTTTTTCTGTTTTAAAACTCAACTCAGGTACGGGTTGCCCCATATGGCCACCGGTCGAGCCTGAAACAAATGTGTTGTCCAATTTTTTATCAAAAATAAACTCCACAAAATACTCCTAAAATAGTAAAAACATTTTAAGTCGATCGGAAGTATTTAGACAACATTTAAGGACATTTTTTTGGTTTAAAAACTCATTTGAACAAAATCGAACAAGATCATCAAAATCATGATAAAAACATTTATCTAACAAGAACTAGATGTAGGACTCAACATGAAGCTATGTTCACTTGTTTCATTTCACAGATTGAGCCTAAAGATGTGTCACAAGCATTGGATGACACATATTGGATTCTAGTTATGCAGGAAGAGCTGAATCAGTTTGAAAGAAATAAAGTTTGGGAATTGGTTCAATGGCCTACCCAACAAAATGTTATTGGTACTAAGTGGGTATTTAGAAATAAGATGAATGAAGAAGGATCTGTAGTGAGAGACAAAGCAAGATTGGTAGCCAAAGGGTATTGCCAAGAAGATGACGTATATTTTCATGAAACCTTTGCACCTATTGCAAGATTGGAAGTAATTAGGATGTTTCTTGCTTATGCTGCACACAAGAACTTCGCAGTCTACCAAATACATGTGAAGAGTGCATTTTTGAATGAACTTTTGGAACAAGAAGTCTATGTGGAACAACCTCTAGGTTTTGAGCATAAAACTATTGGAGATAAAGTCTACAAGCTCAAGAAGGCCTTATACAGTTTGAAACAAGCACCAAGAGCATGGTATGACATATTGTCTCAGTTTCTTATTGACAATGGATTCACCAAAGGAAAGGTTGATAGGACACTCTTCAGAAATCAATATGGAGAGAGTATAATATTTGTTCAAATATATGTGGATGACATCATCTTTGGATCCACAAACAAAGAGCTGTGTGACAAGTTCTCAAATATCATGCAATGGAAATTTGAGATGAGCATGATGGTGTGAAGCCCCGATTTTTCCGAGCTATTAATTGATCCTTATTGTCGTTTATACTTTTGATCGACTATTTTACCGCGTCATTTTGACGGGTAATTATTAATAATATATACATTTTGTATTTTATTTCATTTTATTTAATTACTTGTGATCATGATCTTTATTAATTCTATTCCTCATTTATGATCACTTGATTGATCATTATTACTATTTTTGTATTTATTAGTCACCTTAGAATTTTAAGAGACTATTTATTTTAGAGACTTTTACCTTATAGAATTAAGAATTTGATTTAGATTAATTGATCATGAGATACAAGTGATCAAGGAAATCACTAATTATTTTGGAGATTGATATATTCATCTATTATCATCAAATTTGGGACAAAAACAAATATATATATGGAATTACCATAATACCCTTGAAGTGGACGGCCAACATGGATATTTTGGAGTACAAATATCATCCAACTCTTGTACACCTACACCATATATTAGTCATCTTGTGTATAATTATACCATTAATTCAAACATTATACACATCATCCCTCACATCACTTCTTTAATATTTTTTTTGCCAACATGTTGGAAGTCTTCCAACATTCCATTCAAACCAAGTCTTGCCCATACCTCTGACCTTTAAATTGTCTCCCATGCATGAGGCAAAATGCAAGACACAATTTGAAAAAAATTCCTCTCCCCCTCTCTCACTAGGTGGACGGCCATGAGGGCCATTTTGTGCCAAAATTCCATTTCATTTTTATCACTAACACATTCATCTCCTACACAAATCCTCCTCTTTCTCTCTAAAAACTCCCAACTTCTCTCTACTCTTCTTCTTATTTTCTTTTTCTATACTTAGAAAAATTTTCAACATTTTCCTCCTTATACTCCATAAAAATCGAACCAAACTATACCAAAGTAAGAAATTTTATCTTCAAGCCAAAATTTCCAATTTTCAAGCTTCAACTAGTCTCCAAACACCTATTACACAAGGTAAAGTGTAGTCCTTCTCCTTTCCTTATATCCTTCTTTTTATCCTTAATTTTTCTCTCATTTTTCTAACTTCAAATTTTTGATATTTCTTGACTTAGGGGCTGACCTAAGAAGCCTCATCCAAAATTTGTGAAATTATCCTTTTATTTCACAATTTTCAATTTTAAGGTGGGTGGAAAAATATTTTGCAACTTTTAGGTGTTTTGATTAAATGCATGTAGAAAATTTAATCATGAGCCTTAAGATATATATAATCTATGTATTGCATGTCAATTCTATGTATTAAGTCATGAAAATTCTCAAGAGTTGCTCAAAATTACTATTTATTGAATTTTAGGTGCATGCATGTACACTTTAATGTTCTATTTGATGAATTCTTGTATGTATTGGACATGCATGTGTATGATCTTTAAAATCTATGTTTTGGATGCCTTATAACCTGGAAAAGTCGAGCATAATTGATTAAATTTCAATTTTGGACTTAAAAATGTAAAAATGGAAAGTTGGTGGACTAAATTGCAAGAAAATAAAAGTTAAAGGACCCCTCTGAATATTTCGAAATTTTGGACTGTACTCTGGTTCAAAAATGACTTTTGGACATTTTAATAAAGTTTTAAGAGTTTTAAGATAAATAAAATGAACCTTTAAAAGCCCAAGGACTAGATTGTAAAATTTTGTAAGTTTAAGGGCTACTTTGCAATTTTTTAAAACTGTACCAGAACTAAACTTTAAAATTTGAAATTTTTACTCTTAAGGTACTGGGAATGACATATTTTAAAGGTGTTCCAAAATCCCAAGTGGTTAGGGCTTGGAAAACAATTTTTCTAAAATTGAGGGACTAATGTGTAAAATACTAAACTTGAGGACCCAAATGAAATTTCCAGGACTTATGCAGCCCATGCACCTGGAAATACTAACTTAACTATAACGTAATTATATTTTGGACCCAAGGTTCAAATTTCATAATAATTGGACCCCTAAAAGCCTTAAAGACAATTATTTCAAAATGGGACAAAAATGATATTTTCAAAAGTTAAAGGACCTACACATATTTCTTTAAAAACTGCTTTTGTCCCAATATCCTATAATCTTAGTGACATTTTCCAACTGGAATCACATTAAAATCCCTTCCGGTTTGTGAGTTCCGAATTTTTAAAACTTAAGGTCCGAATTGGCAATTTTTACAAATTTGGGGCCAATGTGAGAATTTTACAAAATCTAGACCTCAAAATTTTAAAAACCTGAATCTCTGGACAATTTGGAGAATTTAGGAACTGACCTCTTAATTTTTCAAGGTCGGGATATTTATTTATTCAATTTTTAACCCCAAAAGTGTTAGTTTTTACAAAATGGGGCTAAATTACAATTTTTCTTTTATAAAGGACCTAACTCAAATTATTTTCTCTTTTACTAAAATAGCCCTAGACCCTCCGACTTGGAGATTTAATTAAAGTATTTTACTTTCCCAAAAACCCTTGACTTATCGGATCAATTTGACCGATTAATAACGATCGCGGAATGACTTCCTCGCCTTGCAATTTTGAATCTATAACGGGACTCATGTTCCACCTAGTCTTTCAAGATATCGAAGATTTCTTATCCTTCCGATGATCATCTTCATCCAAATACTCCACCAACGCCATAATTGTCACTCGCGTTTTTCAAAAATTTTCCTAAAACTGCTTCCCTGAATCAATAATACTCGACTGGGTTGACTGCTTGTACTTGTAATTACTTTCCTGCCTGAGTCAACTTGGTGTGTCGAGCTCACAGTCGAAATGGATACGTCGGGGATGGAACCGAGCAGCTCGGCTGCTATTCCACTCTTCCGGCCCCATCGCCCTAATCCCGCAACTGAGGGACGGAGTTTGTCCAAGGGAAGCGGGTCGTAGTACTTGAGGTATAATCATGATTATGATAGATCCGAGCTTTGCAAGCTCCACTGTGGATTATGTCTTTGCCTACGGAGCGATAAGGTGCTTGGTCTTGGACCATACTTGACCGGGAGTTACAAGGAAGAACGAAGGAATCGGGCTGTCGATCCACACGATTCCGGAGTTATCGGACCCGTTTTGGTTGGCGTTACATTTCCGTACACAACCGCTACCTATTTTGCATTGGTTGGTGCTACAAATCCGTACGCAACCATTATTTGCCTTGCATTGGGATTGGCGTTACACTTCCGTACGCAATCCTACCTGTCTTGAATGAATCACATAGTGCTGTGTGACCATGAATCTTTTTCTGAATCGTATAAGTATATTATTTAAATATTTTATCACGACGCTTATAATCGTGTAAAATCCATGCATCATACTCACGCGTTTTCATATAACTGTTTTCTCACATTAACTATATTGCGCCACACTTGCACACGATCACCCCATCCACTGAGATTTTTGTCTCATCCCCACCTATTTTCTAACCTTAGATGAGGATTTCGTTGAAGATCTTTGAACCGCTCGGATTGAGACCTTGTACTCCGCTTGCTGGATTTACTATTTCTTGTTGTTGATTGGACTCTTTTCTTATGTTGTTGTTGGACTTTTGTATTTCGTTCCATTCCAGTTTGTAACTGAAGGGCGTAGGACCCTTTGACTTTAAGTTGCTATATTTTGTTGATTTCCGGGTTGTAAAATGGATTATGGATTGTAGACTGTAAGTTGTATTCGCACTTGTTATTTATTTCCACTGCTATTTAGACTCTGTCTCATTGGGTTCTCGTTGATATTTGTCTGGACTGTTTGGTAATTGTATTTAAGTTGTGGATCGTTCGTCGCGTCTCGTTTGGGGTGTGACAATTAGAGTGGTATCAGAGCTCGGCTAGTAAGATGGAAGCTAACACCGAGATGACCCTCGGTCTGTGTTTTGGGTAGTACCGCGACTTGACCAATTAAGTGTGAAATCGATTTCAAATTGGCATAGAACCGCCTTATTGATGTTTGAACTAAGTTAGAACGCATACTTTGAGATTTCATATTCATACTTGTTTTGACTTAGTTGATTCTTGACCGATTTCCCCTTATTCATTCTTTCTTATTCTCTTCTTATCTTTCCTCTACCTTTGACTGATCCGCCTTAGTTTTGTTTGATCAGGATGGAGCCGACGCCGCCTACATGGTGGGATGTATTCCATGCCCGTGCTGAGCGGGAATATTTCTGGGCACTGATGATCCATTGGCACCGGGAAAGTGAACGCGCGACCACAGAACTAGCCCAGGAGCGCCAACGCAATAGGGACCTGACTCAACGCTTGGCGATGAGCCAAGATGAGAAGAACGAGCTGACTACTGTCATCAAGGACTGCGATAACACCATAAGAGCGCGGACCAAATACAGAGTATCCAGGAGCGCTTGGATAACATGCGGGAGAAGATGAAGAGGACAAGTGACGGCCGCCAGAAATGGGAGATTGACGCCCGCCTATCCCGTGGCACCGTTGAGCGCTTGGAGGAGACCCTCATCAAGCAAATGACAGTCATAGAGGACCTTACACAGGCCCTAGCTCGTAGAGACACCGCACTAGAGGCCGCTTTAGCGGCTAATGCTCGCCCATTGCCACCGCCGAGGCGAGCTCGTACGATGCCGAGGAGGATCCCGAGGAGGATCCAGTCGACATTGGAGAGCCGGAGGCACTCGAGGCTGCTCCACTCGATGAGGCTCAGGGATTCGAGCAGTGGTTGGACTTCGTGGATTGGCCCGAGGTTGAGGCGCCACCTCAGCCCGACCCAGCCCCGATTATAGATATAGCTGTGAGCGACGATGATGGCGATCTCATTGATTAGTTAGCAGACTGTCAGTTTGTACTTTTGTTGTTGTAGCCGTGTATTCCAGTGTTGTACCTTACTTTCTTTTGTACTAGATTCGGATGTATTTTTGTTTCCGATGTATCTGACTTAGTAAATCTGCTGTTGTACTTTGGGTGTAATCAAATTTTACATTAATGGATATGCCTCTTGCTATTTATTCAGTGTCTTGTGTTTGATGTTACTTTCCCTGCGATATTCCTTGCTTTATGTGAATAATTATTGTATTCATTTACTCGCGAATCGCAACTAACGCTTCAAGATACAGAATGGCAGAACGTCGAGGACGTGGGAGATCTCGTCGCGTTCCACGAGGAGACGATAATGTACCCAGGGATCGGGTACCCTCTCCGGAATTACCACCACATCCTCCACCTGCTGTAGGAGACAATCCGACCGCACAAGCCTTACAGCAAATACTGGTTTTTATGAGGCAATAGGCAGAGCCTCAACCCCGTGCTCCCAAACCCGCCAGAGAGGCGAACGATCGCACGTTAGAGCGATTCCTGCGGTTCGACCCACCAACCTTCTTGGGGAGCCGGACGATGTGAACGCAGAAGAATGGATAGAGAAGTCGGAGAATATCTTCAATGCTCTTCAATACTCCGACGAGCAGAGTCACACTCGCCGTATTTCGTCTGAATCGGCCGCTAGAGACCGGTGGAGGGCGATTGAAAGGAGATGGGAACAGGGACCAGTAGTAAAAACATGGGGAAATTTCTTGGCTGAGTTCAATGAACAGATATTCCACAAAAGTTGTGAAAGAAGCACGCCGAGATGAATTTCACAGATTGAGGCAAGGAATCGACCGTAGCTCAAGACGAGTCCGAGTTTCACCGATTGTCCAAGTATGCTCGGGGACAATCGAATAATGAAGAGGATAAGCTTTACAAGTTCACTCGAGGATTGAAACTGGAACTTAGAAATAGTTGTTGATCAGTTGAATCTGCGGCTACTCGGCCATGAAAGGCAAACTCTCGCATTGAGTCGGGAATGAACCGTATTGACAGTGATTCAATGAGAATAGGCCATCGAAAACGATCTTAAGAGGATACAGTGGGGGCAGCCCATCTAAACCGCCCGCTAAGTTTGAAGGACCAGATTAATAAAATGCAGACAAGGAAAGAGACCAAGGTCAGCAGGAAAGCCGGGTCAAGAGTGTGCACATTGCCGAAAACGGACATACGCCAACAATCAATTGGCGTAAACAAGGAAGGTGTTTGCTTATTTGTAGTAATGTCGACTCACCGTACAAGATTGCCCGGCAATGATCGAACTAAATGCAGACGCAACCGCGGCAGGCGGGAAATGGCCAGGGTAATCGGGCAAGGATGCCCGCCGAGCATTTGCACTAGCCGGGACAGAGGCTCGGGAGGCAACAGATGTGGTGGAAGGTACGCTTCTAGTATCTAACCACTACGCTAAAAAAATGTTCGACCCTGGATCAACGCATTCATTTGTTGCACCGCATTTTGTACACAAACTGCATGCATGCATGGAACATATGCCTATATGTTTAGAAGTGTCAACTCCTATGGGTGCAAGTCAGTCACTTTGATATTCAATACCATTCCGGGAAAGCTAACGTCGTAGCGGATGCTCTAAGCAGAAAGGAGAGCTTAGCCAGACTTATGATTCGAGAGTGGGAATCATTAGAAGAGCTAAGCAATTGGAATCTGACAAGAACCAATACTCAGATTTCATGTGCTAACATTTCGGTTAAACCCGAACTGCTGAATGAGATCAAAGAAGCGCAAGGGAAAGATGCACATCTTCAAAAACTGAAGGAGAAGATACTTAAAGGAGAGAGATCAGAATTCTCGATACCTGAAGATGGAGTTATCAGATTTCGGAATCGAGTGTGTGTATCGAATGACGAGCAGATTAGGAATAAAATCCTAACAGAGGCACACCGTTCAAAATACACTATACATCCTGGAGGAAACAAGATGTATAAGGATTTGAAAAGGAGTTATTGGTGGGTAAACATGAAAAACCAGGTAGCGAGTTCGCTAAGTAGATGTTTAACTTATCGACGTAAAAAAGAACACCAACGACCATCCGGTTTACTACAACCGCTTGAGAATTCCCGAGTGGAAATGGGAACACATAACGATGGACTTCGTGACGGATCTACCGAGACCCGAGAGGAGGCCATGATGCTATTTGGGTAGTTGTAGACCGACTCACGAAATCGCACACTTTTTACCCATCAAGAAAACTCGATAGCTTAGAAACTTGCACAAACTTATATCCGAGAAATCATTCGACCGCATGGAGTACCGATCGACATAGTATCCGATAGAGACCCGAGGTTTGTCTCCGTTTTTTGAAGTGCCTGCACGAGAATCGGGTACCTCGCTAAGTTTCAAAGACAAAGAAGACATCCACAAACCGATGGACAGTCTGAGCGAACAATTCAAACCCTTGAAGATATGTTGCGAGCCTGCACATTGGATTTTCAAGGAAGTTGGGATTCGCACTTACCATTAGCCGAGTTTGCCTACAATAGCAGTTATCAAGCCACGATTGGGATGGCACCCTACGAGGCATTATATGGGCGAAAATGTAGATCCCCACTACACTGGGAGATTGACAACCAATGGACTCCGAAAGAGAAACGAAAGTCATCCTCATTCCAAAGGTCGACTTAGTTCAGGAGGCCATGGAGAAGGTCAAGCTGATCAAGGAGCGGATTCGCACAGCTCAGAGCCGCCGAAAGAGTTACGCGGACAAGAGAAGAAAGGATTTGGAATTTGAAGTCGGTGATGAAGTATTTCTCAGACTCTCACCACGGAAAGGATTGATCATTCCGAAGAAAAGAGGCAAGTTGAGTCCGAGATATGTTGGACCTTACAAGATTTTACAAAGGATCGGGAAATTAGCCTACCGACTCGAGTTACCAGCACCATATGCGGGAATGCACGATGTATTCCACGTATCGAGATTGAAGAAGTATCAACCAGATCCCGAGCATATCATCACTCGAGATACTCCTCCTCTAATGGAAAATCTATCCCACACCGAGAGGCCGATCCGGATCATTGATCAGCAGATACGACAGTTGCATAAGAGAGAAATTCCGATGGTTAAAGTGGTGTGGCAGAACCACAACCGAGACGAAGACGCAACGTGGGAGAAGGAAGAAGACATGAGGAATCAATATCCAGGAACTATTTTGAAGAGAATTTGGGGACCAAATTCTTTTAAGAGGGGAGGATGTGAAGCCCCGATTTTTCCAAGCTATTAATTGATCCTTATTGTCGTTTATACTTTTGATCGACTATTTTACCGCGTCATTTGGACGGGTAATTATTAATAATATATACATTTTGTATTTTATTTCATTTTATTTAATTACTTGTGATCATGATCTTTATTAATTCTATTCCTCATTTATGATCACTTGATTGATCATTATTACTATTTTTTATTTTTTAGTCACCTTAAAATTTTAAGAGACTATTTATTTTAGAGACTTTTACCTTATAGAATTAAGAATTTGATTTAGATTAAGTGATCATGAGACTTACAAGTGATCAAGGAAATCACTAATTATTTTGGAGATTGATATATTTCATCTATTATCATCAAATTTTGGACAAAAAAAAATATATGGAATTACCATAATACCCTTTAAGTGGACGGCCAACATGGATATTTTGGAGTAAAAATATCATCCAACTCTTGTACACCTACACCATATATTAATCATCTTGTGTATAATTATACCATTAATTCAAACATTATACACATCATCCCTCACATCACTTCTTTAATATTTTTTTTGCCAACATGTTGGAAGTCTTCCAACATTCCATTCAAACAAGTCTTGCCCATACCTCTGACCTTTAAATTGTCTCCCATGCATGAGGCAAAATGCAAGACACAATTTGAAAAAAATTCCTCTCCCCCTCTCTCACTAGGTGGACGGCCATGAGGGCCATTTTGTGCCAAAATTCCATTTCATTTTTATCACTAACACATTCATCTCCTACACAAATCCTCCTCCTTCTCTCTAAAAACTCCCAACTTCTCTCTACTCTTCTTGTTATTTTCTTCTTCTATACTTAGAAAAATTTTCAACATTTTCCTCCTTATACTCCATAAAAATCGAACCAAACTATACCAAGATAAGAAATTTTATCTTCAATCCATTTTTGATATCACATTGTTCATCTCTTCCACCTTCTTAATTTAAGTTTGAATTTGGTTTGGAGGTACATTTAGAAGACTGTGAAGATTAGAGCTTGACAACATTTTTGAAAAAGGTCCTCAAGCTTGAAGAGAAACTAGTAGAGGAATTTAGACTACAAGGTAAGAATTGAGTACTAGACCCCTTCTTTCCTACTCTTTCTATTGTTTTCAAATTTTAACACCCCTTTTTCATTTTTGAGAAATAGGGGCTGACCTTAGGTGATTTTGGAGTTGAGCCAAAATTTCCAATTTTCAAGCTTCAACTAGTCTCCAAACACCCACTACACAAGGTAAAGTGTAGTCCTTGTCCTTTCCTTATATCCTTCTTTTTATCCTTAATTTTTCTCTCATTTTTCTAACTTCAAATTTTTGATATTTCTTGACTTAGGGGCTGACCTAAGAAGCCTAATCCAAAATTTGTGAAATTATCCTTTTATTTCACAATTTCCAATTTTAAGGTGGGTGGAAAAATATTTTCCAACTTTTAGGTATTGTGATTAAATGCATGTAGAAAATTTGATCATGAGCCTTGAGATATATATAATCTATGTATTGCATGTCAATTCTATGTATCAAGTCATGAAAATTCTCAAGAGTTGCTCAAAATTACTATTTATTGAATTTTAGGTGTATGCATGTACACTTTAATGTTCTATTTGATGAATTCTTGTATGTATTGGACATGCATGTGTATGATATTTAAAATCTATATTTTGGATGCCTTATAACCTGGAAAATTCGAGCATAATTGATTAAATTTCAATTTTGGACTTAAAAATATAAAAATGGAAAGTTGGTGGACTAAATTGCAAGAAAATAAAAGTTAAAGGACCCCTCTGAAAATTTCGAAATTTGGGACTGTACTCAGGTTCAAAAATGACTTTTGGACATTTTAATAAAGTTTTAAGAGTTTTAAGATAAATAAAATCAACCTTTAAAAGCCCAAGGACTAGATTGTAAAATTTTGTAAGTTTAAGGGCTACTTTGCAATTTTTTAAACCTGCACCAGACATAACTTTAAAATTTGAAATTTTTACTCTTAAGGTACTGGGAATGACATATTTTAAAGGTGTTCCAAAATCCCAAGTGGTTAGGGCTTGGAAAACAATTTTTCTAAAATTGAGGGACTAATGTGTAAAATACTAAACTTGAGGACCCAAATGAAATTTCCAGGACTTATGCAGCCCATGCACCTGGAAATACTAACTTAACTATAACTTAATTATATTTTGGACCCAAAGTTCAAATTTCATAATAATTGGACCCCTAAAAGCCTTAAAGGCAATTATTTCAAAATAGGACAAAAATGATATTTTCAAAAGTTAAAGGACCTACTCATATTTCTTTTAAAAACTGCTTTTGTCCCAATATCCTACTAACCGTAGTGACATTTTCCAACTGGAATCACATTAAAATCCCTTCCGGTTTGTGAGTTCCGAATTTTTAAAACTTAAGGTCCGAATTGGCAATTTTTACAAATTTGGGGCCAATGTGAGAATTTTACAAAATCTCGACCTCAAAATTTTAAAAACCTGAATCTCTGGACAATTTGGAGAATTTAGGAACTGACCTCTTAATTTTTTAAGGTCGGGATCTTTATTTATTCAATTTTTAACCCCAAAAGTGTTAGGTTTTACAAAACGGGGCTAAATTACAATTTTTCTTTTATAAAGGACCTAACTCAAATTATTTTCTCTTTTACTAAAATAGCCCTGGACCCTCTGACTTGGAGATTTAATTAAAGTATTTTACTTTCCCAAAAACCCTTGACTTATCGGATCAATTTGACCGATTAATAACGATCGCGGAGGGACTTCCTCGCCTTGCGATTTGGAATCTATAACGGGACTCATGTTCCACATAATCTTTCAAGATATCGAAGATTTCTTATCCTTCCGATGATCATCTTCATCCAAATACTCCACCAACGCCATAATTGCCACTCGCGTTTTTCAAAAATTTTCCTAAAACTGCTTCCCTGAATCAATAATACTGATTGCCTCTTGATCGCTTACTTGTAATTACTTTCCCGCCGAGTCAACTTGGTGTGTCGAGCTCACACGGAATGGATACGTCGGGATGGAACCGGGCAGCTCGGCTGCTATTCCACTCTTTCGGCCCCATCGTCCTAATCCCGCAACTGAGGGACGGAGTTTGTCCAAGGGAAGCGGGTCATAGTACTTGAGGTATAATCATGACTATGACAGATTCGAGCCTTGCAAGCTCCACTGTGGATTTTGTCTTTGCCTACGGAGCGATAAGGTGCCGGTCTTAGACCATACTTGACCGGGAGTTACAAGGAAGAACGGAATCGCTTGTCCCGATCCACACGATTCGGAGTTATCGGACCCGTTTTGGTTGGCGTTACATTTTCGTACGCAACCGCTACCTGTTTTGCATTGGTTGGCACTACAAATCCGTACGCAACCATTATTTGCCTTGCATTGGGATTGGCGTTACGCAATCCTACCTGTCTTGAATGAATCGCATAGTGCTTGTGTGACCATGAACTGTTTTCCTGAACTGTATAAGTATATTATTTAAATATTTTATCACGACGCTTGCGAACTGTGTGTGAATCCATGCATCATACTCACGTGTTTTCATATAACTGTTTTCTCACATTAACTATATTGCGCCACACTTGCACACGATCACCCCATCCACTGAGATTTTTGTCTCATCCCCACCTATTTTCTAACCTTAGATGAGGATTTCGTTGAAGATGTTGAACCGGCTCTGGATTGAGACCTTGTACTCCGCTTGCTGGATTTACTATTTCTTGTTGTTGATTGGACTCTTTTCCTATGTTGTTGTCGGACTTTTGTATTTCGTTCCATTCCAGTTTGTAACTGAAGGGCGTAGGACCCTTTGACTTTAAGTTGCTATATTTTGTTGATTTCCGGGTTATAAAATGGATTATGGATTGTAGCCTGTAAGTTGTAATCGTACTTGTTATTTATTTCCGCTGCTATTTAGATTCTGTCTCATTGGGTTCTCGTTGATATTTGTCTGGACTGTTTGGTTATTATATTTAAGTTGTGGATCGTTCGTCGCGTCCCGTTTGGGGCGTGACAGATGGAGAGCTGACTTTCTTCCTAGGTCTTCAAGTCAAACAAATGAAGGATGGAACCTTCATAACTCAAACCAAATATATCAGAGATTTAATGAAGAAATTTGGTATGGAAGAGAAGTCATCAGTAAAGATTCCCATGAACATATCAGTCAAGATGGATATGGATGCAGAAGGCTAAGTTGTTGACCAAACAAGATATAGAGCTCTCATTGGATCTTTGCTCTATTTAACAGTAAGTAGGCCATACATCACCTTTGCTGTAGGTGTATGTGCTAGATTTCAATCTGCTCCAAAGAAAAGTCATATAACGGCGAAGAGAATCTAGGGTATTTGAAGGGATGTCATGAAGTTGGCTTATGGTATCCAAATAAAGGAGGATTCAAGTTAGTTGGCTACTTATACTCAGACTATGTTGGATGTAGAGTTGACAGGAAGAGTACATCAGGTACCTATCAAATGCTTGGAAATAAGTTAGTTTCTTGGTTCAGCAAGAAACAGAATTCAATAGCTACCTCGACAGCTGAAGCAGAGTACATTGCTACAGGCAGCTGTTTTGCCCAAGTGTTATGAATAAGGCAATAACTGAGAGATTATGATATAGAAGAAATAGAGATTCCAATTATGTGGGATAATGCAAGTGCCATTGCAATTACTCAGAATCTAGTATTGCACTCAAGAACCAAGCACATTGATGTCAGATACCATTTTATAAGAGATCATGTTGAAAAAAAAGACATCACATTGGAATACATATCAACTGATAAGCAGTTAGCTGATATATTTACAAAGCCATTATGTGAATCAAGATTTTAAGAGCTTAAGAATGAGCTTGAATTGATTGAGCTGTGTTAGGAAGCTCAGAAGACTCATTTAGCAGGGTTGCACAAGAGAGAAATGGATTTCAGTAGAGTTTCACTTGTTAAGTGAAACAGCCTAGATGGCTAGTCAGTTGTATAGAGTTAGCTGCACAGCCAAGTGGTTATTCAGTCAAGGGAGAGGCAGAATCAAGTCATAAATGAAGATAGTTGAGTCATTCATGAGCTAAGTGACAAAACATAGTCATTTTCTGCGAGGGAGAATGTTTTTAGGCTTGACGTCAGCGTAATAAATGATGTCAGTAAAAAGCGTGTGGCAGTTTATCCATGATTAGATATAAATACTGATGCATTTAATGTGGGAAAATTAATGCGATTTTCAAATGTGATCAAAACCGGTGATCAATTTTAAACTTTTTGAATTCCAGAAACTGTCATTTCATGTCCCATGTAAAGAAAAATTTAATTTTCTCTCTCCTCACACTTACACTCTTGCTCTCGAAGGATACTCGATTTTCTCTCTCCAAAGCAAAGTTCAAACGCTAGTTTTCTCTTTATTCAAATCTCTAGATCAAGACAGAAATGGCACCATCATATGACTATGCTAAGCTCGCTGAGAATATCCACACCGGCACAACCGTGGATTTCGAAGGCCTTGTCAAGCAGGGCGTGGACAAGGTTTTAGCCAAGAAGATTGCTGAAAAACTTGAGAAGACAGGTCTCAAGAACTTTATATCCATGGATTTTTCTCACTTACCTCGAGGAGGTAGCTATGTATTACGTGAATGCTCAGGTTTACGATGATGAGATCCGCTCATCAGTCAACAACATGGAATTGAAGTTGACTGCTGCTGACTTAGCTGAATACTATTATCTTCCTACCGATGGGCTGAAAGAGATAATTGCAAAGGACGTCAACCTTTATGTCGCTTGGAAGGAAATAACCAAGCCTGAGGCTGCTGGAAAGCAAAATTTCTCAGCTTTGAAGAAGCTGATTAAGGAATACTACCACAAATTGATGGATGTGGTGGCGAAATGTGTGGATATGAAGTTTGGGTCATTCAATCAGCTGCCCCAGACCAAGTTGATTGTCATGGCAGCGATTATGGAGGAGAAACAAGTCAACTGGGCCGAGTTCTTATTTGGAAAGTTGTGCCAAAATGTGATGAACATGTCTGTCTGCGAAGATGGCCAATTTGGAAGCTCTTTGGGTTATGGCCTGATCTTAGGCCACTTTATGGAGAAGAACGGTGTCCCTCTCTACAATGGGAAGACCTTTCATACAAACAAGAAGATGTTTAGGGCAAACTTGTCTGGTGCCCAGGAATCAGCTGAACATGTCCTGGTGGACACAACTGCTTTTGCAAAGGCCCCCTCTCCTAAAGTTGCTCCTGCCCCCGTAGCCAAGAAAACCACTGCCCCTGCTCCCTCTACAGTCATGAGAAAGAAAAGGTCAGCTATGCCCAGGAAGCCAGCTGCTGCGAAGAAGCTGAAAATGGCAGAGTCTACTTCCATAGCTGAAGAAGAAGAGGATGAAGGTGTTGAAGTTCCTCTAAAAAGAAAGACCATGAGGAGACTGGTGAAACAGTCTGACTTAGCTGCTGAGCCAGCTGAGTCCGGAACAGCTGCTTGAAGTTGAGAAATAAGCTGATGTTGGTGAACAGCAGAGTCAAAAGGAAGGTGGTGATGTGATGATCACTGAGCAGGAATCAGCTGCTGCTGCTCAGCCACATCAAGAGACAGTTGTTAAGCCAACAACTGAGGAATCTGAACTAGACACAACTGACAAAAGAAATAAAGAGTTAGTTGTATGATCCCCTTAGATGGATGCTATCATAGCTGAGGAAGGCAAGGCTACTGAAGAGCCTTTGCAGCAAGATGAAGATGATGATCTAATTATGTTATCTCCTGCTTACCCTGACATACACGAGAGGCTACGAATTTGGAGAGCCTGGAAGCTGAGTTTGGCCAGGTCTTAATTCCAAAGTCTGGAATTTATTGAGGAGGAAGAGTACCTCCTAGAATCTTTGGGAAATATTTGTGTTTGCACTACGCTGGACGAACACAGCTGCACCAACATTCTTTTTAACAAAAAGGAGGATGAGAAAGTTAAGGCTATAGGCGATTGAGGAGTCTCAAAAGCCTCGCACTTGTGCTTTCACAAAAGCTCCTGAAAGTGCATTACAACCCGGCCACCAGCCAGCGGTGGCGTAGAAGAGCCTCGAGGTCACCGATCCATTGAGAAGACTGAACTCAGACAAGCCTTGAAAGAGTCTAAGGAGTTCCATGAACAATCAGTGCAAAGGGGCTCTGTAGAGTCATCATCCATGCAAATCTCTCCTACCCCTGACATCTTGGAAATGGTGAGGACCATCAATGCTTCAACCTCACCAGCGCACTCTGATGGACTTACCTGGGACATTGCCGATGAAGCTAAGAAAAAAGAAGTAGATGGCAACTTAGCTAAGCCAATCCTTAAGAAAGGTGTTGAGACACCTGCCCAATCGGCTGATCACTCAAAAGGAACCACATCGAGTCTCATGTGTCCAATGACCCCACTGATCGTGAATCAGCTGGTGCGCCAGCTGAAGGGTAAACTACACACACCACAGTCGGGTTGGAGGAGGCCATAGAAGACCTTACAAATTTGAAGTTTGGAGGTTATGAGGAGACTGAACCAAAACATCATAGTGGGATTGGCAAAGCTCAGACGGTTAAGACTGTCTCAAATGAAATTCAACCGGCTAAAGGCCAAGGACGCTGCTGCTGCAGCCGAGGCAAAGGATGGACAGGAGACCATGGCAGTTGAGAATGCTAGTCCTAACAGTGCAATCCAAGAGGTTGAAACCTCGAAGGATGCCAATGTCCAAGACCCTAATGCAGCTGAGTCTGCAAAAGGGAGTGTAGAAGGCCCTACAGTGGTTGAGACTGTTGTTAAGGGTAATCAAGGCCCAAAGGAGGTTGAGATTTACTTGGGTAAAGCTACTGAAGAAACAGGAAAAATGCCAGCTCCTCAACCAGAGTCGCCTGGAAAGGAAGAAATTAGTGTTTTGCACGATTCTGAGGAAAACATGTCAGTTGAGTTTTTAGACTCCAACAACGAAGCTGAGTCTGCTCCCAAAGAAAAATCGGTAGAGGACCCAGAAATTGAGGAAATGGTAGTTGAGTTGAAAAAGGCACATGAGAAAGTTGCCTTAGCGAAATTTGTATTGGTTGATGGCCCACCCCCAATGGTGCCATCACCAGCCCATGATGCTGCTGAGGCAGCTGAGGCAACAAAAACTCAAAAGGAAGCACCTACTGAGACCAATGAAGCTGTTAAAATAGCCGAGATCGATCGCAGCTCACACAAATTGCTTACCGATTCGACTCTCACAGAAATTCTGGCGAGGAGGCACACAGAGGTGAAGCTTGATCTTAAGAACAAAGGAAAGGCTCCCGAAGGAGGAGTGGGAGAAGTTCCTATTTTTCTAGATGACTTATTCTCGGACTACTTTCCAATCGTAGAGCCGAGGTACCCCATGAAACGAATATCTTTGCAAAAAGTGCTAAGTACACCGTTGAGATCCACCCTGAAGACTACGAGGCTACATATGACTTGAGAGTAGTGCCGTTTGGATTCAATTTTGATGTAGTGTGGCAGAAGAGCAGTCACCTGACACAACAGACTTAAAAAAAAGCCTTGAGGCTATCTGTTTGGAGATTGAAAATATGGAAAGAGGTTTTGCTACACTAAACCAACGGCTGGACAATCACGATGCCATGATCTCTGGAGATATTTGAGGAACATTTCTAAGGATCAGGGAATGGACAACATAGACAAAGGCACTGAGAAGAGAACAAGTCAGCTACTTCAAATCCCTATTCGCAAAGTTGGTGATTTGGAGTCTTTGAAAATGTAATGTTTCGTGAGAAGCGGAGGGATCACATTTTGAGAATAGACCAGCGCACAAGACGGATATGGAATTGCTAAGGGTTCAATACAAGCAAGACCTTCAGCGGACTGAAAGCAAATTGCGCTCAGAGATGATGGTTATGAATGCTAAAATGAAGATCATCAGTGCATAAATGAAGGCTCTCTGATCAGAACTCAGAGCATCTCACTCAGCAACGCATGAGAAACTAAATCTTATTCTGTCTAAAACTCCTCAAAAATCTCTCATTGGTGATGATGCCAAAAGGGGAAGATAGTAAGGGGGAAGGAAGGGAAATGAAGAAGGCGCATTTGAAGATTGTTCTTGAAAAACCCCAACATGGCTTATCCACCAGCTCACTCCCAGCTGCCAAAAGAGATGCCAGCTGAAGAGAAAACTGAATTAGCTGTCAAGAAAACAAGAGCTACTATCGAAGCAAAATTTGCAAAAATTGATGAAAGGCAACATGGACGAATTGAAAGTTTAAAAACCAAATTCGAAGGTCCCCCAGCAGGATTATTACCTGACTCTCCAGTTGTTAAGCTCCCACAAAAACCAGCTCCCGATGCAGGATTTGAGCCAAGATGACTTGAGGAATTCCAGACACTCAAATCTGAAGGATTTTTCAGAGGGATGACTCTCAAGCAGGAATGGGATTGGTACTGGGAAAAGGGCTTGGAAATATGTCAAATAGCTGAGAAGCAACTGACTCAAGGAAGCAGTCAGCAGACTTCAAGAGCACAGCCCGTTCAGTATACACCCAGGAGAGGAGCAGCAGACTCTGGCGAAGGAAGAGGAAGAAGTGGTGGAAGAAGCAGAGGTACTCCACCAAGAAAAGATGTTGAATATATTAATCCTCTGAAGGAAGATGTTCTATACTGGGCCAGACTTAAGAGACTAGAGAATGAAAAAGTTGCTACGAAGAACGCTGAAGCAGCTAAGAGGTAAGAGTTGGAAAACATGAGGCAACAACAAGAATGGGAAGAGTGACAAAGAAGAGAAGACCCAGCTGCCATAATAGTCTATGAAAAGAAGAGAAGAGATGAAGATAGAAGAAGAGCACAAGAAGATGAGAGAGGAAGGAAAGAACAGAGGCGTTGAAGACTGCTGAAGACACCTTTATGATGTATCTTTACTTCAATGTAAATACACAAAATTTGTAAGTACTTTGTATACTTTTTCATTGTACTTTGAAAAGCTTTGTAAAGTGTAAGAATGATATGTTCAATAAAATGACATATTCATACAATCATTCTTTATTAATGCATTATTTACTTTGCAATTTTTTATTTAAGTTTTGGCATCATCAAAAAGGGGGGAATTGTTGGGAAATTTATGTAATAGATTTTGATGATACCATGTAAAACTTAGATTAGGAAGTTGACACCCCAATTCTCATCAGAAATCAACTTGTAATAGATAGCGTTCTATAAGCTGAGTGAAAGCAGCCAAGTTGAAGAATGCAGGAGTTGACTGGAGACCAAGATGAAGAATCAGTTGTGTGGCAGCTGAGTGAAGTGATGACAAGTCTCATTCAAGTGACAGAAAAGTTGTCTCAGTCAGCACACTGACAGCTGAGTCACTCCAAGATAAGTGGAGTTGACTGTCAAAGGGGTTATGCAGCAAAATGGATCAAAGAAAGCTGAAGAGATCCGCTGTCAAAGAAAAGTCAATTATTTGCTGAAATTAGGCATGTGTCAGACTGTCAACTTTAAAGTTGTTTTGCTGTAATAATGCAAAAAGCAAGGAACCAATGAGATGTACCTGAAAACTTGCAAAGTTTAAGGAAAGGCTGCAGAGTATTAAATTCAAGGATCAATCTACATCAAAGCTTCCAGAAAAGACAAGCCAACGACCTCAAAGTGTAGAGTGAAAAATACATATATCTCTTCAACCGATATATTTTTCAAACAGGCACTATAAAAGGCTGAGGGATTCAAGAGAGAGAACACTTATGCAATCTGAGACACACAAGAGAAATCAAGCAATCAAAGCATAACACTCTCAAGCATTCTATTCAAATCCTCAAGCCTAAACTCGAAGGAAATCAATCCAACACGCAGAGTGAAGGAAAGACAACTTCAAACTGTTGAAGAGGAAAACTTGTTTAAAAGAAAAAGGGCTCTACGTCCCAAGGTTGAAGGAGGTGTATTAAGGTTCCAGTTCGAACCAAAAGCTTTTGACTCGTTGGAGGGTTGTGTTAACAAATCCAAGAATTTGAAGGAGGTGAAGTAGCAAGACAACTGTTTTGTGAAGAAGCTGAGTCCCAGAAGCAAAGCCAGTTGTGTGATCAATGCCTAGCTTGGACTGCCACCATTTTGTAACAAAGTCACCGTTACATTAGTGGATTCCTCCAAGGTTGGAGAAGAGTGGATTAGATGAATTACTCCATCCTCAAACTACTATAAAAATTGTTTTGTGTCTTTTACATTCAGCACTTTTACTCTTGCATATCTATATTGTTGTTTGTTTAATTTGCTAAGTCAACTGATGATAACTAAGCTTAAAATAAGGGTGAAAACATATTTCAAACAAAGGATGAAAGTCTTCCGCTGTAAAAACCAAGTCAACTGAATTTTTAAAGAGTTAACTGAATCAGCTAGGTTATCTTATCAACAGCTCAGTCCAGTCTGTTGACTGGCTAACTCTGCTGTGTAAGTAAACTAAGTTGTCCACCAAGGACCCAACTGACTTGTGGTAAAAACTATAACTTTAAAAGGACTAAATCAAAAGGTTGGTATAGTCTATTCAACCCTCCCTTCTAGACATTACATTATCGCCCCTTGAGACTTAAACAATATATATATATATATATTAGTGGAAATGAGAGCAAATCGGGTGAGACATGGTGGATCAATCTTATCCATTCATTGGGTTTTTTTATTGGGCTATGATTTTTCTGGGATTTTAGAATTTTTTTTCATTTATTTTAATTCATTAAGGGTAGAATGATTGTTAGGAATTTTATTGTTTAGATTTTGATGAATGCCATGTAAAACTTAGAATAGAAAGTTGGCACCCCAATTCTTGCTGTAAAATGTATTGTAACAATTAGAGTGCCAAAGCCGAGTTAAGTCGGCTACGCCTAACATGCAAGAAGACAAACAAGACTAGAAGGAAGACTTTCTTTGTGAAACAAAATGAATATGGCAAAGAAGAGTAGACGGAACTCTATCAAGAAGCAAATGAGATGCAGGTGAGTGGAGCATCAGTCAAGTCAACTCAAGAAAAGCCAAGTCTCAAGTTGAAGTGACAAAGAGTCATCCAATGATTGGAAGTCGACTCTAAGTCACCTGGGGAAAGCAAGGAAATGCGATCAAGTCGAGATAATCGTAAAAAGAACCGTTGCGTAAAATCAAGAGATTTACTTAAACAAGTAATATCTTCATACCACCTTTCTTGGAGTGCTCGGTCGAAGCGTGCAAAAGGAATGAACCAATGGGAAGCACTACACCGTGTCGAACTCAAAAGGTGAAAGAACAATTCATACGAGGAAATGGCAATTCCAAGGACTGCAACAAGACAAGCCAACGACTGCAAGTGACTTTCAAAAATAAGCCTATCTCTTCAACGGGCAAATTTTTGAAAAATCACTATATAAGGCTGAGGAATGACTCTGAGAGAAAAAACCCTAAACCACGAACATTCAAGAAATCAATAAAAAGTACAACCAGAAATACTCTCAAATCATTCAAGATTAATCCTCAAGCCTACATTACGAAGTACATCAATCCAACACCTACCTGTGAAGGAAAGAGAACTTCAATCAGTTGAAGAGGAAACTTTTGAAGAAAAGGGGTCTACATTCCACGAAGGATTGTAGGAAGGTTCAAGGTCGAACCAAGTCTCAAGCTTTTGGAGGGCTTCGTGATCAAATCCAAAGAGTTTGAGCAAGTGAGTCAGTAGTAGCAAGGCAAACCCTGTGAAGAAGCTGAGTCATACGAGAAGCCAGCTGAGTGATCAAGGTGTCTCCGGATCGAGTCCCAAAGGATCAAGTCACCAGTGATCAAGACTTGTATCCGGATCTGTTACCACTTTGTATACTTGATCATTACCTAGTGGATTCCTCCAGGAGTTGGAGAAGAGAGGAGTAGAAGAATTACCCCATCTTGAACCTCTATAAAAACTTTATTGCGTCATTTACTTTTCAAAGACTTTAATTCTTGCATTTTAATCGCTTATATCTGATAAATCGCTATCCACTTGATAATTTATAAGTACTAAATCAAGCTTTAAAATCTTGCTTAATCAAGCTTAAGGGTGTTAAGTCTTCACTGTAAACAAAACCACATTGGGTTAATTTAGAATCAACAAATGAGTTATTCCATCAACAATTTCAGGTGAGTCTTTGAGAGACTAACTCTCTTGATTGACTAAATCGATTGTCCATCTAGACACAGCGCAGTAAATCAACTCGTATATTTAAAGGACTAAATCGAAAATTTGGTAAGGTTTATTCAACCCCCCTTCTAAACCTTACACTTACACCCCTTGGGACCTACAAGTGGTATCGAGTCGTTGGTTCATTGAACCCTCCGCACCGGTTCTTGAACTAGATCTCCAATCCTTTCAAAGTCTGCTTTAGTACTTAAACCTTCAAAACTCTTTTTATCATTAAAAGTTATTATCATGGAAGCAAATTTGACACGCATCCCTATGTTCACTATTGAAGAATTTGATGATTGGAAAATTCGTATGCGGAGCTCATCTATCAAAGATTACATGATGAGATGTGGATAGTGATAGAAGATGGGCCTCTGCAAATATTAAAGGTGAACACAAACTGTTTAAAGAGTTGCGGTGAAGGAGAAGAAGATGTTGCTCCCGGACCAGTCATGGTTGAAAAACCAAGAACCGAGTGGACAAATGATGACAGAAAAAGATACAACCTGGACAATGTAGCCAAAGACATTCTTTACAAAACTTTGGACAAAGCCATGTTCAATAAAGTCAAATCGTGCAAAACGGCTAAAGAAATCTGGATAAGTTGACATTGATTTGTGAAGGCTCGAGCAAATCAAAGAAAACAAATTATCGGTGGCTGTACGAAATTTGAGAATTTCAAAATGATCTCGGGAGAGAACCTGGATCAACTAGACGCTCGTTCACGAAATCACAAATGAGTCATCGCACTTGGAAAGGAATATACACATGAAATGTGTATGAAAATCCTAAAAAGTCTTCCACTGAATGGGAAATGAAGGTCATGGCACTTTGAGACATTCCATGGACCTATCAAAGACATCCAACCATGAGTTATTCTCAGACCTCAAAGCTTACGAGTTTGAGCTGAGAAGAAAAGACCAGGAAGAGACAGTTGTACCCAAAATAGCTGCTCTAATTGTTAAAGATGGGAAGAGAGCTGAGGTCAAAGAAGTCATTGACCCGGGGAAGAAATAGCCCGATGGTTAAGAGGTTCAACAAGTTCTTCAATAAGAACTACAAGAGAGAAAGGGTGAATCTTCCAGAAGACACTCGGCTCCCTCCAAATCAAGGGAAGATAGGCCAACCAAGAGAAATGATCATCAAAAATTGAGTATCAAAGGGCCGACAATCCAAGAATGGAAAGAGTCGATCAAAAGGTTGAATATCTATCTTTGAATCAGAGACAACCAGTCACTATGCCATTGATTGTCCATATCCTGTAGTCAACAAATATAGAGATGAAGAAGAAAGGAAGGTCTTGAGAAAGAAGACAAGAAAAAAAAAGGCAATGATGGCTGCAGAGAGATCAAAAACAAACCAAGTCAAGAGAGACAATGATTCAGAGAGCATGAAGCTGACTATTCAAGTGACTCAAGAAGAAGCCCGATCCGCTTGATGGCCAAAGAACAAGATCAACCTGATCAAGAAGATGAGGTACAATCTAACTCAACAAACTCGACACTAGTGATAGTGACTATGACACACACACTTCATCACCCACTCGATCTTTATGATTCATTAGGCAAAATAATGAAAGATTTTGAACACATTAAATCCTCACACACACTATTGAATGAGGAAAACAGCCTACTCAAAAAGTCAAAACTCAAAGTGACTAAGGAGCCGAGTACTCTAAGTCAAATAGTTGAGAATGAAAGTTTAAAGGTGAAAATGCTAAATTAATAGCATAAATTGCTGCTATAGAAAAGAGGAGAATGACCTCAAGAATGTTATTGCCTCATTTACTAAGGCATCTAAATCATTGGATGATCTTATTATGAGTCAAAGAGAATGTGGAAACAAGACAGGCTTAGGATTTAATTCCTCTGTGCTATGTCAAACCTCAAAATTAATTTTGGAAAAAGGATCTTCAAGCCATGAAGAGTCTGAAAAATCCAAAACTCTAAATGTTGCACACACATTCACTCCAAAGCACAATAACAAGCAAACTGGCCTTGGTTACAAAGGAAAAGGAAAACAGCCAGTTGAGTGTCTTGAAAGGACAGTGAGAAGAGATTCAGCCGAGTCCTCAAAGAAACTCCAAACAAAATACTCAGTAAAGAAGAAGCGAGAGCTACCAAAAATCCCGAAAAACCCATAAAAGAAATACATATGATGGGAATGGTAGAAAATATCCAAGCCAAGCCGATTGCTAAAAGCATAAGAGCTTTCAAAGACACATATGCACCTAGGCACTACACTCAGAGACACCACAATTACCCAGGAAGGAAATTGCTAAAACACATATGCGAGGCATCTGAGACAAAAGAGACAGTTGTATGAACCTAGAATCCCCAAGCAATTTGCCAGGATTAATTATGATTATGGCACTCGATAGATGGCAACCCCTTAGAGTCAAATCATTTGGCTATAGGTTGGTTGGATCATCTTACAACTCTAACCCCTCGGACCCGGACAAGTATGGGTACCTAAAACTTAATTTCCTTGATTGCGGGTTCAAGGAACAACGAGTGCCAAGGAACCTGGTACATGGATAGTGGTTGTTCCGGACATATGACAGAAATAAGAAAAATATGTCAAAATTCAAGGAAGTCAAAGGAGCAAAAGTCATATTTGGAGGAAATGAAGCTCCTGGTGAAATAAGAGGCATTGGATCCATCAAGAGGAATGGATTAGAAATCACAGATGTCGCATATGTTGAAGGACTCAACTTCAACTTATCGAGCATCGATCCAACTCTGTGACAAGGGCTACAATGTTGGATTTAACATGGGTATATGCCAAATCAAAGATATTGAATCAAATGAAGTTGTCTTTGCAAGGATGTAGACAAAAAATATGTATGTAGTGGATTGGTCAACCGCAACACCCAAAGACTGTCTCTACTAGCAAAAAGCACAAATTGAATCAAGTTGGGTGTGGCATAAAAAGTGAGTCACCCAATTCAAAACAATTAACAAGTCGGCAAGAAGTCATCTTGTAGAAGGACTTCCGGACTCGATATACAAGAAGGAGAGTATATGTGATGCATGTCGGAAGGAAAGCAAATCAAGTCGTCATTCAAAGAAAAGACATGCCCATCTTCAACAAGAATATTGCATCTACTTCATATGGATCTATTTGGCCCGTGGAACCACCAACATAAGTGGAAAGAAATACACCTTGGTGGTAGTAGATGACTACTCAAGATATACATGGACAATATTCATGTGCAAGAAGAAAGAAACTCTACAAAAGCTACCACAAATGATGAAGAGGATTCAAAATGAGAAGAGTCAAACCATTATCAAAATAAGATCGGATAGAGGAACCGAGTTTGTCAATGGAATAATAACTCATCTTGTATTGAGAATGGTATTGGTCATGAACTATCGGCCAGACAAGGACTCCACAAAACAGAATGGAGTTGCGAGAAAGAAGAAACAGAACCCTCAAAAAGCGGCAAGGACCATGTTAGGCTGACGGGGTTACCAAAGATTTTGGGTGAAGCAATCAACACGACTTGCTACACCCAAAACAGATGTATGATAAAATGCAGACAGGTTGTCAAAGACTCCTATGAGATCCGGATGGAAGAAAACCAAGTGTTGCATATTTGAGAATATTTGGATGTAAATGCTTCATCCACAACAATGGCAAAGACAACCTAAAGGCCTTTGATGCTAAAGTCGATGAAGGTATTTTCTTAGGATACTCACCAAAGCAAAGCCTCAGGATACTCAACAAAAGAACTATGGTTACAGAGGAATCCATTCATGTAGTATTCGATGAGCCAAATGTAAATGGAGAAGACATCAAGAGTCACCGATAAGTCAATCATCCAACCATACGAAGAGTCCCTATCTTTGAAGTCAAGTCGAATTATCAATTGAGAAGAAGATGAGATAGCCGAATCTCAAAAATAAATGGAAAATTTGCGGTAAGTGACTACGAGAGAGCGACCACAAGAACACGGCAAAGTCGACTAAATCCAGCTAACTTACTCCAACCTTGATGTAAGATGGCTAAGAGACCATCCACGAAACTTGTCATTGGAGATATAAGAGAAGGTGTCAAAACAAGATCCGAACTCAACAAGAAGCTATGTTCACATGCTTCATCTCGCAAATAGAGCCCAAAGATGTGTCACAAGCATTGGACGACACACATTGGATTCAAGCTATGCAAGAAGAGTGAATCGATTTGAGAGAAATAAAGTATGGGAATTAGTGCAAAGACCCATGCATCAAAATGTTATTGGCACCAAATGGGTATTCGAAATAAAATGAACAAGGAAGGTTACGTGGTAAGAAACAAAGCAAGACTAGTAGCCAAAGGATATTGCCAAGAAGAAGGGATAGATTTTGATGAAACATTTGCCCCGTAGCAAGATTGGAAGCTATAAGGATGTTTCTTGCCTATGCACTCACAAGAATTTCATTGTATATCGATGGATGGATGTAAAAAGTGCATTCCTAAATGGTTTATTGGAAGAAGAAGTGTATGTTGAACAACCTCCGAGGATTTGAGCGAGAAGACTCTTGGAGACAAGGTATACAAACTCAAGAAAGCCCTGTATGGATTGAAACAGGCACCCGAGCATGGTATGACACCTGTCATAATTCCTAACGAAAATGGATTCACAAAAGGAAAAGTAGATAGAACACTTTTCGAATTCAAGACAAGAAGAGTATCTTGCTTGTTCAAATATATGTGGATGACATCATTTTTGGATCCACTAACAAAGAGTCATGTAAAAATTTTCAAACCTCATGCAAAGTAAATTTGAAATGAGCATGATGGGAGAGTCGACATTCTTCCTTGGACTCCAAGTGAAACAAAAGGATGGAACCTTCATAAGTCAAACAAAATACACCGGAGATTTAATGAAGAAGTTTGGTATGGAGGAGAAGTCTTCAGTAAAAATACCAATGAACACATCACCAAAATGGACATGGATGCGGATGGCAAGCCTGTAGATCAAACAAGATACTGAGAGAACTTATTGGATCACTGCTCTATCTCACAAAGCAAGCGGGCGGACATCACCTTTCTTTGTAGGTGTATGTGCAAGATTTCAATCTGCTCCAAAAGAGAGCCATATGACAAAGCGGCTAAAAGAATATTGAGATACTTGAAAGGAAGCCAAGAAGTAGGCCTATGGTATCCAAAGGAAGGTGGATTCAAGCTAATTGGCTATTGATTCGACTATCTTTGGATGCGAGTAGACGGAAAGAGCACTTCAGGCACATGTCAAATGCTAGGAAACAAAGGCTAATTTCCTGGTTTAGTAAGAAGCAAAATTCAATAGCCACCTCTACAAATGAGGCGAATACATAGGCTGCGGGCAACTGTTGTGCCCAAGTCCTATGGATGAGACAAAGAAAGAGAGACTACGAAGTTGAGGAAAAAGAAATTCCAATCATGTGTGATAACACAAGTGCAATTGCAATCACTCAAAATCTGTGTTGCATTCAAGAACAAAGCATATTGATGTCGGATATCACTTCATAAGAGATCATGTTGAAAGGAAGGACATCATCCTGGAATATATCTCAACCGATAAACAACTAGTGACATCTTCACAAAACCATTATGTGAGTCAAGATTTGAAGAACTCAAACATGAGTTGGGGTTAATTGAACTAAGCCGAGACACGAGAAGAATCAAAGAAAAGAAATGGAACAGAAAAAGGGGTGAAAAAGAGCCGAAATGCAAATCGGCTCGATGAATCACCAGATATGTCGAGAAAGATAGCTACAAGGCAGTGATAGGTGAGTCACTAAGAGAAACTGTGAGAAGTAGAGTTAAATCGACTAAGGGATAAGTTGAATAACTTATGAGCAAAGTGACAAAAACGCATCGTTTTGACTAAGCGGGAATGTTTTAAGGAATACGTCGAAAGATAATGATGATGTGTACGATATAAAGTTGCACACCAAGCTTATGATTGGATATAAATGATGCCGCATTAAATACGAGACATTAAATGCTCAATAGGCGTGCAAAATCCAAGCCGTTGATTTCGATCACATTTCAAAAATCACCCGCACGTCCTTTCATAAACCATATTTAAACCATTTTCATCCGTTTCTCTCTCACACTTCTAAAAACTGTTCATCTCTTTCTCTCAAAAGCAAAAGCAAAATACTCTCGAAGCCCTATCTATCTCCAAGTCAATCTCCAAGTTTTTCCTTGATATAATCCTGAAAAATGGCACCAACTTATGACTTTACCAAGTTAGGAAAGCAAATCCACACCGGTTCGACGGTGGATTTCGACGGAATGGTGAAGCAGGGGTCCGACGACACCCTAGTAAAGAAAATCGCTGAAAAGTTGGAAACAACCGGGCTAAAACCGTTTCTAACGTTAGAATATCCGATGACCTATGTGGAGGAGGTTGCACGCTTCTCGTGAATGCCGAGATTCACGATGAAGGAATCAAGTCATCTGTTCACGGAAAGCGGTGACTATCTCTCGCCAAGGATTTGGTGACCACCGCTCACTACCCAGGAGAAGGAGCATCGAGAGATTAACGAAGCTGATGTAAACCTGGGCGATGCTTGGAAAGAAATACCCAAGCCTCGACTTTGCCGATAAAATAGTATATACAACAAACAAGAGACTGGAAGGAGGATTATCACAAGTTTTGTTGGACATAGTTGCCAAATGTATCGACATCAAATTTGGCGACTTTGACCAATCAAAAAGGCAAAGTTGATTGTAATGGCTGCAATCATCGAAGAAAAGAAGATAAACTGGCCGAGTTTGTCTCACAGGACTCTGCCCGAACGTGGAGAACAAATCCTTCAAAGAAGATGGCACATTTGGAGGATCCCTAGGATATGGCCTGGTGATTGGCGGCTATTGGAGGTGAAAGGAGTCCCTCTTAGGCATGGGAAGGCATTCCATGTTAACAAGAGGATGTTCGAGCAAACCTCTCGGCGCACTGAAGAGAGCTTACGCCAAGAGAGCGACACCGGTGAGGGGAATCACCGACCCCGAAGATCTGGTTTTTTCCTCTCCGGCCAAGAAGAAAGCGCCCCTGCGGTGCCAAGAAGACTGTTGCCCTGCAAACAAAGAAAACCAAACATGCTCCCCCCCTGC
Organism: Rehmannia glutinosa; assembly: GCA_016081115.2. NCBI lineage: Eukaryota > Viridiplantae > Streptophyta > Magnoliopsida > Lamiales > Orobanchaceae > Rehmannia > Rehmannia glutinosa. Next base: position 66,722 of record JABTTQ020001488.1, on the reverse strand, counting down.
GGCGAGTCACTGCCCGGCCAAGAGTGTCTCCTCCCCTGCAGCGGCGGTCGAGAAGGACTCACAAATACCTTCTCCGATCATCAAAAAGAGGAGAACCGAGAAGCCACGACGGCCTACTCCTCGAGAAAAGACACCAAAGACACGGCCCCGGCCGCCCAAGACTCGAGAGGACACCGTCTCGAACCGAAATCCCTCGTACAAACTAGGAGACGAAGAAGAATCGTCAGCGATCCAATCGGGAGAAACCAAAATGAGTCGATTACTCGGCTAAGCGCAAATACCGGAGACTCTTGGAGAAGTAGAGTCTCCGGATGTAGTTGATGAAACAGCCAAGTCTCTCTGAAAGGCGATCAACGAGGCAACCGAAGACACAAACATTGTAGTTCACACAAGTGAAGCAAAGAACTCACTAGAGCGGATAGTGATGTAATGATCCTATCTCCACCTTACCCGGACATCCAAAATCGTCTGCGTGAGTGGAGGAAATGGAAGTTGAGTAAGTCAGGAACAGTTCCAACGGCCGAGTTCATAGAAGAAGAAGAGGAATGTTGAGCTTCCTTGGGTGAACACACTGTACTCAAAGATCGGGATGAAGACAAGCTGCACGGACATCCTGCGGATCTACAAGGAAAAGGAGAGAGAAAAGCAAGGCTGGGAAGCCGAGGCACGTGAGAAGGCAAGCATCCGCCCTATCTCCGGCACCCGAGAACACACACATCCTCTCCTTGATGTCTTCTCCGATGATGTGACGAGGAACTGAGAATCTGCTTTGCCACGAAAGAGTTGCAAATGCAGCAAGCATTGCACGAATCAAGAATCCTTCACGAGCAAAGACTAATGGAGGGACCAGGAGAGTCCTCGAACACGGTGAAATCGATCCAATGGGAGTGGTTCAGACAAATAGCCACTGTTGTTGCTTGCTACCAATTCCCCTCACTCGAGAAGAAGAAAGCACAAGGAGTCGCGATGAAAGCGGATAGTGGGGACCCCGGTCGAGCCAACCCCTATTGAAGGTGTGCTACCACCGCCCAACGGTTGAACAATCAATCGAAAAGTGGGAGTTTGGAGATGAGTGACCCCATTCCAAGTCACTCACTTTGGTGCGCCCGGTGAGGGAAACTCCTCCACCGCGGCAAGGTCGGAGGATCTTTGCAGATGACTCCACAACGAATCAAGGAGGCGAAGTAGAGAAAATACAAACAAAAGAAGAAGAACGACAAAGTTGCCATCAACGAAGCTCGAGGCGATTGAGACTGTCTGGTGAGGTGCCAAATGCTCTACGAAGGCTAATGACGCTCGATGCGGTCGAGGCACGAGGAAGAATGTACAGGAGTTAACACTGGGGCGATGAAAGTGCAATCCATGGGGTTGAGACTCCAATGGATGCCACTTTGTAGAAGACCCTAAGGCAGTGACACTGTCGAAAGGGAGGACGAGAAACCTCGCAGCGAGAGAGACTTTTGGAGGAAATGAAGGCCACGGGAGGTTGAGACTTCCCGGGGGTAAAGAAGCAGCGATGTAGAGAACATCCCTCCCCCATCATCGACCCATCCGAGAAGGAGATAAGCGCGCTTCATGATTCCCAGGACAACCACGATGTCACTTTTAAGGATCGGAAAAGAAAGAAGAAGAAGAGTCATCCCCCATGACAAATCCAAAAGACTTCAATTGCGGATGTTCCAAGCACGAGCAAGTCGATCCCAAGACTACTCGTCAAACTTTTAACTTTGATGATGAGCCACCAATGGAAATCTCATCATCGTCCGGGTGACGCTCGATAAGGCCAAGGACCAGATCTCTGAAATGGAAAAATCAGTTGAGACCAACGGGCATTAAGGCAATGAGAGGCTCGCAAGCCGGGTCTACTTCACAACAAAACCCGGTGAACAAGAGACCATGCTGCGCAGGCTCCTCAAGGCTGCAGCGAGGATCGATTCCCAAAAGAACTTCACGCGCACCGCTCATCATCGAACCGATCCTGGATCCCGGTTGGCGGTGATGAATCCTTTGTAGAATCTTTCCCTTTTTCACTGGAGATACGAGAACTCTAGGAAGAGTCGAAACGAACAAGCACGCTATCACAAACCAGCTCCTGTTCTTCCATCGGACACCATTGTTCGGTGATTATGATTTTGATGATGCATGGCCATCGGTACCGCAATGAAGAATCAAAGTGAAGTTCGAGAAGTGTTCAAGGCTATTTGCTTTGAGGTTGAACGGATGGAGAGGCATCGAGCCTCTTTGGACATGCGGCCCGACAACAGAGATGCCACCACTACGGTGATTTAAGAGGCATAACGATTCGGATAAGGAATGGTGGCAACAACAAAGAAACAATGCGTGTGGAGCAATGTAAGATACTTGAGGACATTGTTCAACAAGTCAGTGGTGTGGAGAGCTGAAAATGCCGATGCAAAAACAAAGGCGAGAGAGCATATTGAGCACATGCATGAAGCTCACATTGCCGAGGTCAAGCTCGCTGCGTGAGCAAAACAAGAGTGATCTACACGTTTGGAAGAGACCATGAATACAAAATTCAGCCTTCTCATGGCTGAGATGAAACGATTTCAGTGAGTCCAACGCTACTCGGTCAAATTTGGTGCATACTCTGCGGCGGACTAGACAAAACTCAACAATCGTCAGAGAGCTTGTTGAACTCGCTTGAAAGTCTATTTCGAGCGTTCCTCTCTCCTTTTTGATGATGCCAAAAAGGGGAAGAGGAATACCTAAAAAGCGCAAGGATCGAAGTTGAAAAGGAAGGAAGCAAATGCGAAGGGAAAATCGGTGAGGAAGTGTTAAAACGAGAAGAAAGGAAAAACTGCCGAGGGGAAAGGATCAAAAGATATGACTTTGATGATTGCACAAACCCCTCAACAAGGTCCTATCACAACTGATATTATAAGCGAAAACTCCACAGTGACTCGCCACTCCAACACTCTGCTATATCCATGGTGATAAGAGAAAAACAATTGAAGCGGGGATGAAGGAAGTGGAAGGAAGAATGGATGCCAGGTTATGAACATCTTGAAAGAACATGGAGGCATTCCGGTGAGCGAGACACTTATGCCATCTCGGATGTCGGAGACGAGCCACGATCGGTCGATGAATTTAAAACGCTCGAATCGAGGATACTTTGCATATATGTCTATGGCTCAAGCTTGGGACTTGTCTTTGGGAAAAGGGTCTCACGTTATGTGAAGAAGGCGACAGCGTGAGACAACCGATCAACTCTGCTGGTCACTCCGCCCAGTCACTCGGCTAGAAAGAAGAAGACCCCAAGATGCAAGATATCGCCCGAGGTAGAGGAAGAAGCGATGAGTGGAGGAAGAAGCTTGGACCTGGGCCTCGCGCCCAAGAATATTGAATACGTAGATCCAATGAAAGAAAGGAGGGATCTCTTGGTGGGCTTGACCAAGTGGCAAATTTGAAAGTTGCTAAAACTAACGCCGAGTACGCAAAAGAATAGAAGAAGAAAACAAGAGACAAACTCGGCTATGGGAGGAGAGACAAAAGAATAAGAAAAGATGAAGGCGCCCGAGGAAGGCATATGAAAAAAAAAAGAAAGCGGTGACGACGAGAAAAAGAGAAGAAGAGAAGAAGATGTTGAACCGGATGAAAGAAGGAGACAAATAAGGAGATGAAGTGTTGCTGTCCAACCCTTCGTGTATTTTATTATGTAAATACATACAATGTAAGTCTTCTGTAATAAAGCTATAAATTCTTTATTTTTTTGTGAAGACAATTATGTGCTCTGATACACCGTGTAAACAGTTGTGTTAAGGAACAAGAATGATATGATCAATAAAAGAATTGATTCTGCGCATACATTCTATGTCAATACACTATCTGTATGTATCTTTGTTGTTTGCATTTTTGAATGATTTAAGTTTTGGCATCATCAAAAAGGGGGAAATTGTTAGGAATTTTATTGTTTAGATTTTGATGAATGCCATGTAAAACTTAGAATAGAAAGTTGGCACCCCAATTCTTGTCAAAATGTATTGTAACAATTAGAGTGGCCAAGCCGAGTTAAATCGCTATGCCCTAACATGCAAGAAGACAACAAGACCGGAAGGAAGACTTTCTTTGTGAAACAATCTGAATATGGCAAAGAAGAGTAGACGGAACTCTCTTGAAGAAGCGGTGAGATGCGGTGAGTGGAGCATCGATCAAGTCAACTCAAGAAAAGCCAAGTCTCAAGTTGAAGTGACAAGAGTCATCCAATGATTGGAAGGCGACTCTAAGTCACCAGGGAAAGCAAGGAAATGCGGTCAAGTCGAGATAATCAGAAAAGAACCGTTGCCGTAAATCAAGAGATTTACTTAAACAAGTAATATCTTCATACCACCTTTCTTGGAGTGCTTAGTCCCGGAAGCGTGCAAAAGGAATGAACCAATGGGAAGCACTACACCGTGTCGAACTCGAAAAGGTGAAAGAACAATTCATACGAGGAAATGGCAATTCCAAGGACTGCAACAAGACAAGCCAACGATCGCAAGTGACTTTCAAAAATAAGCTATCTCTTCTTCAACGGGCAAATTTTTGAAAAATCACTATATAAAATTGAGGAATGACTACGAGAGAAAAACCCTAAACCACGAACATTCAAGAAATCAATAAAAAGTACAACCGAGAAATACTCTCAAATCATTCAAGATTAATCCTCAAGCTACATTACGAAGTACATCAATCCAACACCTACCGTGAAGGAAAGAGAACTTCAATCGGTTGAAGAGGAAACTTTTGAAGAAAAGGGGTCTACATTCCACGAAGGATTGTAGGAAGGTTCAAGGTCGAACCAAGTCTCAAGCTTTTGGAGGGCTTCGTGATCAAATCCAAAGAGTTTGAGCAAGTGAGCTGTAGTAGCAAAGCAAACTGCCACTGTGAAGAAGGCGAGTCGTCGAGAAGCCACCGAGTGATCAAGGCGTCTCGACTGAGTCCCAAAGGATCAAGTCACCGTTTGTGTGATCAAGACTTGTATCCGGGACTGTTACCACTTTGTATACGATCATTACCTAGTGGATTCCTCCGGGGAGTTGGAGAAGAGAGGAGTAGAAGAATTACCCCATCTTCAAACCTCTATAAAAACTTTATTGCGTCATTTACTTTTCAAAGACTTTAATTCTTGCATTTTAATCGCTTATATCTGGATAAATCTGCTATCCACTTGATAATTTATAAGTACTAAATCAAGCTTTAAAATCTTGCTTAATCAAGCTTAAGGGTGTTAAGTCTTCCGCTGTAAACAAAACCACAGTTAGGTTAATTTAGAATCAACAGTGAGTTATTCCATCAATACTCAAATGAGTCCGTTGAGAGACTAACTCTCTTGATTGACTAAATCGATTGTCCATCTAGGACACAAAATGTAGAATCAACTCGTATATTTAAAGGACTAAATCGAAAATTTGGTAAGGTTTATTCAACCCCCCCCTTCTAAACCTTACACTTACACCCCTTGGGACCTACAATGATACTTTTTATTATCCAACAGTTTTTTTGGTATCCTTTGAAAACGATGAGATTATAACTGACGTATTTAATGGCGTTATTTTAGTAGATAATTTTTTTTTCCAGTTTTCTTCTTTTTTTTTCTAAATCCAGCATAGTTAATATTCTTTTGCTGCTTGGATAACTATTAGATAATGCATAATTAGTTATTTTTCGTTTCACTGTTTATGAAACTATGACATAGTTGGGTATAATGTACTACATATTTATTTTATACACTGCATAGATAGCTTCAAAAAAATACATAGTTAGTTGATTTTTGCTGCATAGTTATAACACTTTGCATAGTTTGGTGTATGTGTTGCATATTAGTTTTTTTATACTTCATAGATAGCTTCAAGATATATAATGCATAGTTAGTTGATTTTTGTTGCATAGTTTATGACACTTTGTATAGTTGGGTATAATGTTATGCATATTCAATTTTTTTACACTGCATAGATAGCTTTTAAATAATGCATAGCCAGCTGATTTTTGTTGCATAGTTTTCAACTATGTAACATCCTATAGTTATATGCATAATTTCATAAGTATCTATGCATCGTCGTCTTCATGAAAATTACAGTTTTAAGAGTTTGTTATTAATGACCAGACTCATGTTCTCCATCTATGTCTACACCATCGATGATGCTAGATGGAGTTTCTTCTGCAATTGATGATTATTCATCGACATGAATTAAACTCATCGTATTAATTTTCATTGTGTCTCTATAATATTGCAGCATTGTTTTTTCTATGTTTCTCTGTAAATTTGAAGAAACATCAATGGTTGTGAGTTTGAAAACTTCTGAGTTGAATTGGAGATATGGCAGAAGGGTGGTATAGAAGGAGGATCGTGATTGATTTTGTTTCTCTCTCTATAATCGTTTATCCTATAATCACATTAGTAACTAATTATGTTTTGACAATCTTACCCTTTAGGGGATTAAATTAAATATTTAATATATTATTAATCCATTTAATCCTAGCCTATAGTTATTATAGAAGGATGGTTGAGATTAGTCCATCCCACGGTCTCACCGCGTGATATGGTCTCACTAGATCCAACCCCTATATATAATGGAAATGGTAGTTTTTGGTAATCAATTTTTAAGATGCCTTAATTAAAATTATATAAAAATTAGTTTTTAAGGTTTTGAGTGTGTACAACATTAATTATTTTATTTATATTTTTCTTTTTTAAAAAATTAGTAATTTTTTTTGTTTTTGATCCATTTTTTACATACAATATATCAAATTAATCATTTTTTATGATCTTCAGTTTGACACCCATATTGCATATATAAAATATAAAATAAATATAATAAATAAAAAAAGTTATATGTTTACTCAGAATTTTAATTTGTTATGTGCATTAAAAATTATGCATCCAGGCTATTAGGCATCAATTTGTATATTCATGTATTTTGGCTATTGGTGATATATGTATAGCTGTTATTTGGGCGTAGATCATTTCATCATAACCATATGATTTTTTATTTAAGTCAGTTCGATTCAATCAAAATAATTTATCTATATATATATATATATATAGGGGGAGGATCAAGTGAGACCATGTCTCTAGGTGAGACACAATGGACTAATCTCAACCATCCCCCACTATTAATCAATGGGTATGATTTAATGGATAAAATATACATTAAAATATCAATTTAATCAATATAAGGGTAGTAGGGTAAAATAACATAACAAGTTAGTTACATAAATGGAATCAAATCTTTTTCTCTCTCATACATCTCCCAATTTTCCCAATCCCACATCTCTCTCTCTCTCTCTCTCTCTCTCTCTCTCTCTCTCTCTCTCACACACACACATTCCTCCATTAACGCAAATAAAGAAAACTGTGAAGAACTCGAAAATTACAGAGAAAAAACAAGAAAAATCGGTACAATATTACAGAGAAATAACGAACAGTGAGTTCGAAAACTAAATATGCAACAAAACTCAACTAAATATGCATTATCTGAAAACTATCTATGCGGCGTAAAAAAACTGATATGTAGTACATTATATCCAACTATGCAAGACGTCATAAACTATGCAACAAAATCAACTAACTATGTATTATCTAAAAACTATCTATGCATTGTGGAATAACTAAATATGCAGTACATTATGTAACATCCCATTTTTATAATTTCCAAAAGCAACATCCCATTTTCATAACTAAATATATATTATATTGAACCTATTTATGCAGTGTAGTATAACTACATATGCAGTATATTATATTCAATTATGTCTTGTTTTCGTAAAACAGTGCCAACAAAATAACTAAATATGCATTATTTGATGTCTAATTATGCAGTAGAAGAACCCTAACTATGCTGTAAAATAAAAATATTGGAAAGAAAACAGGTTCCTTAAATTCCGCCACAAAATCCGGCAGTGTCAATTTCAGCCCATAAAATCCGCTGGGACCACTAATTTGAACTACAAAATTATAATCTTACCCTTAAAATCAGTGAAAATTAGGAAATAATTAAAAAAACTGAATTAATCACATCTCTTCATTTTTTAAGATCAATGGGTAAGATGAGTCCACACTGTCTCACCTAGGGAGGGTGGTCTCATTTGAACCAAATCCTATATATATATATATATATATATATTACATATATCCATACGTATCATCATTTATAGCAATATAGGAAGATATTAAATTTTTATTTAATACAAAATAATATTCCAAATAGTTTTTTCTATATGGAAAATTAATTTTTATATATATCAACATTCTTTTCATGTTAATAGAAAATATTTTCTATATTTATCAACATATTTGATATTTGACTTTTAAAGTTATAATCTTCACCCTTATTAAGGATCTAAAAATGACTAAAATGTAATGACAATGAAGTTGTCAGTTTTCAAAGATCAAAAGATGTTGTAAAAAGCGTTAGGTCTAGCTGGGCGGCAGGCTGGGGCCTAGCATCTAGGCGGGGATTAATCGGGGCTAAGTGGGACCTGGACGGGGTTAGGCGGGGCCTAAATGGAAAAAAATCACAGGCGGACGAGGAGGGCCTAGCACCTAGGCGGAGATTAATCGGGGTTAGGCGGGGATTTTTACAACAAAGGATCAAACGCAAAAACATAGTATTGAGTGTATTTTTCAATCAAATGTATCATATTTTTTTCTTTTTTGACTATATTAATAAAAAATATTTAATTGTATTTATTGCCTATTGTTTGATTCAATTTTAAAATTAGACAAAACTTCTATCAGACCGTTTAACGGGTTCAAATCCGTTAGACGGATCCCACCCCGACCCGGTAATAATAGGCGGTGGCATTTTTGTGATTTTGAATGCGGTGACATTTTTGTAATATTTTGGGGGTGGTAGAATATAACTGGACCGACGGCATTTTTATAATATTAGGCAATGACGTAGTACTGTTAAAAGTAAGTATTAGTAGTAATCTGAAATGTATTAGTAATCCGCTTGAACAATTTTTTCAGTAATCCTCATGAAAAATATTTATTCTTTCCATCAAGAGTAATAGTATTCCTACTGAAACGTATTAATAGTCTTATTTAAAAGTATTATGTTTTCCAGTTAAATATATTTTAGTGTTTCTCCTAAAAAAGTAATAGTTTTTCTAATAAAAAGTATTAGTAGTTCCCCATAAAAGTATTAGTTATTCCCCCCAAAAAGTATGAGTAGTCATCCTGAAAAACATTTGGTAGCACCTCTAAAAATATTAGTTTTCCTTCCGAAAAGTATTAGTAGTCCTCCTAAAATGTATTAGCAACTCTCCTAAAATGTATTAGCAGCGGCCAACGGATGTAGTATTGGTACTTGTGCGAGCTGTTGGTAGGCTGGTGGGTCGGATATTTGGATCCGTCTAACGGATTAGATCCGTTAGACCATCTGACAGGATACTAACCCTTAAAATTATTACAATGGAAGGAGAAAGAATCCATAGAACTATTAGTAAAATGCACATTTCACAGTACAAAATGTAGGCCTCACATATATACAACCCGTGCATTGGGGTCTCATCTATTAAGTTGTAAAATCGTGCTATTTACTTCCAAGCATTATTTATAGCTTACGCCGCTATTAACTCCCAATTCAAAATCGCTACACGACTAAACATATGTCTGCAAACCATTTCAATTTGCTCCTACTCCTTCGCTCCAATATAGAAGGAACAGAAAAACAAAACCACATAAACCACACACTGAAAGAGTGAGTGGAGAGATCAGTGTTTATACATCCTTAGAGTTGTGATCCTACTGAATAACCCATTTTTCCTTTTGTGATTTCCAGTTTCATTGTCAATGTAAGCATATATGAATGTTTTACCCGTTTTATCCCTTCCTTGGTAATTACTTTTATTTGTTTCTTCTTCGTTTTAATTGACGCTAAAAACGTATTTCCATGTTTTGAATATGTAGGACTGAAGAGGAAATTGTGGATCAAAAGAGGGTCCTTGAGGATTCTTGCAAACCTAATTGCACAAAGCCTTATGTTGATTATCAGGTAATCAACCAAGAGTTTTGAGTTTTTATTTTTCTCATATAAATATTATTTTGCTAGTTAGTTTTTCTTTTGCCCATTACTATTTTTGTGGACTATCTTGAAGATTTTGTCTTTTCTTGCTACAATTATTTGACTGCAAGATCTCTATGTCTCTGTGCTTATTCATTGTTTAGTTTTTTTTTTTTTTTCTTGAGGAACATTGTTTAGTTTATGATAAAATAGGAAATAAGGGCTTAAAGGCTGTTGGAGATTGAAAAACAAAGCTGTAAATAAGAATGTAACTTGTTCTTAAGGCACAGTGATCGACCCAATTTATAAATAGATAATAATATGTATAAAAATTTCAAATTATTCAAAGTGGACTTGTGTTTGACTCGACTGAGGCTCGTTCAAACTTGATTAGATTAAAATTCAAATGAAGCTCAAAGACAACATGTGAAGGTCGATAAAAATTCAAACAACGTGAACAGTAACATAATCAATTCAATTTCATTCGTTTACTCTCCTAGCCTCTCCGAACAACGATATGGACACAAAAGACATTGAAAAGTTTTACTTTGAGTAGAGGAAATGAAAATGCAGAGAAAGGGAAGACATAATACAATAAGTAAATTAACTAAAAGTTTTATCTGACACAAGTCAAGTTTCTTGCAAGGAGTTATGAGAATAAGAGGAAAACATTGACTTATATCCCACATCACTTATTTATTCTAAGGATGGAATAGAGTTTAAACAAGCAACGCACAACCTCTGTAATGATAAAGGCGAAACTACATGTAAGAGTTGTTGGTTCACAGTGTTTTTTGAAGTATATATTGTAAAATTTTTGGGTGTTATGGAAATGAGAAAAAGGAAAAAAAACACTTACATTAAATTATAGTGAATAAAACTTGGTCATAACATAAAGGAACAAGCATCGAGCCAACTTGTCCTTAATATGTGGCCATTACATGTATGCAATCATGTTTGCATGCCTTGGTGTAAGGATTATTTACTTTGGAGTATTGCCTTTATATCACCAAATAGGCGGCGCAAAAATGAAATTGCAATTTTTGAAAGGGCTGGCAAATCAAGAACTTGCTCTATTATCAATTAAATTTGTCCCACATCTTGTACCTGGTTAATCATGATTTCAAAAACTTTATGTTTTTTTCCTATTATGGTCGTAGCAATGTGTTAAGAGAATTGAAGGTGACGAGTCTGGGCATAAGCATTGCACAGGGCAGTACTTTGACTACTGGTCATGCATTGACAAATGTGTAAGTTTTTCTGAGTTGTAATGGTTTTTTTTTTTTACTGCAGGCTTTAATCTGTAAATGCTCTTTAATGGTGTTTCTTAATTACAGGTTGCACCAAAGCTCTTTCGGGAGCTGAAATGAGGGAATGGTGTTCCTGGTTTTCTTTATCTTCCTTTAGCTTTCCTGGTTTTCTACAAATCTTAGCCAGATAACAGTTGGCTGAAAAATAAATTTAGTGGATATGTTGACTGCATTAGATTGTTATATTTTAACAGTGACCAAATAATGATAAACATTTCCATAACTTTCTAGTTCTTTATAATTTCTGTGGACTGGTTATATTTCTTGCTTTAGGATTATGATAATCTGCTTTCTTTCTTTATTTTTTGAAATAGGTTGATTGACAGGAAGGACAAATTATTTGTTTGTAGATTTCCATGTGTAGGACGATGAAATAAAATAAAACGACATTTTGATTTCCAAAGTGTGTAATCAAGCTCAAAAGTTTATAATTGAAGAAGGATAAGACTAAGGAATTGTAAAGGGATGGAAACGAACTGCCCAACTACTCATTTGTAGAAAGCATTTGGATTATCAACGAAACTTGTCAGCCCTTTCTTTTTCGAGAAGGTCTCTTATAGGACCATCTTACGGATTAGGAGATGGCTGTCTTATGGATCCTAATCCATAAGACGGATCCTACAATTCGGATCCAGGTACCAGCCATAAAAGAGAAGTCACGTGGCTGCCAACTATGAGATCTTTTGAGCAGATCTCTCTTTCTCTTCCTCTGATATGGTAGTTCCCTCCAATAGATCTCTTTATCTTTCTCCTTTTATTCCCAGATCTTCTCCAACACAGCCACAAGTTTTGCCAGTGATACTTTTGAGCAATAAATATGATATTTTTAAGATGTTTTGTGATACTTTTTCACCAAATAGTGATACTTTTTAGCTACCAAATTGTAATGAAATATTTTTTAAGTAATTAGTGCAGAATACTTACACTTTTGAGGCAATTTATAGTACTTTTAAACATGCACAATTATGTTTTAATACTTTACATATCCAAGTGCAGAATACATACACTTTAAAGGAAATTTATGATACTTTTCAGGCAATTTCTGATATTTTTAACATGCATAATTATGATTCAATATTTTACATATCCCAATGTAGAATACTGATACTTTTCACATAATTACTGATACTTTCAATATAATTACTGATACTTTTGCGGTTGTTTCAATTGTTATTGGATTTCCCAGATTTTTATTATTACAAAGTGATACTTTTAAGGTAATTTTCGACACTCTTAAGGCAAATTTTGATACTTGTAATATAATATATGTTCAATGTTGAAATACAGTGACAAAAAATTAATACTTTTAAGGCAATTGTTGATACTTTTAAGGTAATTTCCGATACTTCCAAGCACCAATATTCACATATTTGTCACAAATTTTATTTCAAACTCATACTTTATTACAAACTGATACACTTCGAAAGCAATGAAACGAGAAAAAACAAAAAAAGAAGGACGACAATCACACAAAGTAAGAAGAAGAAGAAGAAGAAGAAGAAGAAGAAGACGAAGAAGAAGACGATGAAGAAGACGAAGCAGAAGACAGTAGGAAGAAGAAGAAGAAGAAGATAGCAGGAAGAAGAAGAAGAAGAAGAAGAAGAAGAAGGGAAAAGGAAAAAAGAAATAAACCATAGTTTAAAAAAAAGCAAAAGAAAATCTGAAAGAGAAAATTAAAAAAAAATTTGGGCGGGTATGAGAAGCGGGCCGGGTAGTAGGATGCGTCTTACGGATTTAGAGCCGTAAGATGGTCTTATATAAGTTTTAGGAGAAATTACATGGAATACGCTGATTTTGGTCCTCACACCACACAATACGCTCCTATTTTTGTACCTATTTTTTTACTTTTGTACCTTTTTTTTACGCTCATGCATATTTTTTTTTAATTTTTTTTATTTCTTTTTGTTTTTTTTTTGTTCCTGCATTGTTATATATATTATATAAGTTGTTTCGATGCTGCTTACATTTGTTTCTTTGTTGTTTCTATACTGTTTTTCTTTGTTGTTTCGATGTTTCAAAACAACTTTAACCTATTTTTATGTTGTTTTCTATTCATATATTATTTGGTACATTGTTTCTATTGTTTCGATGTTGTTCTATAATATTTTTAATGTTGTTCTAATAATTTTTTTTGTTGTTTTCATGTAGTGTTCAATGTGTGAATACAATATTTACCTATTTTTAAACTCTTTTTATTCATGTGGTATTTTAAAAAATTTTTACATTGTTTCTGGGTTGTTTCCATACCCTTTTTAATGTTGTTTTGTTGTTTCCATGAAGTTTTTTGATGTTAAAATACAATTTTTACCTATTTTTAACTCTTTTGCTCATATGGTGTTTTCTATATTGTTTCTGGTTTGTTTCTATATTACCTCCTGGTTGTTTCCTTGTATTTTTTATGTTTTTATGCATTGGATCAAAAATTGAATTGTGTGTTTTTTATTCATGTTGTTTATATAATATTTTTAATTTATTTGGTTTTAATATGTGTTGTTTTATGTGTATATTTCTTGACTTTTTATAAGACTTCGAGTATAAAATGTATTATTAACGATGACAAAATTTATTTTTTCACTGAAAATTTATGAAAAGAAACATGTTTGAAACAATGTTGAAACAAAGTGTAAAAAAATCAGGAAATTTTTGCTGGAGCGTATTGTTGTGTAAAAAAAGGGCGGGAGTGTAAATTTATGTAAAATTATACCGGGAAATGTAAAAAACTGACATTGACTTAAAAAAGGTGGGTATTTGTGTCCATTGCCCTAAGTTTTAGCCTTCTTTTTGGGCCGAGCTAATTTTGTTGGGTTTATATTTATAAATGAAATTCAAAATTATAAATTAACACTACTACAAAAAGGCCAATAGAAAGCGGTTTTAAACCATTGTGTATCAGTACACAAACTGATGCTAGAGGCCCTGATGTTCAAAGTGAGGACTTATGAGTTATGACAGCGGCTCACAGCCGGTGTCATTTCTAAAATAGACACCGGTTTTAAACGATGTCTAAAAGACAAATTATCCGCTTTCTAAACCTCTGATGTTAAAATATTAAATTTTTTACATCCGTTTATTATTGATGTCTACAGGGACGGATCCATAAATTTTTTATAACAGGGGCACACAATAAATACAATTATAAATTATATCAAAAATTAGTAATGAAGGCAGATTTTATATTTTTAACGTAATTAATTGATCCAAAATATTACAAAAAACGTATCATTCCACTAGCATCATAAAATTCACTACAAATTCACATGAAATATAATTCCACTCACCAACAAAAGTATAATATATTCAAATAAAGTCACTGTGATCTAAAATCCAACAAAACGTACTAATAGCTAACTAAAATCCAATTCCTTAACAATATCAAGTCAATGTTTTGTTCAAGGATTTTGTTCATAAATTAGGAAAATATTATAAAATGTATTCCGACTTATTATACCAAAAGTTTCCAAATGTTACATACACAATGTTCCTAAACAATTAACTAAAGCCAATATTTTGTTCACGGATATTTTGGCAGCTTATTATTTATGTTAACTTAAGTAAATTTTATACAAATTTTTATTTACAATCCTCTTATATTTATAGTAGTTCAATTGCTTTAGAGAGACACTTCAATATTGTTGATCCTAAAGACAAAGCATAACCATCAAATATGACTTCATCTTCACGTTTTCTCATATTACCGTCTTCGTCAAATATCCTACCAACATCGACAGTATTGAACCCGTATTCTGCACTAAACAAGAGTTTTTGTATAATCTATCTTGTGGAACTGCATGAACGTTTTTTGGTTAGTTTAATTAATAATTTTTTTTTGTTGTATTTATATTTTAAGTTATATTTTGTGTTTTATTTTTAATTATTCTCATTTTAGAAATCAATATTTAAATTTACATGGAGAGGATAACTAATGATATCTTCTAAAACAATAAAATTATTTATCCTCTTTATAGTCTATCCTAGCATCAACTAAGTTATCAAACCAATCATAAAATATTGCTAGGTTATTATTTTAATGAGATTTATTTTGAAATAAATTGTTATTTAAAACTTAAAAATTTAATATATATTTTGTCACGCCCAATTTCATAATCAAAATAATACCCAATTACAATTCTGCATATTCATTAACTTAGGCTCGACAAGAGCTATTATCCAAAGTACAAACAACTAAAATTATAAATACAACGAAACTCTAGTAATCTATAAGATACAATTAAGTAGAGCTAAAAGTCACCTAACTATTACAAAATAAACTAGTTAGATTGTTCGAACACTCATGGATAAGCCATTCAAAATGAAGCTGCTATGTTCACTCAGCTGGAAGTTCCATGTCAGTCTCATCGATATCAAAGTATTCTATCTCTGAAAAGTTTTTATGAAAATACGAGATGAGCTAAACGAGCTCGATGGAGGTTGGGGTAAGGGAATGCAATATATGAATACTAAAATATTTTCTTTTGCGTGAGCAAAATACTTAGTGTGTCAAAGATATTCATGTATGCATGCTAATGTTGTATAAAAGATTCATTTATCTTGCGATAATAAAGAACATTTTCGCAATTCATTAATGATCAATCAATTTTTAATGCGAGCAATGATGCTAAATTATGCAACAATTAATTAAGTACAACAAATATTTTGTTTTTCGGATGAGCTATAGATATCTCAATTTTTAAAAACAATAGTAGATATCTCATTCTAAAATAAAGTCGTTTTAATAAAAACGGCCCGATCAATCAATCCGTCGGCCAAAAAAGAACGTAGGTTCAGCGTTGATCGGACACTGACCCTGTCCGTTCTCCTTATAGCACCCAACAATATTTGGCCGAAGCCCAGTCACCTTATCCCTCCCTGTAGGCTCGACGTCTCTTTAGATATGGGCTTTTTACCCAGAGATCGTCATATTCATGAATATACCGTTCTACGACCCAAGTTCTGTCGCCGTCTCCGACCCGACCAGAAAATGGGATTAGGCATATGGGTAGTCAAACAAGGACCACAAGCAACCTGTTCGATCCATTGTCTAACCTACCCACGCCACAATAGACTCAAACAATCAGTATTTTTGTCAAAATGACATTTATTTGCGCAAGGCTGAGTCAAGCAGTTATAATAGTTAAAATGCAAGTGAATATGATCATGAATGGTATACTTTATGCTTTCTTTAATAAAGAAAATTATCCTGGAAGAAACGCAAAATATAATCATAGAACAACCTTATAAAGGGTTCGAATGATGGATTCTCTAGGCAGTGATCGTGAACTTTATGAGAATAATGTATATCGTGAAATTATGCAATTGCTCTCTGTCATGAAGTTTATGAAATAACAAGCAAACCTAATTTTTCTTTAGAAAGATGATAATTTGCCCACCTTTAGTTTCGATCTTCTTTTGAAAGCGAGTCAATCAAAGGCCAAAGGGGATTCTTTGACATGTTTGTCTCCGACAATGACTCTGGACGGTGGTACATGATGGTGGTTCACCATAGAGACTTCCACCTAAGTTGAACCCCAACATCATAACCGGCTTTTAGTTTGTAGTCATTCCTTTTGGTTCAGATCTTCATTTGAGCAAGGACAATAAAGGTGCCAAGGTTTTGTGAGTTATATTTGAGTCAAGACACAACGTATAATCGGGTATTCATATAAGAGGATGAACAACATGAACAAGAAAGAAAGTGAGTTCAAAGTGTGGAGCAAACATGAAATTGGCACGCAGCGGAGTTCATACCATTTTGCGACAGTGTTCGAATTTTGGGCATAATTTCCTGTACAAAATAGATATTGAGGTAATTCTTACGGCTATGGAAAGCCAAGACACAAAACTATGACTTTCATTTAGACACCGAAAAAGAATTCATAAGTTAGGAGGGTGAAAAAAAGGGTCAAAACAGACGGACAGTGACGTAACACAGAAACATGACAGTTTAGGAGAGAGTTTGGTGGGTTTCCTTGGTGTTTTGTTGCTTATGATCCCTAAGATTTTACAGAACACTTTTCTAATATCAACACACCAATTCACAAAGTATTATTATTATTTTTTTTATATCATTAAATTCCTCAAACTCCAGCCAACTTCAGCAAATTAATTTTCCCACATAAATATCTCAACCAAACTTATCATTCTAATATAATATCTGCAAACTAAAAGTAAGCAACACTCTATTAATTTAGAATCAGATTTCGCTCACAGCATTTCAGTAGAAAATCCCGACAATTAGACAAATGCAACCCTCAATTATCCAACAATATTAAAGCAACGATTCCAGTTTATAGTAAAATCAAAGTCTCTCAATGAATATCATTTTCTATCTTTCAATTCCTCATTTGCAGGTAAAATCGAACTTAAATTAAGGTGTTAAGTCATTAATTTCAACATGTACAACCCAACAATTCAAGTCCAAGTTCACCTTTTCCACTTTCCACTTCAAACGTCAATTTTCAGATGCTAATATATATAATCCACCCACCTTTATGAAATTTTTCTGATTTTTTGTGTACCTGAAAGCAACGATTTATGAGGTGTTTCTTCTGGTCGAGTCCACCATTTTTTTCTCCGATTTTGACCCAACTTCTATTCTTTTCCAAGCTGGAACAACCCCCTTTTTCTCTTCTTTTTGAATCAGTTTTCCTTCTCTTTTATTTTCTTACATGGGTGGGGTTTCCTTAATTTCTTCCTTGTTGTTCCAAATACTAGCTTAACTAGTAAACCTACTGCAGGATTCTATGGTTGTATGTGGAGAAAAGTTGAGGTTAAGTATGTGTGTGTGGCCATCGCAGAAGGTGGAGGAGTGAGGAAATATTTGTTTCTTGCTTAGAGAATGAAATGAGGGTATGTGATATGTTTGCTAAAGTGTGTGTAAGTGTGTTTACTTTGCTGCTAAGGAACTGAATTTGAGAACATTCGGCGAGTTCTTATTTTATAAAGGCCTAATTTTAGTTAGTTGCTTATAAATCCACCAATTATCCCAATTAGCCTTTAACATACAAGGCTTTTCGATTGACTCATTATACTCCTAAAACTTTATGCTTCAACTACCTATAACTTATAACCTTTAATATAACACTCTTAATTTAGTCTAAAAAATTCTAACATCTTATAATTTAAGTTGGATTTCCACTAACTCTTAGTATTTGTGTCCCGTAATTTACTCGGTTAAGAACATAATTAAAATAATAAAAATCTTAAATATAAATACCAGATTATTATAAAGAAATTTGATAATTGAGGTATTTCATACAAAATAAAAGACTAGTACAGGATTTACAATTGTCAAAATTTTCGGGGTTCTACATCCTCCCCTCCGTATAAGAATTTGACCCCCAAATTCTAACTAAATATTTAAGAATAAGCTTTTTTTTTCTTTAGTCCCCCAAGTAGCTTCGTCTAGTTTATCATGTCTTCCCTATATATAATGTAAGTTGAGAGCTACCAACCAAATAATACAACATCAATGCTAAACCTCAAAATCCTACACAAGTGTACATCCTAAATTTTCTGAGAAGATTAATTAATACATAAGTACTGCCCATGCCAAATTCCAGAAGACCAAAATGATTTTGTTCTCAAACTCCTTTAAGGGTCAAATCAAAACACAGATTCTTAATCCTTTTTTGTTTTAAGATAACAGAAGAAAACGTTTGTCGCAGAGTCATAACAACTAATTACATATTCTTTCAAGCTTAAGATCCACAAGCAATTAGAATAACTTTTTTTTTCTAAACACATCATTCCCTTGTATTCTCCAATCATACATAACTCAAATATAGCTCAGAATTATTGATTCCAAGTTACCTAATGCTCGCAAATGATATCTCATTGTCAAAATATAATTGAATCAACTCAAATGATACACATGTGTTAAGCTTCTATAATTAAACTACGGAGAAATACTTACACCAACAATATGTATATCTAGTCCAGTTAATATACTAAAAAGACTTTTCCAATATTTCAATCAATCTTTTCAGAATATCGAGACAATTTTGGAGTCTTTTTCCAGGATTATATCATTCTCATATCGAATTAATAATTCTTAAATGTCAAACTTTCGATAATAAGGTCCAAACTTTTGTCAATACACCTCATTAACTAATCAAAAGATAACTCAAATGTTATATGTACTAAAGAAACCAAATGAGAAACATTCAAGAATCAATGACTTAATTACACACGTATATATTGTCGCAAAAGTTCTATTGAGTCCTCATTGAATCTACACAAAAAGTGTTGTTCAATGCGTACAAGATCATAGGAGTTACTGTGACCAAGTTCCATTCTAATTCATTCACTCTTACTGTCTCATACAACTTCAAACAAATAACTATATTATAAATAACAATTCCAATTGTAAGGTAGAGCCTCAGTCTATGTATTTAGAGATACCCAACCAATAAACTAGTCACCGATATCATCAAAAGATTAAAGCCTAACTATCAAGCACTTATTTCTATCAGTAACCTCTTTTTCTTTTCTTTTTAACACCTTAATAATAAGTTCACTATAAGTTATCCTTAAGTTCGGATGAGTAATCCTTCATAAGTGTTATAACAAAATTTAAAACTTATAGTTTAGTCTCCAGAAAGTACAAGGTGTTAAAATATCTAACAATGACAACTACGATTGGTCACATGATTTCACTACTATCCTTTATCAATTTATGTAAACATAGAATCAAGGTCAACCACCCAAGTATCTGATAGAGTCAAGGGTATCGATAATTCAGAAAAGCAAAAGAAAATAATACGTGAAATAGAATAACAAAAAGAACATAGTTCCTATGGAAATTACTTCTGTCCCGGCTTACAGCCGCCAATAATATTATCTCCAAAAGTCTGTTGTTCTTATGACAAATCTGCAATTTAAATAGACTAACCTACGGGCTAGGGCCCAATAATAAGAAATAACTAAATCCAAATTAAACTAGGAAATAACTGAAATAGGAAACTGAATCCTAATTGAAAAAGGAATCCTAATCTATTTCAAAGACTAACTTAAGCAATCAAATCTTGTTCTATTAAAACTCTCGGAATTCAGCAACTAAACAATTAATTAAAATTCAGCAACTAATAGAATAATAATTAATTAAAAGAACTCTAATTAAAACAAACACGACCATGCTCTTTGCCTCATGCCAAATCGATCTGTAACAGTATCCACATAAACGAATTATATCATCTTCCACCAAGAACATAGTATTTGTCGCGTCATTGTACAATTCGTTCCTATGATTGGTATTAAAATCTAGAGTTCCTAGTACATTAATTTATTTCTAAGACTATTCCTGAGCATGAAGGATACCTCAATTGGTACATGAACACTATTTTCAAATAGTGTTGCATTTAGAATGATCAAGATCCAAACCTAAACATATGCACTATTCCAACAACAACTAATAAACCAAGTCGATAGTTTGGTAACTCGTCCTTTTCAAGTGTATCTCAAGTAATAATATTCTTCCTATCATATTCAACTTATATACTCCTCTCAGAAATTCATCTTTAAGCACTCAAATTTTTTTTTTGGGTAACTAGTCGAACAATTCATCTATTTAAGGGAAATTTCGCTTACTCTAACTATCCTAATTTAATCCTTAATAGTGAGTGCTTATTTCTCAAATCTTTCCACTTGAAAAATAATATTAGAGCTCCTCTCTGAAATATACCAGGTTGATTGAATTTTATATCAGCTAATAGTTAGCAGGCGATCATAACTTAAAAGCACTTATTAACGATGATTAATCACAAGGGTTATACACCAAATAGTTACATGACCTGAACACACAGATGTAGCGACCTCGCACAGGTGGCATGGTTCGACCGTATAGTCCGCTCTAAGTTTTCCCCGTCCGCCTTTGGTTATTTCTATTGTTATATGAAAGTAAATTAATAATAAGGAAGAATTCACGCACGTAATTAAAGAATGAAATATCCCACATCAAGCTCGTAAAAACTTAACCAACATCATATCTTTACCAATTTATGGTAGTTGCATCACCATGGTTATATCTAACATTCCCAACATATCATTCTGGTTCTAAGGCTATTCCTAAGTACAAATGATACTTAAGTTAGTATAATACTTCGATGATCAATGAATACAACTATTATTTCCTAATCAGAACTACATAAGGGATGATAAAGATCCAAAAAAGACATAGACTATATACGAACATTAACTTACCAATAAACCAAGTTAACCCTTAAGAAACTCATCCATTACTTGTATGTATCCCCAACGATCATATATTCTGAATAAAGATGCCTTATGTTTATTAGATAGTCTCATATCGATAGCCATTAAGTTCTACAAATCCAAATATCTGAAAATATTTTGTTAATTATGCTAGTACCCAGATAATATCATTCCTTTGTGACTTAAGTTCATTATATTGGAGCTTATAACATACAACTGTTTATCATGTCGTAGCTTGGTGCAAACAATAAACTTAAACAAAGACCAATAACAAAATCATTCAGCAATATTTCACCAAAAATATCCAAAGCCGACACACAAATTCAGAATCGTTAAGACTATCTAGTAGGGGTAGCATAATCACAACCGAAGATCTTATCATGGGTCAGCTCAGGTGTAGTTCTTTTTTACACCTAAGCTCTGATACCATAACTGTCACGCCCAATTCATAATCAAAATAATACCCAATTACAATTCTGCATATTCATTAACTTAGGCTCGACAAGAGCTATTATCCAAAGTACAAACAACTAAAACTATAAATACAACGAAACTCTAGTAATCTATAAGATACAATTAAGTAGAGATAAAAGTCACCTAACTATTACAAAATAAACTAGGTAGATTTGTTCGAACACTCATGGATAAGCCCTTCAAAATGAAGCTGCTATGTAGAAGTAACACTCAGCTGGAAGTTCCGTGTCAGTCTCATCGATATCAAAGTATTCTGTCTCTGAAAAGTTTTTATGAAAATACGGGATGAGCTAAACGAGCTCAGTAGGTTGGGGTAGGGGAATGCAATATATGAATACTAAAATATTTTCTTTTTGCGTGAGCAAAATACTTAGTGTGCCAAAGATATTCATGTATGCATGCTAATGTTGTACAAAAGATTCATTTACTGCGATAATAAAGAACATTTTCGCAATTCGGTAATGATCAATCAATTTTTAATGCGAGCAATGATGCTAAGCACATTATGCAACAAGTAATTAAGTACAGTAAATATTTTGTTTTTCAGATGAGCTATAAATATCTCAATTTTTAAAAACAATAGTTGATATCTAAGTCTAAAATAAAGTCATTTTAATAAAAACAATCAGTCAATCAATCCGTTAGCCCAAAACAAGAACGTAGGTTCAGTGTAGATCGGACACTGACCCTGTCCGTTCTCCTTATAGCACCCAATAATATTTGGCCGAAGCCCAGTCACCTTATCCCTCCCTGTAGGCTCGACGTCTCTTTAGCTATGGGCTTTTTACCCAGAGATCGTCATATTCATGAATATACCGTTCTACGACCCAAGTTCTGTCGCCGTATCCAGCCCGACCCGAAAATGGGATTAGGCATATGGGTAGTCAAACAAGGACCACAAGCAACCTGTTTGATCCATTGTCTAACCTGCCCACGCCACAATAGACTCAAACAGTCAGTATTTTTGTCAAAATGACATTTATTGCACAAAGGCTGAGTCAAACAATTATAATAGTTAAAATGCAAGTGAATATGATCATAAATGATATACTTTATGCTTTCTTTAATAAAGAAAATTATCCTGGAAGAAACGCAAAATATAATCATAGAACAACCTTATAAAGGGTTCGAATGATGGATTCTCCAGGCAGTGATCGTCAACTTTATGAAAATGATGTATATCGTGAAATTATTCAATTGCTCTATGTCATGAAGTTTATGAAATAACAATCAAACCTAATTTTTCTTTAGAAAGATGATAATTTGCCCACCTTTAGTTTCGATCTTCTTTTGAGCAGAGGCAATAAAGGTGTCAAGGGGATTCTTTGACATGTTTGACTCCGACAATGACTCTGGACGGTGGTACATGATGGCGGTTCACCATAGAGACCTCCACCTAAGTTGAACCTCAACATCATAACCGACTTTAAGTTTGTAGTCATTCCTTTTGGTTCAGATCTTTATTTGAGCAAGGACAATAAAGGCGCCAAGGTTTTGTGAGTCAGAATTGAGTCAAGACACAACGTATAATCGGGTATTCATATAAGAGGATGAACAACATGAAACATGAAAGAAAGTGAGTTCAAAGTGTGGAGCAGCGCCGTGAAATTGGCACGCAGCGGGGTTCGTACCCTTTTGCGACAATGTTTGTATTTTGGGCATAATTTCCTGTACAAAATAGATATTGAGGTAATTCTTGCGCCTATGGAAAGCCAAGACACAAAACTATGACTTTCATTTAGACACCAAAAAAGAATTCATAAGTTACGAGGTTGAAAAAAAGGCTCAAAACAAACGGACAGTGACGTAACACAGAAACATGATAGTTTAGGAGAGAGTTTGGTGGGTTTCCTTGGTGTTTTGTTGCTTATGATCCCTAAGATTTTACAGAACACTTTTCTAATATCAACACACCAATTCACAAAGTATTATTATTATTTTTTTTATATCATTAAATTCCTCAAACTCCAGCCAACTTCAGCAAATTAATTTTCCCACATATATATCTCAACCAAACTTATCATTCTAATATAATATCTGCAAACTAAAAGCATGCAACACCCTATTAATTTAGAATCAGATTTCTCTCACAACATTTCAGTAGAAAATACCGACAATTAGACAAATGCAACCGTCAATTATCCAACAATATTAAAGCAACGATTCCAGTTTATAGTAAAATCAAAGTCACTCAATGAATATCATTTTCTATCTTTCAATTCCTCATTTGCAGGTAAAATCAAACTTAAATTAAGGTGTTAAGTCATTAATTTCAACATGTACAACCCAACAATTCAAGTCCAAGTTCACCCTTTCCACTTTCCACTTCAAATGTCAATTTTCAGATGCTAATATATATAATCCACCCACCTTTATAAATTTTTTCTGATTTTCTGTGTACCTGAAAGCAACGATTTATGAGGTGTTTCTTCTGGTCGAGTCCACCAATTTCTTCTCCGATTTTGACCCATCTTCTATTCTTTTCCAAGCTGGAACAACCCCCTTTTTCTCTTCTTTTTGAATCAGTTTTCCTTCTCTTTTATTTTCTTACATGGGTGGGGTTTCCTTAATTTCTTCCTTGTTGTTCCAAATACTAGCTTAACTAGTAAACCTACTGCAGGATTCTATGGTTGTATATGGAGAAAAGTTGAGGTTAAGTATGTGTGTGTGGCCATCGTAGGAGGTGTAGGAGTGAGGAAATATTTGTTTCTTGCTTAGAGAATGAAATGAGGGTATGCGATATGTTTGCTAAAGTGTGTGTAAGTGTGTTTACTTTGCTGCTAAGGAACTGAATTTGAGAACATTCGGCGAGTTCTTATTTTATAAAGGCCTAATTTTAGTTAGTTGCTTATAAATCCACCAATTATCCCAATTAGCCTTTAACATACAAGGCTTTTCGATTGACTCATTGTACTCCTAAAACTTTATGCTTCAACTACCTATAACTTATATCCTTTAATATAACACTCTTAATTTAGTCTAAAAAATTCTAACATCTTATAATTTAAGTTGGGTTTCCACTAACTCTTAGTATTTGTGGCCCGTAATTGACTCGGTTAAGAATAAAATTAAATATAATAAAAATCTTAAATATAAATACAAGATTATTATAAAGAAATTTGATAATTGAGGTATTTCATACAAAATAAAAGACTAGTACAGGATTTACAATAGTCAAAATTTTCGGGGTTTTACATATTTTCAATCCAAAATGCCGATAAATAAAACCATGCTTGCTCTATGTATATGAACACTCAATAAATACTAAAATATATTAAAATCTCATGAATAATGCACTTGTCCCCAACACCCTCAGAATTGTTAAATTTAATAAGTAACTCTTTGAATTAAATGTTATAATACATCATATCCATAAACCACATGTGCTTATCCTCTTGAATTCCTATACATATTCAACTACTTTTGTCGCACATAGGAAACTCTCAACTGAAATTAATATACGATATAATAAATCTGTAAATAATATATATTTGATTATCATAAAAAATATATATATTAAATAAGATATTTCAAAAAAAGTAACTTGTCGTCGTAACATGTGAGGTGGTTTAAAGATGCGTACCGTGCTTGAAATGCGAACACCTGAACACTTAAAGATGAAGATGCCATTATTGGGTAAAAAAAATTATTTTATTTTGAAATTTGTGAGTAACATTATATTAAACAAAAATAATGATACGTACAAGAAGAGTGAAAGGCTCTCATACTAATTTTTTTGTTAAGTTGCTCTCATATTTCTTAAGAGGTCCGTAAAAGGATGGTTATTTTCTTTGCATAAACATAAATGTAATTTACTGTAGGATATATGATATTCAAATAAAAACTACTAATTATTATGGATATATGATCATGATACATTTTTTTTTGTTTACTTATTTCAGACACGATTGACCGACTTTAGTAAATATTAATTTTGAATTGCATTTTACTAAATATAGTTAGTGGTGTAGTTTTGGACAGTGAAAAAAAGGTGATAATATTTCGATTATATTATTTTGAAAAGATTCTTGATGTGTTAGCCAAATTCATTTTTATAACAAATGATATTTAACAGAAGTTAATATATCCACCAAAATCTTTATTCTGATTTTACTAAAAATACCAATTGAAAATGGAAAATAATGTCAGGCACCAAACACGTGTGCAACTAAAAATTTGCGAGATCTAGTTATATTTTTAATTGAATTTGAAAAATACTATGCGATTATAATTAGCACGACGTTTAGGAAAAACAATTGAGAAAATATTACTTAAGAGTAAAGATTTATTGAAATATTATTGAAATGGACAACGAGATAATTTTTCTAAACTGTATATAACTCAAAATGGACAACAGTGTATTACATTTCAGAAAACATCTTATTGAAATATTTTTTCATTTGACGAGGAATGCCACTTGGATGAGTAATAAATTGACCACTCACATATTTTAACAAAGTTTTTGTCCCTTTTGTACGATTAATATTGAGAGAAGCAAGTAATCAACTGAACATGCGTATTAAATTGTTATATATAAATTAATTGTGTGATTAATTGAATCATTATTATCTTAACAAGATTAAAAGACAAACTGATTTTTTTTTTCTCTTTTTGCCAAAAGTTCTATTTGAGAAAATGGTACAAAAATATTTGACTACTCAAAATTATTATATATATTTCTTTCATTCCTCGATACTCCACACAATTTCAAACTTAATCATAACTTAAGAAATATTCTTGCGTTTGGTTGAATAATGGAGCTTCATTGTATGGGGATTGAACATGTGATTTATTTTAAATAATGTTATGTTTTTTTATTCTATAGATTTCAAGCAAGCGAGTTTATGATTTTTAATTGCATCTTTCAGGTTTAGGAGTGACACTGATATTCAGTATGGTTAGGGAGGATAATCCAACAAAAAATGTTATGTTTAAATAATGTTATGTTTTTTTAATTGCATCTTAGAGATGCCTGTTATCGGAAGAAGAGATGAGATTTTTAGTTTTGACTGCGTTTTTAAAGATCGTATTGCATGTACATGTAATATATTTCTTTAAGTTCATCTATAAAAGAAAATATATTATTATATTGTATTTCAATCCGAAAATAATTTCTTATATCTTTTGAATATTTTCGCTTTACCTTCTTAATTGGGTGATACTATACATGACACCGTTCTAAGGTGCATATTGAAACGTATAAACCAAAGCTGAAAGAAGGCGGATGCAAAGATACTTACAAACTCAAAAAAGTTCATCTAATTTGAAGTTCGGTTTCTTTAGACGTATGAAAGTAGAGAAATATTCATATGATACATTTCTATATTTTTTTATATGATTTCAAATCGTTTGATGAGATTTTAAATCTTCCTCACGAAATGCATATTTTTCTATAGGTACGTGGATTGTTAAATTATTATTTTTTCTAAGGTATTGATGCTAATGGTGACATACAGTTGATTAGTTCATTTTTTTCATGAGTTGTCAATATCGCTGACCACAATTATTTTATTACAAATGTCATAAAAGTAGTGGCCATTTAACCACCCTGCAAGATCTCTAAAGGAAAGAAGGTTATGGATATCATTCTTGAGAGTTTAGTGTAAATATATGTTAATTGTATATTTTATTTGGATAGTACATATTTTACATATTCCTTAATTTATAATTATATAAATTAATTAATTTAGATTACTTGATTCAGAGGGACAAGATTTACGTTTACTCTGCGGGATGAATTCATTGATAAAATACTCTCATATTTGAGTGATGATTATGCTTCGCCTATTATTGTTGCTCTACATTTTTGTTGGGTCAAAGAATATAAAGGTTATATTAATATGATTAAGTTTTTTCATTGAAATACTTGAATGTATTATGTGATCTAATGATTAATTAACATAAGAGGTACATGTTACAAACATTTATAATGTGACTAAAACAATTGTAAATATTTAATAGATTATTAATACATTTGTTGGGAAATTTTATGTATAGATTTTGATGAAACCATGTAAAACTTAGATTAGGAAGTTGGCACCCCAATTCAAATGTAATTCAACTTGTAATAGATATGATTCTATGAGCGGAGTCAAAGGCAACCAAGTTGAATATTACAAGACTCGACTGAAGATTGAAGAAGGAAGACCCAGTTATGAGGCAGCTGAGTGAAGGATAGAGAAATATCAGTAAAGTTGCTAGAAGGCTATTTCTGTTAGCTGACAGACAGTTAAGTCGTTCCTAAAAGATTAGAGCTGACTCAAGAAAGAGGGGTAAAGCAGCTGTCAATTCAAGTCGACAGTGATGGATCCGTTGCACAAAAGTCAAGAACATTACTAATTAGAGTAATACATCCATGCTACCATATCTAAAGGAATGAACCAATGGGAAGTATTGAGCGTGTGTCAGGACCTGCAAAGCTACACACTTCATTAAAACGAGAAAATGTCACCATCACTTGCTGCAGATCGAGAAAAGATAGGCCAACGACCATGAAATGCAGTTTGGAAAATGTGTTTATCTCTTCAATAGACATATTTTCAAACATGCACTATAAAAGGCTGAGGATTCATTTGAGAGAAGGTAACAAATGACCCAGATTATCGAGCATACAAGCATTCAAGTAAATAACCTGCAAAATATCTCTCAAGCATTCAAGAAAATCCACAAGCCTAAATTGGAAGGAAATCGATCTAACACACTCAGTGAAGGAAAGACAACTTCATCAGTTGAAGAGGAAAACTTGTTATCAAGAACAAGGGGTTTACTCTCCAAGGTTGAAGGAGGTGTAGTAAGGTTCCAGATCGAACCAGAGTTTTGAACCTGTTGGAGGGCTAAGTGATCAAGTCCAAAGGTTTAAAGGAAGCTGAAGTAGTAGGGCAGCCGTCTTGTGAAGAAGCTGAGTCCCAAGAGCAGCTAGCTGTGTGATCAAAGCTGACTCGGACTGATAACCATTTTGTTACCAAGTCAAGTTACTTAGTGGATTCCTGTATGGCTTGGACAAGAGTGGATTAGAGGAATTACCCCATCCTCGAACCACTATAATTGCTTATGTCCATTTACTTTCAGCACACTTACTTTCTTGCATTATCGTTATATCTGTTGATAGCTAAATTGCTTAAGTCTACTGATAATAACTCTGCTAAATTAAGTGTTGAAAAACGTATTCTAAAACTAAGGGTGAAAGTCTTCCGCTGTTAAAGACCAAGTCAACCACTACTTTATAGTGTTAGCTAAAAACAACTAAGTTATACTATCAACAGCTCAGTCGAGTCTGTTGAGTGGGTAACTTTGCTATGTAAGCCAATTTGTAGGTCCCAAGGGCTGTGAGTAAGGTTTAGAAGGGGGGGTTGAATAAACCTTACCAATTTTTCGATTTTAGTCCTTTTAAGATTATTACAGAGTTAACTCAAACAGTTGTGTCCTTGAGGGATAGCTAAGTTGGTTATTCAGCAGAGTTAGCCAGTCAATAGACTCGATAGAGCTGTTGATAGAATAATTTAGTTGTTTAACCTGAACTTTAACTTGGTTGTGTTGGTTTTATCAGCGGAAGACTTAACACCCTTTGAATTGTTTTAAGCTTGTTTTAACAATTGATTTTAGCACTTGGTTATTAATCAGCTGGATAGCAAATATGAGTTTATCAGCAGATATGATGTAAGTATGCAGAAATGTAAATGTGCTGAAAAATAAATGACACAGTTGATTTTTATAGAGGTTCGAAGATGGGGTAATTCTTCTAATCCTATCTTTTCCAACTCCTGGAGGAATCCAATATGTAATAGATTTGTTTACAAAGTGGTCAACAGTCTAGAGACAGCCTTGGTCACACAGCTGGCTTCTCTTCCGACTCAGCTTCTTCACAAGGCAGCTACCTTGCTACTTCAACTCACTTTCTCAAGCTCTTGGATTTGATCACGAAGCCCTCCAATAACTTGATACTGGTTCGACCTTGAACCTTCCTACAATCCTCCTTGGAAAGTAGACCCTTTTTGATTCTTCAAAAATTTCCTCTTCAACAGATTTGAAGTTGTCTTTCTTTCACAGCTTGTGTTGGATCGATTTCCTTCAAGTTTCAGGCTTGAGGATTAGCTTGAATATACTTGAGAATATTTTAGGTTAAGAGCTTGAATATTGCTTGCTTGTTTGTGGTTCAGGTTACTTTTTCTCAATGAATTTCCTCATCATTTTATAGTGAACTTTTGAAATTTTGCCCGTTGAAGAGATAGGCTAATTTCAAAAGTCACTTGTGTTCGTTGTCTTGTCTTGTTGCAGTCCTTGATGTTGACATTTCCTTGTATTTAATATCTTGCAGATTTGCAGCATTTCTGACACTTGGTGCAGTGCTTCCCATTGGTTTGTTCCTTTTGCACACAACTGGAACTAACACTTTATCTTTGACAACTTTAACATGTTACCATTCTGAGTAACATTCTTGACTTTCATCAACGGATCTCATTCAGTTGTGTTGACTTGGCTGCAATCGTTTATTCCCTAGGTGACTTGAGTTAGCTTCCAATCCTTGGATGACTCATCTGTCACTTTGTTGGGAAATTTGTTTAATAGATTTTGATGAATGCCATGTAAAACTTAGACTAGAAAGTTGGCACCCCATTTTCTTTGTAATTTGTATTGTAATATATAGGGCTGTATGAGCTGAGTCAAGTCAGCTATGCCTGGATATACAAGAAGTCAACTGAAGGACTGGGATGAAGACTCCGCTGTGAAGCAGCTGAGTATGGGAAGGAGGAAAAGATAAGAACTCGACTGAAGGAGTATCAGCTATGATACAGCTATGTGAAGTGTCAGTCAGGTCAACTCAAGATAGCCAAGTCTCAAGTTGAAGTGACAGATGAGTCATCAAATGATTGGGAGCTGACTCAAAGTCACCTGGGGAAGTTAAGGAACTGCAGTCAAGTCAAGACAACTGAAAAGAATCCGTTGCACATAAGTCAAGAATATTACCTAAACAAGTAATACTTCCATGCTGAAATGTCTTAAAGTGCTCAGTCCCAGAAGTGTGCAAAAGGAATAAACCAATAGAAAGCACTGCACCTTGTGTCAGACTCTGAAAAGCTAAATGTTCATTTAATACGAGGAAATGTCAGCCTATCTCTTCAACCTGCAGATTTTTGAAAGTTCACTATAAAAGGCTGATGAATCACTTTGAGAGGAGGTTACCTGAACCACGAACATTCAAGCTATTATTCGAGCTGTAACTTGCAAAAATATTATCAAGTTATTAAAGCAAATCCTCAAGCCTAAACTTCGAAGGAAATCGATCCAACACCAAGCTGTGAAGGAAAGACAACTTCAAACTGTTGAAGAGGAAACTTTTGAATAATCAAAAGGGGTCTACATTCTAAGGAGGACTGTAGAAAGGTTCAAGCTCGAACCAGTCTCAAGTTATTGGAGGGCTTCGTGATCAAATCCAAGAAGCTTGAGCAAGTGAGTCTGTAGTAGCAAAGCGGCCCTGTGAAGAAGGCGGAGTCGTGCGAGAAACCACTGTGTGACCAAAGCATCTCTAGACTGAGTCCCAAAGGTTCAAGTCAGCTGTGTGATCAAGACTTGTATCTGGACTGATAACCACTTTGTACTCTGATCAATACTTAGTGGATTCCTCTAGGAGTTGGAGATGAGGGGAGTAGAAGAATTACCCCATCTTCGAACCTCTATAAAATTTATTGTGTCATTTACATTTCAACATTTAATTTCTGCATATCATTTTATGTCTGCTGATAATTTGCTATCCAACTGATAATTAACAAAGTGCTAAAACCAAGTGTGTTAAGTCTTCCGCTGAAAATCTCATCACAACCAAGTTAAGGTTTAGACTAAACAACTGAGTTATTCTATCAACAACTCAATCGAGTCTGTTGAGTGGCTAACTCTGCTGGTTAACTAACTCTGTAATATTTTTTAAAAGGACTAAATTCAAAAAGTTGGTAAGGTTTATTCAACCCCCCTTCTAAACGTTACTCACACCCCTTGGGACCTACAAGTGGTATCAGAGCGGTTGGTTCATTGAGCTTTCCATGGATCAGCTCTTCGAACTAGATCTCCAATCTTTCAAAGAAACTTTTAACACTTGTTCTTTCAAAAGGCCATTTTTAAAACAGCAAAGTTATTATCATGGAAGCAAATTTGACACGCATTCCTATGTTCACCATTGAAGAATTTGATGACTGGAAAATACGTATGCAGGCTCATCTATCAGCTTTACATGATGAGATGTGGATAGTGATAGAGAATGGGCCACTGCAAATAATGAAAGTAAGCACAGCTGCAAGGAGAGTTCTTTGCAATGAGGAAGAGGAGGTCGCTCTTTCCTGCAGACCAGCTATGGTTGAAAAGCCAAGAGCCGAGTGGACAAATGATGATAGAAAAAGATACAACCTTGACAATGTGGCCAAGGATATACTTTACAAGACTTTGGACAAAGCCATGTTCAACAAAGTCAAATCTTGCAAGACAACAAAGAAATGCGGGATAAATTAACCTTAATTTGTGAAGGATCCGAGCAAATTAAGGAAAACAAATTATCTGTTGTTGTTCAAAAATTTGAAAACTTTAAAATGCTTTGCGGTGAAACAATGGACCAATGGATGCTAGATTCACTTTGAAATTACAAATGAGCTCTCAAGAGGAAAGAATACACACGAAGAAATGTGTATGAAAATACTAAGGAGCCTCCCGGTGAGTGGGGAAATGAAGACCATGGCTCTAAGGCACTCGATGGACCTATCAAAAACATCCAATCATGAACTATTCTCAGATCTCAAAGCTTATGATTTTGAGCTGAGAAAAAAGGATCAAAAGGAGATAACTGTACCCAAAACAACTGCACTCATAGTCAAGGAAGGAAAGAGAGCTGAGACCAAAGGAATCATAGACCAGGAGGAAATTGCCTTAATGGTTAAAATATTCCACAAGTTCTTCAACAAGAACTACAAAAGAAACAAAGGTGAATCCTCCAGAAGGCATTCATCTCCCTCCAAGTCAAGGGAAGATATGCCACCAAAGAGAGCTGAGTATAAAACAACCGAATATCAAAGAGCTGACAACCCAAGAAATGAGAGAGCTGATCAAAAAGTTGAAAACTTGTGTTATAATTGCAGACAACTAGGACACTTTGCTATTGACTATCCATATCCTGTAGTCAATAAATACAGGAATGAAGAAGAAAGAAAAGTCTTCGAGAGAAAGAAGCAAGAAGAAAAGAGCAATGTTGGCTCACTGAGGCTACGATCTGACTATGTCAAAAAAAAGCGGCGACTCGAGAGTAGTGGCGACTACTCAAGTGACTCTCAAGAAGAAGCTTTAATTTGTCTAATGGCTAAAGAACAAGATCAACGACCAAGAAGATGAGGTACACTCTAACTCATCTCATTCGGTCCCAGTGATAGTGATTGTGACACACACTTCATCACCCACTCGATCTTTATGATTCATTAGGCAAAATGAAAGACTTTGAGCACATTAAATCCTCACACTCACTATTAAATGAGGAAAACAGCCAGCTCAAAAGCCAAAACTCACATCTGACTAAGGAGCTGAGTACTCTAAGTCACATAGCTGATGAAAACAAAGAGTTGAAGGCTGAAAATGCTAAATTAACAGCAGAGATAGTTGCTAGAGAAAAGAGAGAAAATGATCTCAAAAATGTGATTGCTTCATTCACAAAGGCATCTAAATCATTGGATGACCTTATCATGAGCCAAAGAAATGTGGAGACAAGACAGGCATAGAATTCAATTCCTTTGTGCATAGTCAAACTCCAAGAGTGATCTTAGAAAAAGGATCTTCAAGTAATGAAGCATCTCAAAAATCCAAAACACCAAATGTTGCACACAAATTCATTCCAAAGCACAATCACAAACAAACTGGCCTTGGATATAAAGGAAAAGGAAAACAACCAGTTGAGTATGCTGAGAGGACAGCTGAGAAGAAATCCAGCAGAGTTCCTCAGCAAAATCCAAACAGGAAGTGCTCTGTGAAGAAGAAACAGAGCTACCAAAATCCCCAGAAGTTCTATCAGAGGAACACAAATGATGGGAATGGTAGAAACTACCCAAGTCAAGCTGATTGGAATAATGTGAAATATCAGCCAAGACCTATGGAATACATGCCAAAATGGCAAAGACCTAGAACTCAACAAAGGTCATTCTAAAGGAAACATAACTATCATCAGCACACATATGCACCCAAGCACTACACTCAGAGATATCACCATTACCCAAAGAAGGCAATTGCTAAAACACATACATAGGCATACAGACAAAAGAGACAGCTGTATGAACCCAAAGCCCCCAAGCAATTTGCCAAAGTGAATTATGATTATGGCAGGAGATAGATGGCAACCTCTTAGAGTCAAATCATTTGGCTACAGGTTGGTTGGATCATCTTACAACACTAACCCCTCAGAACCCAGGCAAGTATGGGTACCTAAAAACTAATTTCCTTGATTGCAGGTTCAAGGAACAACTGAGTGCCAAGGAACCTGGTACATGGATAGTGGTTGTTCCAGACACATGACAGGAAACAAGAAAATTTTGTCAAAATTCAAGGAAATTAGAGACGCAAAAGTCATATTTGGAGGAAATGAAGTTCCAGGGGAAATAAGAGGCACTGGATCCATCAAGAAAAAAGGATTAGAGATCACAGATGTTGCATACGTTGAAGGCCTCAACTTCAACTTGTTAAGCATCAGCCAACTCTGTGACAAGGGCTATAATGTCGGATTCAATATGGGAGGATGCCAAATCAAGGACACTGAATCAAATGAAGTAGTGTTGCAAAGATCTAGACAAAAGAACATGTATGTGATAGATTGATCGACTGCCACACCAAGCACTTGTCTGCTAGCAAAAAGTACAAATTAATCAAGTTGGGTACGTGGCACAAGAAAAGTTTGAGTCACCTGAATTTCAAGACAATTAACAAGCTTGCAAGGAGTAATCTTGTAGAAGGATTACCAGACTCAGTGTACAAGAAAGAAAATGTTTGCGATGCATGCCAGATGGGAAAGTAGATCAAATCATCATTCAAAGAGAAGTTTAGTCCATCCTCAACAAGAATTTTGCATCTATTGCATATGGATCTATTTAGTCCAGTTGAGCCAGCCAGCATAAGTGGAAAGAAATACACTCTAGTAGTGGTGGATGATTATTCAAGATATACATGGACAATCTTCATGTGTAAAAAGAAGGAAACTTTACAGAAGTTACCCCAGCTGATGAAAAGAGTTCAAAATGAGAAGAGTCAAATCATTATAAAGATAAGATCTGATAGAGGAACTGAGTTTGTCAATGGAATAATAACTCAGTATTGTGTTGAAAATGGTATTACTCACGAATTATCTGCAGCAAGGAATCCACAGCAGAATGGAGTTGCGAGAAAGAAGGAATATAACTCTCAAGGAAGCGGAGGACCATGTTAGCTGGGCGGGGTTGCCTAAAAGATTTTGGTTTTGAAGCTATCAATACTGCATGCTATACTCAAAATAGATGCCTGATAAATAGACAGCTGACAAAGACTCCCTATGAAATTTGGACAGGAAGAAAGCCAAATGTTGGGTACTTTAAAATATTTGGATGTAAATGCTTCATCCACAACAATGGGAAGGATAATCTAAACGCTTTTGATGCTAAAGCTGATGAAGGTATCTTCTTAGGATACTCAGCTGAAAGCAAAGCCTATAGAGTGTTGAACAAAAAGACAATGGTCACAGAAGAGTCTATCCATGTGGTGTTTGATGAACCCAATGTAAATGGAGAAGACATTGAGGAGTTAGCTGATAAGCTAAATCGGCCAACTATGCAAAAGAGTCCTTATGTTGAAGCTGAAGCTGGAGTAATTAATCAAGGTGAAGATGAGATAGCTGAATCTCAAAGACAGCTGGAAAATCTGCAGCGACTAAGTCATGATGATAGAGTCGCTCAAGATAACACAAACAAGAAGACGATCAACCCAACTAACTTACTCCAACCTGATGTGAGATGGCTGAGAGACCATCCACCAGAGCTAGTCATTGGAGATGTAAGAGATGGTGTAAGAACCAGATCCAGAGCTCAACAAGAAGCAATGTTCACTTGTTTTATTTCCCAAATAGAGCCAAAAGATGTGTCCCAAGCATTGGATGACACACATTGGATTCAGGCCATGCAGAAAGAGCTGAATCAATTTGAAAGGAACAAAGTATAGGAACTGGTGCAAAGACCAACTCATCAAAATGTTATTGGCACAAAATGGGTTTTCAGAAACAAGATGAATGAGGAAGGTTCTGTGGTAAGAAACAAAGCAAGATTGGTAGCCAAAGGGTATTGCCAAGAGGAAGGTATATATTTTGATGAAACATTTGCTCTTGTTGCAAGATTAGAAGCAATAAGGATGTTTCTTGCCTATGATGCACACAAGAACTTCATTGTATATCAAATGGATGTGAAAAGTGCATTCTTGAATGGATTATTGGAAGAAGAAGTCTATGTTGAACAACCTCCAGGATTTGAGTAGAAGACCATTGGAGATAAGGTGTACAAGCTCAAGAAAGCCTTATATGGATTGAAACTGGCACCTAGAGCATGGTATGATACATTATCTCAATTTCTGACAGATAATGGATTCACCAAAGGCAAAGTGGATAGAACACTCTTCAGAATTCAAGATGGAGAGAGTATACTACTTGTCCAAATATATGTGGATAACATTATTTTTGGATCCACAAACAAAGAGCTGTGTGATAAGTTCTCAAACCTCATGCAAGGCAAATTTTAAATGAGCATGATGGGAGAGCTGGCATTCTTCCTAGGACTTCAAGTTAAACAGCTGAAGGATGGAACCTTTATAAGGCAAACAAAGTATACCAGAGATTTAATGAAGAAATTTGGTATGGAAGAGAAATCTTCGTAAAAATACCAATGAATACATCATCAAGATGGATATGGATGCGGATGGCAAGCACTTGTGGATCAAACAAGATCTGAGCACTTATTGGATCATTGCTTTATTTAACGACAGCGAGGCAAGACATCACCTTTGTAGTAGGTGTATGTGCGAGATTTCAATCGCACCAAAAAGAAAGCCATATGACATGCGGCTAAGAGAATCCTAAGATATTTGAAGGGATGCCAGGAAGTCGGCTTATGGTATCCAAAGGAAGGAGGATTCAAGCTAATTGGTTATTCGGACTCACATTATCTTTGGATGTAGAGTTGACAAGAAAAGTACTTGGTACATGTCAAA
This sequence comes from Rehmannia glutinosa, assembly GCA_016081115.2. Lineage (NCBI taxonomy): Eukaryota > Viridiplantae > Streptophyta > Magnoliopsida > Lamiales > Orobanchaceae > Rehmannia > Rehmannia glutinosa. The sequence continues at coordinate 29,482 of JABTTQ020001488.1, read as the reverse complement.
TGCTTGAAAGCAGTTGGTTTCTGGTTTAGCAAGAAGCAAAATTCAATAGCCACATCCACAAATGGTCGAGTACATAGGCAAGGCAATTGTTGCCCAAGTCTTATGGATGAGACAACAAGACTATGATATTGAAGAAAAAGAGATTCCATCATGTGTGATAACACAAGTGCTATTTCAATCACTCAAAATCTGCTTCTTTGCATTCTAGAACAAAGCACATTGATGTCAGATATCATTTCATAAGAAACCATGTTGAAAAGAAGGACATCACTTTAGAATACATCTCAACTGATAAACAGTTGGCTGACATATTCACAAAGCCATTATGTGAATCAAGATTTGAAGAACTCAAGCATGAGCTAGGGTTAATTGAGCTGAGATAACACCCAGAAGACTCGAGGAGAAGAGATGAGACAAGAAAAGATGAAAATAGAGCTGAGCTCGTGAATCAGCTAAGTGAATCAACCGTATCGAAAAATCACCATCGAGTTAGGCGACGGTGAAAACACTGTGTGAAAATAGAGAAGAAGAATTGAATCAGCTAAGAAGTAAGCTGAGTCATTTATGAGCTAAGTGACAAAAACACAGTCGTTTTTAATAAGCGGGAATGTTTTAAGGATGATGTCAGCATAATAATGACAAGTACAGTAAAAAACTGCACGACAAAGAATATGATTGGATATAAATGCTGCCGCATTAAATGCGAGCAATTAAATGCTAATCGGCATGCTAAATCTGAGCCGTTGATCTTGATCAAATTTCAAAAACCGTATGCACGTCCTTTCATAACCCATACATATACCATTTTGTCCGTTTTCTCTCTCACATTACTCAAACTGTTCATCTCTCCAAAAGCAAAGAAAGTATTTTTCTCTCAAAACCCTATCAATCTTCAAGGCAAATTTCTAAGGTTTCGTTCGGTATAAACTCCAAAATGGCAACTACTTATGATTTCACTAAGTTGGGAAAGCAAATCCACACTGGTTCCACCGTGGATTTCGAAGGGATGATCAAACAGGGTTCCGATGAAACCCTCGTGAAGAAGATAGCCGATAAAATCAAAAAGTCTGGACTGAAACCCTTTCTAACAATGGAGTTTCAGATGACCTATGTTGAAGAGGTCGCGCAGTTCTACGTGAACGCTGAAGTTCATGATGAGGGCATCAAGTACTCTGTTCACGGAAAGGAGTTTACGATCACTGCTGAGGATCTAGCGGAGCATTGCTTGCTGCCATCGGAAGGAGTACCGAAATATTCGAAGCTGATGTAAATCTGGCTGCTGCATGGAAGGAAGTGGCCAAACCTGACTGTGCTGCGAAGGTTGTCTACACAACTGATATAAAGCTGCTGAAGGAAGATTATCATAAGCTATATTGGACATTGTTGCCAAGTGTGTAGACATAAAATTTGGAAGCTTTAATCAGCTGTCCAAAACCAAGCTGATCGTGATGGCTACGATCATGGAGGAGAAGAAAGTAAACTGGGCAGAATTCGTCTACAGCAGACTATGCCAGAATGTTGGAAATAAGTCCTTCAAGGACGATGGATCATTCGGAGGATCCTAGGGGTATGGCCTTGTTATTGGCCGGCTGATGGAGGTGAATGGTGTTCCACTCCGACATGGAAAGGCGTTCCATGTCAACAAGAAGATGTTCCCATCAAATCTCTCGGGAGCTCAGAAGAGAGCTTATGCCAAGAGAGCGGATACTAGTGAGGGGGAATCAGCTGACCCTGAGGAAACAACTGTTGTCTCCCCTCCTAAGAAGAAAGTCGCCCTGACTGGAAAGAAGATCTACGCCCAAAGAAAGAAAAAACCGCACCTTCCCCTGAGTAAGTCACCTACCCACTGCGGCCCCTGGGGGCTCCACTGCCCTGCGTGCCCGATAGAGAAGGAATCCTTAGTACCTTCTCCAGGAATGAAGAAGAAGAGGACTGCCAAGTCGAGAAAGCCAGCTGCCTCTAAGGCAACCTCAAAGGCCTTTACCATCGAGGAACCGGAGGAAGTAGAACCAGACGTTCCTCTAGTGAAAACCAAAAGAAGAAGAAGAATCTTCAAGAGTTCATAGCTTGAGAAAGCGGTGAGTCTACCACTTAGCTGAACAGATCATTAAAAACAATTTGGAGAAGTAGAGTCTCGAGATCATTGATGAAACCGCCAAGTCTGCCGAGGCGATCAGCAGAGGCAAGTCGAAGACCCAGTGTGGAGAGAACAACAGGAGCAAGTAACAACCGAGACAACTAAGTCTCCCGTTGACCCAGGGAGGCCTGTGTCTTCGCCTCGACAGACGGCACGCGAGGGTGAAGAGGCAAGCTCGCTACCCTCCATTCCCCAGAAAGAGGTGCTGCGGAAGATGATGACGATGATGTGGACATCTATCTCCACCATATCTAGACATCCAAAATCGTCATGAGAATGGAGGAAGTGGAAAGAGTCACTCGGGAACAGTTCCAAAGACCTGAATTTATTGAAGAAGAGGAAGAAGCGATGAATTTCCTCGGATTGACCACGATGGTCGGCACTAGATGAAGAGAAGCTCGCATAGATATCTTGAATATCTTCAAAGAGAAGGAGAAGGAAAGGTTGGCAGAAGAGGCTGAAGCTCGTGAGAAGGCCAACATCCATCCCTTCACTGGAACCACTGAGCACACTCATCCCCACCTCGATGTTCTCTCAGGAAGTGATGAGGATCTGGACCCTGCTGCTGCGACAGAAGAGCTAGAAACGCAGCAAGCCATGCGGGAATCCAGGATGCTGCATGAGTAACAACTGATGGAAGGACCAGGAGAGTCTTCCAAATCTCAGCTGGAAATTGATCCATTGGGAATGGTGCACCAAATTGCCACTGTTATTGCTGCAACCACTTCCCCAGCTAACTCAGAGGATGGATCTAGGGGACATGGCGATGAAACTGGGAACCTGGGGACCCATGTCGAGCCAACCCCTATTGAAGGTGTCTTACCACCTGCCCCAATGGCTGAACACTCACAGGAAATAGCCGGGAGTTTGGAGAAGAGTGACCCCAATCCATGTCACTCAGCTGCTGTGCCAGCTAATGGGGAAACTCCATCCACTGCAGCTAGGTCGGAGGTTGTTGCAGACAACTCCACCATGAATCTCGGAGGCAAAGTGGAGAAGGAACAAAAAATAGAAACACAACAAGTTGTCACTGAAGAAGCTCGGACAATTGAGTCTGTCTCAGCTGAAGTGCCAACTGCTTTGCAGGCTGAGGACGCTGCTGATGCAGTCGAGGCACATGATTAATCTGCCCTGGGATTTAACACTCTAGGCAATGAAAGTGCAATCCACGGAGTTGAGACTCCTATGGATGCCATCGTAGAAGACCCTAAGACAACTGAGTCTGTCGAAGGGAATGTCCAAGGCCTTGTTGTAGTTGAGACTGCAGGAGGTAATGAAGGCCTACGGGAGGTTGAAACTTCCCGGGGTAGACAGGTAGACACACAGAACATTCCTCCTGTTATCATTGATGCATCTGAGAAGGAGATAAGTACCCTTCATGATTCCTAAGACAACCCTGACATAACTTTTCTGGGATCTGAAGGTGAAGATGAAGCTGAGTCATCCCTTGCTGAAAATCCAAAAGACTCAGCTGAGGATGTTCTTCCAAGCACGAGTAAGTCAGATCTCAAGGCTACTCATCGAACGTTCACTTTTGATGATGAGCCACCCCTTCAAGTCTCATCATCGTCCGATGACGCCACTGATACGGCCGAGGACCAGACAACTCAAATGGAAAAACCAGCTGAGACCGATGAAGCTGTTGAGACAGCTGAGGCTTAGCCAGCTGGGTCCATACCACAACAGACCCAGCTAAATCACAGTCAACTACGCAGGCTCCCAACGCTGCAGCAGATTCGACTCAACCGGGCACATCACGACCACAAGTCACCGTTGAGAACATTCCCTATGTCCGTGATGATGCGTTTGAACAAACGTTCCCTTTCTCACTAGAGCTGTCTGATCTTGATGAAGAATCAGCTAGAGATCAACGAAGTTTCCACAAACCTGATCCAGTCATTCCCACAGATACCATCGTCCCAGCAGATTTTGATTTTGAGGTTGCTTGGCTGCCAGCTGAGACAGAGGTGACAGCTGAGGTTCAAGAAGTCTTCAAGGCAATATTTGCAGAGATTGAGAAGATGGAAAGGCACCAGATACTTCAAAGCTGAGGTGACAGCTGGACAACAAAGATGCAAACCTTACAGCCGATCTGCGTGGAATAGTGGTCAGAATCCGGGAATGGTGGCAACAACATCAGATAATGCGTGTGGAACAGGTTCGATACTTCAAAGCATTGTACAATAAAATGTTGATCTGGAGCGCTGATAATGCTGACATGAAAAAGAGGATGCATGAAAACATTGATAGAATGCATGTCTCTCATACCACTGAAATGGAATTGCTGCGAGAATTTCATTGAAAAGAACTTCTGCGCGTAGAGGAGAATATAAATGAAAAATTTAGCCTTCTTATGGCTGAAATGAAGTTGGTGACAGCCGAATCAAAAGCCACTCGCTCAGAATTTCAGCAGCATACTCCGCAGCAGAATGCAAGCAGAACTCATCTATCAGCTGCCTCGATTTCATGCTTGCTGGCATGTTTCACGGGGTTCCTCTCTCTTTTGAAGATGCCAAAAAGGGGGAAGAGGAATACCTAAAGACGTTGAAAGGATCGACCGCTGAGAAGAAGGACGCAGCTGTTGAGAAGCAGAAGAAAACAGCTGAAGAGCAGAAGAAAGATAAGGGAAAATCCGTTGAGGGGGAAGGTTCGAAGGACATGACCTTAATGGTTGCTAGAACCCCTCAACAAGGACTTGTCACAGCTGACATTATCAGCAAACTTCCAGTGACTCTGCCGCTCCAACACTCTGCTGTGCCCATGTCTGAGAAGAGGAAAATAGTAGAAGCAGAGATGAAGGTGGTTGAAAAAAATGGATGCCCGTGCGATGGACATATTGAAACAATATAGAGGCATTCCGGCAGGAAGAGACACAGAAGCCATTTCGCAGGCGTCGATGCAGCCCTGGGATCGGTTGATGAATTCAAAACGCTCGCATCGGAGGGATACTTCGAAGGCATGACCATGGCCCAAGCCTGGGACTTGTATTGGGAAAAAGGGCTCAAGCTGTGCGAAGAAGCTGACATGCACCAGACTCCTAGCAGTCACTCTGCTGGTTACTCTACTAGAAAGAAGAAGGCCCCAGTACAATACACACCCAGAGGAAGAGGTAGAAGCAGTGGAGGAAGAGGTTTCAAACCTAGGCATCTACCCAAAAACATCGGATACATTGATCCAGGGAAGAAATGAGGGATCTATTGGGCTGGGTATGACGAAGTAGCCAATATGGAAGTAGCCAGGAAGAATGCTGAATATGTAAAGAGGATTGAAGAAGAAAATAAAAGACAAACTCAGCTGTGGGAAGAAAGACAAGAAAGAAAGAGAAAAGACGAAGCTGCCAGAAGAGCCTACGAAAAAAAGAAAGCAACTGAAGAAGAAAAGAAGAGAAAGAGACCAGAAGACGACAGAGCTGAAGAGGAAAGAAGGAGGCAGCGAAGGCAATGAAGTGTTGTTGTCCACCCCTTCATGTATTTTACTATTGTAAATGCATTTGTATGTAAGTCTTTTGTATGATGAATAAAAGTTATGCAATTTCTATATTTTTGCTTAGATATAGAATACCATGTTGCTCTGATACCCTTTGTAAACAGCTGTGTAAAGGACAAGAATGTTATGATCAATAAATAGATTGATTCTACGCATACATTCTCAGTTCTACATTGTCTGTACGTATCTTTGCTATGCACATCTTGTTTGTATGTTTTAAGTTTTGGCATCATCAAAAAGGGGGAAATTGTTGGGAAATTTGTTTAATAGATTTTGATGAATGCCATGTAAAGCTTAGACTAGAAAGTTGGCACCCCATTTTCTTTGTAATTTGTATTGTAATAGATAGGGTTGTACGAGCTGAGTCAAGTCAGCTATGCCTGGATATACAAGAAGTCAACTGAAGGACTGGGATGAAGACTCCGCTGTGAAGCAGCTGAGTATGGGAAAGAGGAAAAGACAAGAACTCGACTGAAGGAGTATCAGCTATGATACAGCTGTGTGAAGTGTCAGTCAAGTCAACTCAAGATAGCCAAGTCTCAAGTTAAAGTGACAGATGAGTCATCAAATGATTGGGAGCTGACTCGAAGTCACCTGGGGAAGTTAAGGAACTGCAGTCAAGTCAAGACAACTGAAAAGAATCCGTTGCACAGAAGTCAAGAATATTACCTAAACAAGTAATACTTCCATGCTGAAATGTCTTAAAGTGCTCAGTCCCAGAAGCGTGCAAAAGGAATAAACCAATGGAAGCACTGCACCTTGTGTCAGACTCTGAAAAGCTGAATGTTCATTTAATACGAGGAATTGTCAATATCAAGGACTGCAACAAGACAAGCCAACGAACACAAGTGACTTTTAAAATCAGCCTATATCTTCAACTGCCAGATTTTTGAAAGTTCACTATAAAAGTGAGAATCACTTTGAGAGGAGGTTACTCTAACCACAAACATTCAAGCTATTATTAGAGTCAGAATTGAAAAATATTCTCAAGTTATTCAAGCAAATCCTCAAGCCTAAACTTCGAAGAAATCGATCCAACACCAAGCTATGAAGGAAAGACAACTTCAAACTTCTTTGAGGAAACTTTTGAAGAATCAAAAGGGGTCTACATTCTGGGATAATCAGAGAAAGGTTCAAGGTCAAACAGCCTCAAGTTATTGGAGGGCTTCAGATCAAATCCAAGAAGCTTGAGCAAGTGAGTTGTAGTAGCAAGCTTGTCCCTCGTGAAGAAGGAGTCGCATTTGACGAGAAGCCACCGTGGTGACCAAGACATCTCCAGATCGAGTCCCAAAGGATCAAGTCACCGTGTGATCAAGACTTGTATTCCGGGACCGATAACCACTTTGTACTCGATCAATACTTAAATGGATTCCTCCGTGAGTTTGAGAAGAGAGAAAAGAATTACCCCATCTTCGAACCTCTATAAAATTTATCAGTCATTTACATTTCAAAGATTTAATTTCTGCATATCATTTTATGTGTACGATAATTTGTTATCCAACTGATAATTAACAAAGTGCTAAAACCAAGTGTTAAAACAAACTTAACTCAAATTCAGGGTGTTAAGTCTTCCGCCGAAAATCTCATCACAAATGTTAAGGTTTAGACTAAATAGTTGAGTATTCTATCAACAAACAATCGAAATCATGAGTGGCTAACTCACGTTAACTAACTTAGTCATGGCCCATCAAGGACATAGCCGTATTTAACTCGTAATATTTTAAAAGGACTAAATTCAAAAAGTTAGTAAGCGTTTATTCAACCCCCTTCTAAATTTTACTCACACCCAACCTACGCACTCCAACTGAGACTGGGCCGAGGTTGACTTAGACCGCTCTTCTTCACATATCCGATTCACAAATGATACATCTTGATCCGAGTTCTTGACTTCCCTTCTTAGCCATACCTAGTGTCTCGGGAGTCTTCACCCATCTTGACTGACTTCTTGTATTTCTGTGCGTAGCTAATCGGACTCACTTCGAAGACTATCTATTACAATGCAAATTACAAAAAAATGGGGTAATAACTTTCTGGTTAAGTTTTACATGGAATCCATCCAAATCTATAAAATAAATTTCCCAACAATTTCCCCTTTTGATGATGCCAAATCTTAAGAACATTCAACAAAATGTAAACAACAAAGATACATACAAACAACATTAATAAAGAATGTATGCTTAAATGATCATTTTATTGATCATAACATTCTTGTGTAAGTCAAGTAATACGATAATCTAGAGGGTGGAATAGATTATCTCCATCTTTTTCGATTTCGCCCTCTTTTAAATCGAATGCTCAAAACACAATAATAAAGGTGCGGAATGTAAAACAACACATCGTCGATTTAAAGAGTTCAACCCACCTAGTGGCTAATCCTCTACCACCCCAAAGATATCCGGATGATTTCAAAGAAAAGAATTTTATTAATTACCAAAATTAATACAAATTCAACTTACAACACCTTGAAGAGCACCACACTCTTCTTCAACAACACCTTTGGAGATTACCACAATCTCCAGCGATCACCACAATCTTCCTTCTGACCCGCACTCACTTGTGAAGATTACTACAATCTTCAACCTTGAAAATACCAAATTCTTCAACACCTCAATAAGAAGATCACCACAATCTTCTTGCACTCTATCACCTAGATCATCCAAGTGTGTGCTACCACAGTTAACACTCAAGGATATCTTGTGTTTGAATGATAACCAAAAATCAAGATCACAACTCAATAATGAATAATACATTTGAGTGCAAAGTGTAATCAAGAATAGCCTAGACCTCAAGGATGTGAAAGTGATAAGCTGTGCAAATTTACAACAAGAGAAATAACAATGAAAGACCAAGTATTTGCTAAGTCTGTATCTTTGTCAGGCCGTGGTCTCAATTATTTGTATTGGTTGCTCCAAAACTTCCTCTATTTATAGGAGATGATTGATCAAGAATAGGCTCTCTTGGGGATTGAAAATCTATAGAAAATACAATTAAAATCAAGAATATAGTGTTATGAAATCAATCCACAATTTAAGGAAATGTGTTCCATTGTCAAACGGTCATATTTTTTGTCATTAAAAAGATAGTATGACCGGCGACGTGCATAAGAGAATTACGAACACTTGAAAATTTCAACGTAGCGACGGCCGACATAGGTTAGACGACGGTGGCCGACTGCCTCAACTGGTCCACCTTAATGAAAAATCAAGAAATGTTCTATTTCAAAACTAAACATGCAGGTACTTGGCCGACTGGCGACTGCCGACGATCAGACGGCCGACGCCGAGTGAGACTGCGACCGCCTGATTTACTCCGTCTCATTTTGTTCCAAAATCATCTCTCTGTCGGGTTGCCTATGGTGCTTTACTTCTAGGTCGACAATGAGACAATGTTATCCAATTTTTGTTGAAAATAAAACTCAAGAAGACTCCAAAATTTAGTAAAAACATTTTAACCAACGGGAGTATTTAGACAACATTTAGAAATCTTGTTATAGGAGTAAAAACCCATTATACATAAAATCATTAAAAAGTTTTGTCCATTATTATCAAAAATAAACTTGAGGAAATACTCTAAAATATTAAACCATTTTAAATCATTTAGAGTATTTGGACAACCTTTTAAAAAACATTGTTTTGGTGACAAAATAAAATCATCAAAATTAAGATAAAAACATGTATCAAACAATCTCCCCTTTTGATGATTACAAAACCAAAATAATTTTTACACAAACTAAGAGAGCAATTTAGAAATGATTTTCCCAGAAAAACATTTGACTGCTTTGGAAGAAACCAAAATTTCCAAAATATATTAAGCAACCAAGTAGGAGTAAATATTTTTAATAATAAGCACAAGCTCCCCTATCAACAAGCATATCAAGAATAATGTAAAGCAATTTTCCATAAGCTAAAAAAAGTTTTTGCTTTTACAATTTGTTCAAGAGCTTATAAGCTCCTCACACAAAACATCATTAAACACTTATATAAGTCCATCAAGCAACAATTGGACTAAAAAGAATCACAACTTATGGCTTTTATGAGCCGTAGCTTATAGCTTTTATGACAAGCTTTTATTAGCTTTTGAGCTAATGAGCCAATATCCTGTTTCTCCCATTTGGAATCATCAAAAAGAATGTTAGGATGATAAAACATCATACAAATATATCAAAGTCACCCGAGACGGTTTATCAACCATCGAGCAATTTAAACTAAAAGTCCAAGGAAAATGGGAATTGTAACATAAGAGATCCATAAGCTCATTAGTAAGCTAAAAACATGATTTCAAAAAGATTTTAAGACATTTTGAGGCAAGAGAATCATGTAGAAGTTGAAAGTTTCATTGCGACATTTCATCGAACACCTTGTGTGCGTGAAAATATAAAGAGGTTCATATAGTCCTTGTAAAGTTTCAAGCCAAAAATTTTCATAACATCATCAATCAACCTATTCCAAAGCTCAATAAGATCATATGCAAATATATGCAACATTTGTTCATCAAATAAGAGGCTCAATAAAAGTAGATTCTCAGGTTCAACCTAATTGAGATAATATAAACTAAGAAGGATCGAAGCATTACAAATGCCAAAAATTGAGAGCATCCATCAAATAATACAAGTCATGCCTTAAACAATACATGTATGATATATCAAAAGTCCCAACATATCCAACTAAGCATAATTATCAAAGCATTAAAAGAAGTACTTTTACCATCAAGTACTTCATACCAATTTTTCAAACAATATGCTAAATTGAGTATTTTTACCATCAAATACTCCACCAATACCATGATCATCAACAAGTCATTATCAACTTGTAATTTTCACCCTTTCAATAAGACAAGCAAATTTAATTAGTACTTAGAGAGAGTTTTACAAAAGTTCATAAAAATACAAAGCAACGAAAATGCTAGAAAGAAAGAAAGGGGACATCACCAATCTTAAGAGAAGCAAAGCTTCAGGAATGAGATCTTTGATGAATTTCTTCAATTTGCCAATTGACTTTTTTGAAACTGAATTTTCCTTTTTCACAACCCTGAGCTCTTTTCTAAGAGAGGCCACATCTCTAAATGTTTTCTTTCCACTTTGGCGTTCTATCTTTGAGATTTAGATCTTCAACATCCAACTCGTCTTCATCTCCTTCCTCATTTTCTTCCTCCCTAATTTCTTGTTCATTTCCCACATTTTCTTCTTCATTTTCCTCTTCATCATTCTTTGTTCACAAACTCACCTCTTCCAATATTTTCAACCTCATTTGTCATTAAAGAAATCATCCCGAGGTTGTTGTTGATGTCGGGTACGCGTCCCTAGCGGCTTTGGTAGGAACCTGGTAAATGTCGCATTCTTACCATTTGTAGAATGTTGGCATTATCAAAATCATTGTGATTTAATTTCTTATTCATTTCATTTTTCAGTATCCCGATAAATATAAGAGTCAAATCAAATTTCCCAGTGTATTTTTCTTGGTAAGCTTTCTGATTCCAACAAACGTACACAAAGATCGCCCGTAATTTACTCTTTTCTCCTCGAACAATCTTATAGAGAAAGAGTTCGAGATTACTTGAAGTTTACTTCCTTTCCACAAACACAATAGAGCAAATGATAGATATAATCCGATAATTTGGCGGCATTGTCGAGTATGTCGCTTACTGGGATATACTCCTAAAAATTTCACATCATCTAAGAAACACCTAAAATGTTATCATCCCAAGCGCAATCCACATTGACCCTCCATCATTTGGCACGTTAAAGTGATTACAAATATCGGCCAATGTCCATGAAAATGCCTACCATTAACAAAAGTGTGAAGTTCCAACGATTATCTAACCGAAGATCAACAATCCCACATATTTGCATAAAAAGGTTTTATAAGCTCCGTCATCATAATGCAAACACGGATTATCCCAAAATGAAACCCATCCTTGAATTTCAAAATAAGCTCTAATATCCGAAATTCATCATGAAATGCTTGAAAACGAAATCCATACGAGTGCACGCCAATTTTCTTATCATTCAATCCAATATTCTCATAATGTTACTCCGCAAGTTTATTTAAAATCGAAATCTATTAGCTCACAGATGAGGCTCGTGAGGAGTGATAACTTACTAGAGTCCTAATGAATGCTCGATTTTGAAACCCTATTTTAATTCGACAATCTCCTCTTCCGTAGCGATTTTGATAGTCTCCTTGTAGAATATCATCTTGTTGGGATTAAATAAGATTCTCCCCATTTGCCTCCTTCTCCTCCTTTGAGGATTTCGTTCGGAGAATTTCTGAGGTGCCATATATGTGAAGTTCTTGCAAAAGAAGTGAATTAGCAAGAAAGATTACAAGGATTGATGAAAGAATTGAAGATAGTAGAAAGAAAGGGGTGATTTTCGACAACAAGGGTTTGAGTTTTGAGAGTCCTGCTTCAAAATGAAGAATTAACGTTTTATCTATAAAATTATCCGGCGACGGCCGATAGTAGCGATCGATTCGGCCGACGTGCGTGATGACTACGCTCATCGCTGCGCTGACCCCGAATGCTTTTTTATTCTTCGGGTTTTCAAAATTCGATTTTCCACCCAAAAAGTTATAAACTTTGCAAAAGATAATTTTGGATCAAGTCCAACAAATACGGGTTTTGGGAAAACATATATTCGAGAAAATCGAGATTTAACAAGTAGTGCCCTTTTAAGAAAATATTTGCAAAATCATTTAGTAAGTACTAGCGGGGTTAAAGTGAAATATCTTGAAAGATGTGTGCATAAGCATAATATCGTAGTTCTAAGAAAATACGAGTCAATATACCGATAGTTTAAGAAACTTGATGACGAAATGGCCAATGAATATGAGATACATATCCTACACAATTCTTAGACAAAGGATTTTGCAAAAAAATACAAGTAGGCAAGTAATAGGAGATATCAAAAAGAGCTTATGCTATAAGATTTCATAAGAGATAATAAGCCACATAAGTCTAATTTAAATGCACAAGAGTTTTAGAAAATCATGCAAGGTCTTCTTTTAAAAATATTGAAACTCACAAATATATAAAAGACCTAAATTAAAAATAAATACTTGAAGACTCATTTTGCAATTAAGACACAATTAAAATAAAAATGCATATATAAATGGGAAGATACGGTTTACCAATTACGCTGCTTTCCATGGGTTGTGTCTTTCCCATCATGATGATATCTTCCTTTGAGAAGTCACATTGTTGATGATGACTTTTTGATTACTCCATTTCAGGTTTGTTGCTTTCCACTTTGTTGAGTCTCTTCTTCTTTGAAAATCATCTTGTTGATGATGTCTTTGCCATTTCAGGATTGTGTTCTTCCATTTTTGATTATATCCTTTTCTTGGAAATCGAAGCTTTGTTGTGAATAGTTTCTCCTTCTTTGATCAAATGAAACGGTCATTTGATGTCTTCTTGGTATGAATTTTTCGATCATTATTTTGGATACCTAATAGCACATTATTTTGTGGTACCCTTATGTGTTTAGGTCCTTTAGGATTAGTCTTGGAGACTTTTAGGTCTCCAACAATAATTAGAGCTATTTCTAGCTCGATAAAAATTAGCCGTATGACCTTTTTACCGCAATAGAAGCATGTAACAATTAGAAACATAATGACCAAATGCTTAGAGACTTGATTCTTTTTCATGTGATTGACACCCCAGGCTTATGATCAAATTCTAGTTTCAACAATCAACGATTTTGGTCATTCTACCTGTGACTCAAGTCGATTTAGATAAATCATTTTCAAGCAATTTATATCCTCAACAAGAGTACTATTTTCTTTTCTCAAGGTTTTCTAACCTTGTCAAGAGTGGTGGTGTGAGCACATGATAGTGATTCATAGGAAGTAAATAAACTATCCTTTATCATTTTCAAAACAATGAATTCCTTTTTCAAATTTTTGTATTTAACAAGTAAGTTTGGAATTCATCTTGTAGCTCACCATAATCATTTTTTAAATCACTATATTCATTTTGCAATTCATGGTAAGAAGTAGAGGGTTTGTAACTTTACCAGGATTTTTCTTCGATGCCCCATGAGGCATTGTTCAACTTGTTCATCATGGGAGGTTGTAGGGTTTATCCCATGTCGGATTTGATGTTATCCGTTTGTGAAGTAGATGCTTTTGAGTTGCTCCTTTCATTTGCATATACTTCATAGATGGCTTCTAATTTTGCCATACTTCTAATTTTGCCATACTTCATGTGCGTCGAATCACCTACAACATGATCAAATTCCAAAGTGGTAAGTGAACAATGTAAAATATTAAGAGCTTTACCATTTAAGGAGATGATTTTCTTCTCTTCATCATTGAGCTTTGAAGCACTTTTGAGGTGTGTGGTGTATCTTTCATCGGAATGATTCTCCATTAATGACGGTGTTCCAAATATCGAACCCGCAACTCAGAAAATAGATTCCATTCTTTCTTTCCAAAATATAATTTTTGGAATCAAACAGAGTGGCTTGGTGGTGGAAGTGGAAAGATGAGCTTCGTCGTAGTCGACGATCATTTCTCTTCACTCGCGATGTGAAACGAGCTTGCCAAAAAGTTTGTCTGCGACCACTTGTAAGTCAGTGCCAGCACGATAATCTGAGGGGAGTGAATAGATTATCTCCATCTTTCGATTTAGCCCTCTTTTTAATCAATGCTCAAACACAATAATAAAGGTGCGGAATGTAAACAACACCGCGTCGATTTAAAGAAAGTTCAACCCCCTAGTGGCCTAATCCTCTACCCAAGAGTATATCCGGATGGTTCAAAGAAAAAGAATTTTATTAATTACCAGAAATTAATACAAATTCAACTTAATACAATACGCAGAAGAGCACCATAGCTTATTCTTCAAACAACACCTTTGAGATTACCACAATCTCACTTTGAAGATACCACAATCTTCCTTCAATAGCGGCACTTGTGAAGATTGCCACAATCTTCAACCTTGAAGAATACCAAATTCTTCAACACCGATAAGAAGATCACCCGCAGTCTTCTTTTGCACTATCAGCCTAGATCATCCAAGTGTGTTCTACCACGAGAACACTCATAAGATATATCTTGTGTTTGAATAATAACCAAAAATCAAGATGACAAACTCAATAAATGAATAATACAATTTTTAGTGCAAAGTGTAATCGGGGAATGGCCTCAGACCTCGAGGATGTGAAAGTGATAAGGGGCAAATTTACAACAAGAGAAAAGCACAATGAAAGACCAAGATTTGCTTGAAGTGTATCTTGTTGTGTTGTGTCTCACAATTGTTGTATTGGTTGCTCAAAACTTCCTCTATTTATATGAGATGATTGATCAAGAATAGGCCCCTCTTGGGGATTGAAAATCTACGAGAAAAATACAATTAAAATCAAGAATATATTGTTAGAAATCAATCCCACACCTATTTAAAAATGTGTCCGTCACAAATCAGCGGTCATATTTTTGCTATCAATGCAGGCGACGATGCACCTACGGAAATAAGAGAATTCACGAACACTTGAAAATTTCAACAGGGCGGCCACGACATAAAGCCAATCGGTCGACCCCTGCCTCAACCGTCCACCATGAAAAATCGAAGAAGAAATGTTCTATTTCAAAACAAACATGCGTACTGCTGAGTCGGCCAGATCGCCGCGTGTGAGACCGATCGACTGCTGATTTTACTTCCATCTCATTTTCTTTCAAAATCATCTTGTGTACTAAGTTGCCTATGGGCGAGCACATCGACTACAGACAGAAATGTTGTCCAATTTTTGTCGAAAAATAAAACTCAAAGAAATACTCGAAAATTTAGTAAAACATTTTAAAAACCAATTCCGGGAGTATTTTAGACAAATGATTAAAATCTTGTTATAGGAGTAAAACCCGTTGACATAAAATCATTAAGTGTTGTCCATTATTATCAAAAATAAACATGAGGAAATACTCCTAAAATATTAAAACCATTTTAAATCATTTATGAGTATTTGGAACCTTTAAAAAAAACATTGTTTGGTGACAAAATAAAATCATCAAAATTAAGATAAAATATGTGCTCAAACATCTATCGCTTTACATAGTATTATATAAAAGTATCGTGATTCTTGTCAAAACAAAACACATATCTATCTAAGATACAAGTAAATACAAAGTGAAAATTACGAGAATCATTTCATGTATTACGGTATTTACTTACAAAAAAATGTATTTACATAGTAATATACGAGGAAGAGTCGCGGCAACGCCCGGTGCCGCTTCCTTCTCCTTCTTCTCAGACTCTGTCAAGTCACGCCTCTCTTCCTTTTTCTTTATTCTTGTTTCTTGTTCTGTATCGTTTGGAAGCCATCCTTCGCTTATCTCAGCCGTTGCTGTTTGCCTCTGTTCTCATCTTTCCCGTCTTAACTTACCGCCTCGACATTCTTTCTTGCCACTTCCAAAGCCAACGATCATATCAGCTAGTATTTTGGGTTGTGGTTGAGGTCGAAACTCTTTTCCACCTGCTTCTTCCCTCCTCTGCGGGTGTATCGTACGAAGTCTACATCCGATTGAGTGGATCTTTGGTGGTCTCTTGCTTTTCCTCGCTGCACAACGCAAGACCCACTCTCTTAGTACAAATCTAGGCTTGCTGCTAGTGACATTCACTCGAAAATAATAGCCTTGATTCGAAATGCGTTTTCAATTCTTCAACTAATGTCCAGAGCTCGGATCCATTATCGGGTGCAACATCTTGGTCTTTCCTAGGAATGCCACCATATTGTTTCATCCTTCTTCGTTGCGAGCATTCATCTTTTGTCGAACTCCTCCAATCCCCGCTTTCGGAGCACTCGTCTTTGTCAGGCATTGGCACAACAGAAAGTGCCCCGATGGGTAGGGTTATGGGAGTTGCTCAAGATGGAGCAGCACTGACCCTGGCGGGGTTTCGGCTATCATTAACGTAAGATCTTCGAACATTCCTTTAGGTTGGTTTTCACCGTCTCGGCTAAAATGTTCTGTCACCGCAATTCCTTCAACTTCTTTTTCTTTCAATTTCCTTAGGGGCTCCTCTTCCCCCACTTTTCGCATCATCAAAGAGGATCGGGGAACATGCTTCAAGCATGAAATTGAGTCTTACGAGAGGGTTTGTTTGAGTTCCTCACCTCATAAGCTGTCCCAAATTTACTTAGCGAGTTGCCTTGGACTAAACTACCACCAACTTCATTTCAGCCATGGTAAAGTTGAATTTGTCATTGTTGTGTTCTCTGGCGTAAATTTGTTTTCTTTGGAATTCTTTGCAGCCAGTTTCTATTTATTTTGGGAGACTCATGTAATCTTTTCAGACGCAAAGATCCTTTGTTGAGATCAAGATTGTCATCATAAATTTGAGCGATACGCATATAGTGCTTTGAAATAACGAACTTGTTACGGGCAGATTGCGGTGTTGTTGGAACCATTCTTTCATCGCGACCACTATCCTCTCAAATCTGGGCTGACAGGGTAGCATCCTATTGTCAGTCTTATCTTAGGAGGCCCGATGTGGGTCAATCTTCACAAATCTTCTTGAAGATCTCATGAACTCGATTGTCTCAACTGATTCACCTACAGACTGACTCTTGACAAAGTTGAACCCTGGTGGAGACAATGGTGTCAATGGGGGGACGATTGGATCTTCTCTCACAAAGATTTTCGTTGTTCCAGCCGTCTCTTCTTCAAATTTGGTAGGATCGGCGTGGGAAGGAAATATCTTCGGAAAGGCATCATCACTCACATATGGGATGGTTGTGAGGGTTTGTGCAGTGATGACGCAACTCTATTTACTAACCTCCCAGAGTTTGCCGGCGTGTCCATTTGTGAGAACGTGACGATTGAGCTAGTGTAAGTCGTCGTTTGTATGTGGAAGCTGCGTAGTGGGTGGGTCTGGTGGGCGATTGAGCAACAGATTTTCCCGGTACTGAGCCTGTTGGCTTTTATGGCGTCTTTAATTACCGATGGATTTTTCTAAATGAATAACCTCCGTTCCTCTGTTGTATCATCACTGGCGTCATCAAATAATGATTAGACCTCAATGGGGCCTCAATATCCTCCGAAATTAAATATTTGGCGAACTTAGCCACCATCGGCTCGTAGTTTGCTGAACATCCTGGGTCTTTTGGATCTTGATAGAGGTGGACTCGGTTATCTTGACCCCAAGAATGATATATCGAGGTTCTCCCGGGAGTCATGAAGTGCGTCTTTCTCCTTCACCGATTTCGGTCTTTGATCGGAGGAATGCTCAAGGTCTCTTCACCCTTACAGGAAGTCTCAACCTCCTAGTCTCTTTCCTCAGCATGATACCTCCCACAGATTTCAACGTTCCCTTGGCATGTCTGTTGTCTTAAGTGGTCTTCTACCTTCTCTTCGATGAAGCCGTTGCCTTAGTAGGTCTTCAACCACGTGGCATCCATAAGTCTCAACTCCCTTGGATTGCATTTTCATCGCTTATACATAGTTTTAACTCCTGGGCATCTCCATCCTCACGTACTCGACTATAAGAACAGTGTCCACAATTTCTGGTTTCTCGGCCCAACTTTGCCTCCTTTCTCCCAATTTGAGTCATCCACAAAGAACCTCCAACCTGTTGTGGTGGGTGATTTCCCCTCAGTGGCTAACCGGAGTGACTAATGGTGGGGGTCACCCTTCTCGGAACTTCTCTGGCGGAACGATGGGATCCGTATCCTCGAACAACTCTGGCAAAAGTGTATGAGTATGCTTGTGAGTACCCAACATGCACATCTTGGACTTTTCTGTGCACGAGCTTATCCTCAAATTCTTATCTTTCTCATCGGCTTTAATGATGCGCGAGATCCATACAATTGTCTTCAATAAGGGCCTTCGAGCAGTCGAGACCCCAAGAAAACGAAACAACTCTTCTTCCTCTTCAATGTACTTTCTGGATGAGCGAATCGCATCCTTTAGTGATCAAGTTTCAATGCCCTCCACTCTCGTGGAAAGGCGTCTGCGGATATGCGGATATACGGAAGTACATGATGACATTCATCATCATCATCTTCTTCGCTTGCTCTCTTTCGTGAATTGAAGGCAAAGACTCTCGCCCTCTTAGCCTTGATTTGCATCAGAGTGTGGAGAGACAACCTTTAAACCGAGCGTTCGATTGCCTCAAGTATACTTATACCTCGCATGTCTCTCGCTGTTAGGTCTCACAGATGGTATCTGTTGACATCATCCCGTGACTTTTGAATATTTTATCAATTATTCGTGGAGATCGCACTTCCCGAGTGTCGCCTCCTGATGCTTTCTCCACTGATTCTGCATTCAACATCTTCTCCTCTAATTCGATCGCTAACCAAATCATCTTCTTTGGGGTAATAGGGGAACCTCTTTCTCAATATTTTTACTCGGTTCCTGGAAGAAGATAGCTTTCATAGTGCTACATTGTCTTGGTAGTGCGCTTCTTCTTTTGCGGAGAAGAGTATGGTGTTCCTCACTCTCCCTCACTGCGGCGGGTGATCCGGTGCGGGGAGAGTCTCGTACTGCCGGAGTAGGTGACTCGGTGTTGACTGACCTTCTTCGAGAGTGCATGGCAGCCTTTCTTTCTGGAGGAGGGTAGCGAGTTGTGTCCTCATGGATGTTGATTCCCCTCACTTGTGTTCGCTTCTTCGCATGGGCTCTTCTTTTGGGCACCGAGAGTTAGTCTTTAACATCCTTTTGTTGACATGGAAGGGTTTGCTGTGTCGGGCGGTACCCTTCACTTCGGCAAAGAAAATAAATTATTTTATCGAAGATCTCCTCCAAAAGGATCCATCTTCCTTAAACGCCTCTTATTCATCACATTGAAAGGATTCATCTTCCTTAAACTTTATTCATCACATTGAGGCGATGCATTTGTACACGGGCTTAACTCCAGCTTAACCTTTTTGCCTGGCGTGATCGCGCAACCACAGATTTAATTAATACTGATAAATTGGTTGAAGCGCAAACTCATATCAATACACTTGAGATGACATCCACGGCTTATGATAATAGTCCTTCATTTTAACATGGTTCAATGTACCACCTTGGCGCACACTCACGTTTGGCTATCTCTTTCCATGTATGACCAAGTCTCATCAGCTTCATGAATCTCTTTTATGCGCCGGAGCGGAATAGCGATTACTCGCAGTCATATCATTTATTATGATGTCTTTGCGGTGGGCGAAAAACTACTTGATCCGCACATCCTGCCTCCAGTAACATAAAATCGACTACCTCCTCAAGGTAGGTGTCGAGTATTCCATGGTTAGAAAAGACTGACGACTTTTCTATCATTTCACGATCTTGACAAGGGTTTCATTTAACCCCCGCTTACCATTCCTTCAAAATCCACCGACGCTCCTGAGTGGTTTGCTTTGAAGAGTTTCAGCGACATCGAACACAGTGCCATTTTTAGAAAATTTCACAGTTAAAACCATGAACTTGCTTGAGAGTACTTTAGGTTTAGAGAGAGAAAAATATACTTCTTTTTACTTTGCTTGAAGATGAAAAATTTATGTAAGTGAGAAAGCACTAAAAATGTATATATAAGGGTTATGAAAGGACATGTTTTGATTTTGAATTTTTACCGAGATCAACGGGCTCTCCGGGATTGAAACGTCAAACCGCATTTAATTCCTCGCATTTACCGCGGCAAGATTTATATCAATCATATGCTTCTTGTGCGACTTTTTTATCAGAATCTAATCATTACTGACGGCGTTATCCTTAAAAACATTCCGCTCATTTAAGAGCGGCTAGCGTTTTTGTCATTTAGTTCATAAATGACTAGAAACACTATCAAATATGACTTAACTACCTTCTCTCTCATTAAGTGACTACAACATCGACTAACTTGTCTGATTTGACTTTAGCCATGTTTGCTTTCACTTGGCTGAATTGTAAAACTTGCTATTTTCTCATTTTCTCATTGACTATCTCTGTTGATTGAGTCATCTCAGTGTTAACCCAATTTCAATTAACTACTAGCTCATTTTTAAGCTCTTGAATCTTGATTCACATAGGGGCTTAGTGAATATGTCATTGCTTGTTTATCGAGTTGAGATATACTCCCAACATGTCTTTATATTCAACACGATCTCTTATAAATGGTATCTCACATCAATGTGCTTTGTTCTTGAATGCAAACGAGGATTACAGTGATTACGTACTCGTGTTATCACACATAATTGGAATCTCTTTTCTTCAATCTCATAATCTTTGGTGTTGTCTCATCCATAGGACTTGAGCAATAACAATTGCAGACTATGTACTCTGCTTGTTTGTAGATATGGCTATGTCGAATTTTGCTTCATGCTAAAACCAGGAAACCAATCTTTCAAGCATTTGACATGTGCAAAATTTTCTTTTCCCGTCAACTCTACATCCAAGATGGGGCCTCAGTCGAGAATCGATAAGCTTGAATCCACCTTCCTTTCGATACCATAAGCCAACTTCCTGCATCTTCAAATACCTGGGGTCTCTTACCATAGTCATGTAGCTCTCCTTTGAGAAGATTGAAATGCTTGCACATACACTGCTATGAGTGATGTCTCTGTGGTACGGCAGTAGGTAGAAGCATGATCCATGAGTGCCCTATATCGGTTGATCTACAACTCGCTGCCATCCGCATCCATGTCCATGTGAATAATGTGTTCATTGGTATTTTCCAGACAACTTTTCTTCTATACCAAATTTCTTCATTAAATCTCTGGTGTATTTTGTTTGACTTATGAAGGTTCTATCCTTCAATTACTTTCGACTTGAAGTCTGGAAAAAGCCGGTTCTCCGTGCGTACTCATCTCAAATTTACCTTGCATGAGTTTGAGAACTTATCACACGACTCTTTATATGTGGATCCAAAATGATATCATCATCCACATATATTCGAATAAGCGATACCTCTCCATCTCAATTTTGGAAGAGTGTTAAGGCCCACTTGCTGTGAATCCATTGTCGCTGAATTGGCATAACGTATGCACGCCCTGCATACTGCTTCAAATCCATATAATGCTTCGGAACAGACACCTTATCTCCAAGATTTTCTGCCTAAAAACTCTAGGAGGTTGTTCAACATGTACTTCTTCCTCTAAATAGCCCATTTGAAATGACCTTCTTCACATCCATTTGATAAACAAAGGAAGTTCTTATGTGGCAAAGATACAGTGCTAAAACATCCTTATTACTTAATCTTGCAACAGAGCAAAGATTTCATCAAACCGGCCTTCTCTGCAACACCTTCATACTAACTGCTGCTTCACTGTTGAGATCTTTCTCATCATCTTACTTCAAAACTGCATTGCTGATAATCGCTTCGCCATTAACACCCTTATCAATCCTATACACTTGCTTTTCAATTGGTCACTTTCATGTCAATCAATATCACACATTCAACATTCTTTCAGTCATTGGAAATAAATACAATACGCCGCTCATGCCAGTCGAATACGTTCTGCCTTTGGTTTGCAGATCTCCATAAATTAACTGCTGCAGTATCTCGCCTATCTACATCTGTCATGATGTTTCACTGGATCACTTTCCTGAATTTTTTATTATTTCAATGTTTTCATCTTATTAATGTAGACGGTGTTCGCCTTAAGATCAAATGACTCATCTTCTTCAGCATCATTTTATTTCAGCCAATATGGGTTAATTTTCTGCTAGTCGGGTCATTCTCATCCTGTCACTATCCTTCATCGCTTCATTCATCAATTATCAAAAACCATTATATTTTCTTAATATAGCCTTCTGTTTCAACACCTATAGATTGCTCTGCAATAAGCATCTCAAAAGATATTCTCACTGGGCCAAGACAAAGCCTCAAATATCTTTATTATCTTGACAATATTTATTCAATATCCTGGTGACTAAATATTTGGTTTTCTCTCCTGCCCAAATTTCTGTGTGGAGTCTGTTAATTGCCCGTTAATCATGCATCTATTTTGAAAGATAAGATGTCAGAAAGCACGGTTTCACTCTTCAAAATCTTCAGTAATCCACCACTAACATGGTCTCAGCAGCTTCCTGAGAGCTCTGTTTTTCCTTCTTTCACATTCATTTGGATGTGGAGTTCTTGTCAGCAGATAATCATGGAGCATACCAATTTCAACACAATAATGAGTAATTATCCCAACACAAACTCAGCCTCTGCCGACCTATCTTTATACCATTGGCTTTTCATTTTTAACTCTTTTTCATCAACCGAGAATCTCCGCAAAGCCTCTTTTCGCATACACATTGTCCATGTATACCTTTGAATAATCATCTACCACCACTAAGCTTGTATTTCTTTCCACTTGCGATGCATGTTCAATCGACTAAATAGATCCATATGCAACATATGTAATATTCTCACAGTTAAGATCAAGCTTATCTGAATTTAAGATTTTATTTGCTTTCCTATCCGGCATGCATCACATACATTTTCTTTTCGTGATACCTAGTCCCTGGGGCAATCCTTCCACAAGATGACTCCTCGTGATGCTTATTGAATATTTTGAAGTTCGATGACTCAATTTTCTGCTTACACCAACTTGAGCTCGACTGCTTTCACACGACAACATGGCAAGCGCAGCATCAACCTACCACAGTATTCTTTCGATCCTCGCAAAGCATTATTTCATTTGATTCAAGATCTTCGATTTGGCACGCCCCATATTTAATCCAACATTATAACCATCAAGTACAGTAGTTTGATCGATGTTAATAAAAGTTGAAGTTGAGGCTCTTCAATACAATAACATTCCGATTTCCAATCCATTCTTCTGACAGATCATGCCTTTTGATTTCCTGAGCTTCATTTCTCCAAATATGCATTTCTTGCACTTAATCTCTTACCCGGGCGGATGCTTTGCTCTCTGTCATATGTCTCGAACAACCACTATCCAGTGGCTGCGTTCCTTTAAGATTCCAATCGCTCTTTAACCTCGTAATCAGTTGAATGAAGCTTTGCGCATCTATACTTAATCGGCCCCAGGGTTAGTGCGAGGCGATGGATTCAACCACTATAGCCAAAGCGATCGATTTCAAGAGGTCGCGTACTATCGCTGTCATAATCATAAGCAAGACATTAACAAATCGCTGAGTTATAGTTCATACAATCGTCTCTTTTGTCTCGTATGCCTCGTGTGTGTTTTAGCAATCGCTTCTTAATAGCTGTAATAATTTGGAGCGAGTGCCCGGTGAATATGTATGCCGATAATTACTACTTTTCTCCCTTTGGAATGACCTTTCCGAAAGCCAGTCTTTCCATTTAAACAGATTCATTTCCGGTTCACGATATTTTACATCAGACCAATCACTCGAGCTCGATACTTCTACCATTCCCAACATGTTTGCTTCTTCCGACAAACTGATGTTTTTATAACTCACATTTCACGAGTATTTTCTCTTGGAGTTTGGTCGGCGTAACTCTGGGCTGATTTCTTCTCACTGCCCTTTCACACATTCAATCGCGCTTTTTCCTTTATATCCAAGGCCAATTTATTGTGATTGTTCTGGGGAGGAATGGTGCAATAATTGGTGCTTCGCTTGGATGCTTCTATTTTTGGAAGATCCTTTTCCAAATCACTCGAGTCTGATCGTGCACAAAGGAATCTGAATCCTACGCTCGCCTTATCTCCATACATTCTTTTGACCATGATAGATCATCCAATGATCGATGCTCAGAAATGAGGCAATCACATTTTTGAGATCTTTTCCTTTTTACAAAGAACATTCTCGCTATCATTTCGCATACTCAAATTTCTTCACTGCCTCTGTCACTATGTGACATGTAGGCACTACCTCCTTACCAAATACTGATTGAGCTATCGTTTTCCTCATTGTTGTGTAAGGATTTCAATGTGCTCAAATCTTTCATCATTTCGCTTAATAAATCATAAAGATCAGCTGGTATGAAGGTGTGTACTGGCTAATCACTATCACTTGACCTGAATGAGATGAAAGCAGAGTGTACTCCTATCTTTGGTCCTGTTGATCTTGTTCTTTAGCCAAGATGATCACGGCTTCTTCTAATCACTTCAAGTAGCTTCGCTCACACTCTCGAGCTCACGCTTTCTTCGTACTTAGATGCCTCAAAGAACAACACGCTTTCTTCTTTTCCCGTCTTATTTCTTCCAAGACTTTTATTTCTTCTTCATTCCTATATCGTTTGACCGTGGATAGAACAATCAACTCCGCAAAAATGTCCTAGTTGTCCTATAGCTCAACACAGTTCTCACTTCTTTCACTGTGCCTCTTTCTGCCCTGCTACTCAAATTGATATTCTGACCATGCTCAAACAGCCTTGTAATTGCCTTCCTTCTGGATTTAGAGGAGCCGTAACGCTCCCCGGAGGCTTTCATCTTGTTTTTTTATGGGCTTACTAAGAACTGAGCAAATCTTTAACCATTGTGTGCAATCTCTCCCGGCTCCATGGCTTCCTTTGGCCGAGCTCTCTTTCATCTCTACCATCATGGCACTTTTCTGGCACAAAATTGCCTTCAGATATTTTTTCACCAACTCATAAAGCTTATGTCCTGATAGAATAGCTCACGTGTCAGATGTTTTTGTGAGGTCCAATGAATTTCTTGTGAGCTATACTCTTCATTTCCCATTCAAGCCAGCGTTTCTGGTGATTTCTACACATTTCTTTTGTATATTCTTTCCCAAGAAATAAAAACTCATTTGTGATTTCTTCTGAATCTTGCATCCAATGATTCATAGATTCCTCCCTAGTCATTTAAAATTTTTTCTTAAATTTCTTTTAATAAAGAAATATATACTATTTTCTTTGCCGTTTTGGCAAGATCACTCATTAGCACGCTTTGTCCAAGTCTCAGAAAGGCGTCCGCCACATCGTCTGTTATATCCTCCTTATCCTCATTAATTCATTCAAATTCTCGTTTTTCAAACTACGGGCCGGTCTTTCCTCCAACGTTTCTCCTTTAGCCGCAATGTTCGTTATGTTCGCAGTTCACTTTCAATATTTGCAGCGCTTCATCCTTATTACTTAACCATTATTTCATCGTGTAGAGCAGATAGATGAGCATGCATACAATTTTCCAATCATCAAATTCTTCACGCTGAACATGTGACCATAACAACTGTCTTCCTATATAATAAATTCTGCTAAAAGTGAAATATTATGAAAATGCAAGTGTTTAAAACTCTTTGAAATGATAAACATCTAGCCTCAAGAACTGGGCTATGAAGGCTCAATGAACCAACCACCGATACCACCGTAGGTCCCAAGCTGTGAGGCAAGCCTAGAAGGGGGTTTGAATAAACCTTAACAACTTTTCGATTTTTTAGTCCTTTTAAGATTATTACGAGTTAACTCAAACAGCTTGTGTCCCTTTTAGGATAGCTAAGTCAGTTATTCAAACAGAAGTTAGCCATTTAATGTAATTCTATGTATCGCTACTGTAACAATTTAGTTGTTTAATCAACTTTAACTGCTGTGTCAGGTTTGATCAGATCAACACCCTTTTCAATTGTTTTAGTTTCCTTGTTTTTAACAATTGATTTTAGCACTTGGTTATTAATCACCGATAGCAAATATGAGTTTATCAAGAGATATGATGTAAGTATGCATAAATGTAAATGTGCTTAAAAATGAATGACACAAGCTTGATTTTACAGAGGTTCAAGACGGGTAATTCTTCTAATCATATCTTTTCCAACTCCTATTTAATCCAATATGTAATAGATTTGTTTACAAAGGGGTCGGGTCAGCCTGCAGACACTCGTCACACATCCGGCTTCTTCCGACTCGCTTTTCTGGTGTAAGGGGGCCAGTTTCTATCAAATAATTTTCTGCTTGGATTTGATCACGAAGCCCTCCAATAACTTGATAATCGGTTCGACTCGAACCTTTCTACAATCCTCCTCGAAAGAGACTCTTTGATTCTTCAAAATTTCCTTCAACAGATTTGAAGTCAGTTCTTCCTTCACAAAAATTGGTGGTCGATCGATTTCCTCTGGTTTCTTAGTTTACTTAATAGTCAGACATACTATAATATTCTCAAATATACTTAACATTGCCGCTGGTCTGTGTTTAGTTACTTTTCTCAATGAATTTCCTCACCTTCTTTTATAGTGAACTTGAAATTTTTGTCTATGAATAGATAAAGCAATTTCAAAAAGTTACTCGTGTTTGCCAAGCCGCTTTGTCATGTTCTCGATGTCGATATTTCTTCATTTATCGCCTTTGCCATCGGCAAGTTTCACACTTCGCGCAGTCAGCTTTCCCATTAGTTTGTTCTGCATTACAATCGAACTAACACTTTATCTTCGGATAACTTTAACATGTTACCATTCGACATTTTCAATTTCATCAACTGATCTCATCTCAAACTTGTCTCTGATTGGATCAGCTTTTTATTCTGTGTGACCTGAAAGCTATCTAATCCTTAGATGACCCATCCGATACATCGCCTGAGACTGCTTCGAGTCGACTCGACCACTTTCCCGTGATCCGATTCACAAATTGATACGATCTTCAATGAAAGTTAATACTCTTCTTAGCCATACTCACTGGCCTCGCATGGAGTCTTCACTTCCACCCAGCCGACTTCTTTATTTCCAGCGAATGACGACCTACTTTTCCAAATTTATCTATTATAATGCAAATTACAAGGAAAATTGGCACCAACTTCTACTTTTGAAAGCTTTATACATGAAATTCATCAAAACTATAAAATAAATTTCCCAACAATTTCCTTTTGATGATACAAACTAAGAACATTCAACAAATGTAAATGGGGCTAGAAGATACATACAGACACGCAAGAATGCGACAACGTATGCTGGAAAACAAATCGCTTTATCGATCATAAGATTCTCGCCCTTACATAGCCGCTACAAAAAAGTGATCATAACATTTCTTGTCAAAACAAAACACATATCTATGCTAAGATACAAGAGGTAATACAAAGTGAAACATTACAGTGGAAAATCACTAAGATTATGTATTTACTCTACAAAAATGTTTATGGATAAGTAACATATGTATGGTTCGCAACAACACTTCACGCTTCATTGCCTCCTTCTTCTTCTTTTCAGCCTTCTCATTAAGTCATCAACTTCCTCTTCCTTTTTCTTTCTTCTTCTTTCATGTGCTTGCCTGGAAGCTTCATCCCTTCGGCCTCCTCTCGAGCCATGGTCGCTCCGCTTACCTCCCGCTCTCCTCTCCTGCTTCATCACTGTGATTTTCTTCTGCCACTTCCGTGATTTTGCCACTTCATCTTATCCAAACTTCAAGAGATCCTCCCCTTCTTTCCGACCTGCGATATTCAATATTTTTGGGTCGGTGGTTGATGTCGAAACCTCTTCCACTACTACTCTTCCTCCTCTCCTCTGGGTTTATACCGATAGAGTCTTCGCTTACCACTGGAAGTGTTGTTGGTGGGGCCCATTGCGCCGCTTCTTCGCACAACGCAAGACCTCCTCCTAGTTCAATCCTGTGCTCGCTAGTGATATTCCCTGAAAATACCTCTCTATCTGAGCATGCCAGGAATTCTTCCAACCTGCTCCAGTTCTATCCATCAGGAAGGGGTGCAAACACTGGCCTTCCCACCGGATTGCCACCATACTATTTCACCACTTCTTCGATACTTCTAGCATCCTGGCTTTTTTGAACTCCTCAACTTCAAGTCGATAATTGGGTTTTTTTCTCCTCGAAGCACGCGGCTACCAAAGGTCCAACGTGGTGGTTAAGGGAGTTTGCTCAAGACGAGGCAGACTAGTCTCTCACGAGGGGTTTCAATTATCATTAACGCAAGATCTTTTCGAACGTTCCCCTCGTAGTCCTGCCAGTGAAGCTAGGGCTTTTATCAATAAACCTAAACCAACTTTTCAATTTAGTCCTTTTAAAATAATGTATTAAATGCCTATGTCCTTTAGGACAACTAAGTTAGTTAACCAAACAGAGCAATGCACCAACTGACCAATAAGCCGTTGATGTAATAACTCACCGGGTTAGTCTAAACCTTCACTGCTGGATGAGATTTTCAAATGTACACTTAACACCCTCAATTTGGCTTTAAGTTTGTTTAATACTTGATTATAGCACTTTGTTAATTATCGATGGACAACAAATTTATCAAAGATATATCAAAATAATATGTAATTAAAGGCCGAATGTAAATGACACAACACGCTTTATGTGAGGTTCAAGACGGGTAATTCTTCTACTCCTCTCTTCTCCAACTCCCGATAATCCACTAAGTAACGGTTTCACTGGCTGAAGGTGTTATCACCCAGTGCAGTTTTTTGATCACACAAATTGACTTGATCCTTTTCGGGACTCAGCTGCGGGAGATGCCTCGCCACACAACTCGGCTTCTCGAACGACTCAAGCCTAGACAGGCTATTGGCTTTTGTTACTTCAAATTTCACTTTCTCGTTCTCTTGGATTTGATCACGGCTCCTCCAAAACTTCAGACCGGGTTCACTCAACCTTCTACAATCCTCCTCGAATGTAGACCCCTTTGATTATTCAAAAGTTTCCTCTTTATGAATGGTTGGTTCTTTTCCTTCACAGCTTTTGTGCTGACTTGATTTCTTCGGTGCTTTAGCTGGTGAATTTATTGAATAACTGAGAATATATCACAGTGCCACAAACAATGATTGCTTCGATAGTTTGTGGTTCAGTATTCATGTTAACCTCTCTTCTCAAAGGACATTCATCGCCTTTTTATATCGAATCTTCAAAATTCGCCAAGAGATAGCCGATTTTTCAAAAGTCAATAATAGTGTTTAGAAGCCGCTTGTCTTGTTGCGCCTCGGGCGTTGCATGCATTTTCGTATTAAATGAACGTTTCGGATTTTTCGTGAGTTCTGATGAAGAGGTGCGTTTTCTACTGCTTATTTCTTTTTCCATGCTTCGACCGAAGACTAGCACATGTGTCTGAACGAAGTAGCG